>OY856186.1:198978920-199058773 GCA_963693315.1 Diogma glabrata
TAGATAGTCTTTCATAAATAAAAAATACGAGTTCTCTTAGAATTTTTTTTTTCGACCAGGGGTCTTCACAGGGTGCCCCTCAATTTTTTGTTATTTTGTGATGTGAGTGCATTTTGACGAGCGATTGTAGAAAAACTACTGAATCGATTTTCATAAATGATATGTCGTTGAATAGGTATTAGAACAAAGTTTTTAAAAATGTACACTGTTAATTTTTTGAAATAATTTTTAACGGTGTAACATAAGAAAAAAACGGTGTAATTGAAAAAAAGATGGCATAGCCTCTTTTTTTTTTTTTTTTTTTTTAACAAAATTGAAGCTAATTTTATATCTAACAACTTGTGAAAGTTTAGGAATAGCATCATTTTTTGTTTTAGAAATAAAATTCGTTGTGCATATGACTGTCGGGAATCAGTTTTTTTTGTTCTGAAGGAAAATTATAAAAATGGCGATTTTTAGATTCAGAGTTTTTTTTTATGTTAAATATCAAATATTTTATTATTAAATGAACTTTTTAAAAACCAATTTCAGTCAAGTTCAGCAAAATTTTGCGACATTTTAATCGAAACACAATAATCGAAATATCTTTGGCAAACTCGGTCGTTGATCTGGCAACAATCAATAGTCATGTTTTGGTTGAGTTAAAATTGAACATATTTCAGTCACCCCAATTGGAAACTTTCAGGCTATCATTTACATTTATGGCAGAGTCTCTCCGGGCGGGCTTTATTCGTACATGCCTTTTCCCTTTTAAAGATAGGAAAACAAATGACTTGTACAGTGTACTATCATCTGAAAAATTATTTATCGGGTTGCTGGTGATTTTAATTTAAAAGTAAAAAATTAAAAATAAAGTGGTGACAAAACTAAACCTTGTAGTACATCAACGTTAGTTAATTTAGATGCAGAAGAAAAGCCATCAATGGATACCGAAATGTATTGGTCGGTGAGAAAGTTTTGAACAAACTACGCAACTGCGGGGCTAAATACGTACGCTACGCGCTTGCTGATCAGGTTTGCAGCCCGGATTTAATCAAATGCAAATTGACGACCAAATTGTAATTAAAGTGGAAAATATTATTCAACTTTTCCTTAAACAACAGAAAATTACTGATTATTTTTCAGTAAAAAAATTGTCCATCGCAGATTAATCTGAGTAGGCCAATATTCAGACATTCTCATCCGAAAATATTAACATACATTCATATGTTTATGTAGCGTTGGTTTGATTAGTTTTAACATAACTATTTTATGATAATGAATTGTTTTTAAACTATATGTTCCTATTTTTTGTGATCGGTTTTATATCAATTAACATGTAGTAAATAATTTAATATGAAATACAATGGTATAATGAGAATAACAGGCAAATTTGCTTATGCTTTTTTAATTTTTATGGATATAACGTACCATGGTGTATAACGTACGCTTACGTCGGTCCCTTGACCGTACTTTAAAAACGAGTTTTAATGTATTATATTTTTAAATATAATAATATAATTATAATAACAATATAAATGATATGTCGTAGAATGGTGTTACATAAGAAAACAAGTTTAAAAGATGAAGCTAGCATCTAATCCCACTTTTTTATTTTTTTTTTTAAATAAAATTGAATTTTGTTTTTATTTACCTGTGCATTTACCTGTTAATCCCTTAATCTTTTAAAAGGAGGCTGTTTTTTTAGATATGCATGATTGAAAAATTTGAAAATCCTACTTTTAATTTTAAGTGAATATAGGCGTAAACTAATGTGGATTAAAAATAAATAAAAACCATCTTAAGGATTTTAAGTTATATATGGCTGTAATTAAGACAAAGATTTCAAAAGGTTGAATAGATGCTGTAGAGTAGTAAATGTAGAGTAATTATATTTGGTCATAAAAAATAGGCGTATATAATCTTTATTGATGCTTGCATTACTATTTTTAATCCCATTTTTGTTATATAAATGAAGTTTTAAATTGGTCACAATCAGTTAATTTCTATTACTTTAACAAAAACTTTCAAAATTTAATTTTTCTAATATGAGTGAATATAAATGCGTTAAACCATTTTCAAATTCTAAGTGTTCTTCAAATAAAAGGAAAATCACAGAGAATGTTCGACAACATTTAGATGTTCTTGGGATTAGTGCAATGGAGAATAAGCGAATATGTTCAAATTGTTATTGGCATTTAATGAGACAGTCAACACTACCTTCTGGTTCAGATTTATCAACATCACTAACAGTGGGTGACGATGCAGTATCCAATGACGCATCTTCAAATGAAACATCAGATGAAATGCAAACCGATCAAGTGATTGGTGCCAGCTTTAATCGAGATTATGTTCAAACACCAAACTTGATTAAGATAGAGCGTGATGAGTTAATTAATAATTTAAACAAACATATTATATCGGATCATCTTTCACCTCTTAAAATAGATTTGTGTGGCAGTCTCGACTACAGGAAACGAAAAGCCGTTCAAATAACTAAGTCTATTCAGGAACGTTTGACTGGTGAAGTATTAGAGTTGTCTGAAAATGCAAAAATAAGGCAACGTTATGAAGAAATTATTAGAAACATAAAGATACATTTCGACAATGGGGATTATGCTGAAAAACAAAAAATGTTGTCAATTTTACCGCAAGAAATGAAAATGCAGGAGATTCAAGATATATTTGGAAGTAATCCCAGCCAGCACACTTAGTGAAATTTAGGTGAACCATTTCGGGATTTGGTTAAATTTAAGTAAAAGTTTGGTTAAATATGTGGAAAAAGGTAATAGATGACTGTTTCAGCTAATTAGTGTACATGTATTTCTAGTCGAAAATTATAATTAATATGTTTTTGGTGTTAAAAAATAAGTTAATAGGTAAATTTAACATATTAAGTATACAAGTTTAAGTAAAAAAAATCATGTAATACAGATAGTACATGTATTTCATGTATTAAGTGACAATTTAAGTTACAAAAGTGTATCTAATACATGTATTTAACTTATTACCTGTTGTTTAACTAGCGGTAATTTAGCTGACATTGCAACAGTTATTTCATGAAATAAGTTAAAAATAGCCTAAAATTAACATAACTACGGAACATTGAAACTTAAAAAAAATTGTCAGACTGCTGTTAAGTTAAATAGGTCGAGGTTTACACGTAATATTGCATTTAATTTGCTTTAAGGAACGAATGTTAACTAAATTTTTGCTGTCTTTTTCATATAATACATATAATAAGTATATGTGTTTATAAGATCCATAATATCCATAAAGATTTATAGCAAATCTCGTTTTCCGATGACAATTATTATTAGTGCGCAGTATATTGATCAAATCGCTCGGATACAGTCTTTATTATATATTTCTCTCACTAACGTTGTTTTAAATAGTAAAAATGCCCCTGAAAAAGAAAGTTAAAAAAAACGGTCGATACTACATAATGCGGCAGAAGAGAGCGGCCGAATTCGAAGCACGATTTGATGCATCAAATGTGTCAAGGGATGAAGAAATGGATCGGCCACCACCACAACAACTGAATGCCATTTTTGAAAATAATTTGCCAGCAGAAAATGCTATGATCGAAAATACCATCCCGGTTAGTGTTACTTGTGATGAAAATGTAGAGTGTGACGATGATATGCCAGATGATTGTACATCCCAAGTTGGTGAAACTGCTGAATTTTTATTATCAGAAGCAGATATTGCTGAGAAATTGATGCGCGAACACCTGGAATATGAGCATAACGCTCAAACTAAAATAGATCTGTTGAACGAACTAAGGCAATGGGCTTTGCAAAACAAAATTTCATTAACAGCGTTGTTATATTTTTTTTAAAAGAATATTAAATTAAAAATATCACATTTATCGTGACTCAGTTTGAAATGAATCATCTTTAGAGGAGCTTTTAAAACAGTTTATTGAGGAATTCAACATTTATTTATTATTCTTGTTTACTATTCTTGTTTTATTATTTTTTATTTTTTATTATTTACGAATTTCGAAAGCTATGCTTGCATCACCTGAAGTATATAAAAAATAAATTTTAAAGTAAGATACATTCCATTATATACATATCGGTGGTTTAATAAAACCCCATTTCAAAAAATTAAAAATTAAAAATCTAACTACAGAAAAATATAAAGCAAAAAGAACGGATCTAATAAAACATTAAAATAATTAAACCATTAGAGAAAATTAAAAAAAATTAAAAAAATAAAAATGAATTGACAAAAGAAGTGAACCTAAATAATAACAGTTTTATGGGGTGTCCCAAATGGGTGGATATCCTTCAGTCATAAATATAGTTTAGGTGATTTATTTATTATATCGTCGCTTTAATAATGAAATAACGTATGCCATTTATACGTTGTTATTATATAATGGGTGACCTGCATTCCTCATAAGGATCTCTATGGAGAGGCGTTTTAACATTTTCCAATTATTTTATAGCTGGGGGTGAAAATTAATATATTGATAATTAACGTACATGCAAATTTGAATTTGGTTAAATATTGAAACAGCGTAAATGCATGTACGATATTCCAATTCCTACAGAATAATAACTTGGGCTAAATCAGTGTCGTATATTTTACATACATTACGATCGCCACACGAAATGGTAAATATAAAATTTTGTATAAGCATCATTCGTGACTATATGATGGGCCGGTTCATATAAATAAAAAATTTTAAGAATATCATGCGTTATTTCAATAATAATCAGTTTTAGGCTTAATCGTAATTGAGAAATATGAAATAACGTATAAGGTACCTGATTGACTTTTCACCTCTTTTTAGGTAGAAAAGCCAGCAGGTACCAATGTGAAATTTTAATATGCTGTGGGGAAATTAATCAAGAGTAATTGGTAGAAATTTTTTTTCCAATATATTTATTCATTCAATAGTGCTGCCGAATTTACGAAAATCAGAAAATCGAAAAATCTTTAAACCCAATCATCTCGAAACTACACTTTTGCGAATACGTTGTATCATTATTAAAGCGACGATATGTTGTTCGGCGGTCTTTTAATTATTAGGTTAAATAAATTAGATTTTATGTTTCCTTCTTTATTGTTCATCAGGATACCGGGGTTTAATTGATTTTCTTTTTCAATGAAAAAAAATTCGTACGCTTCTAGGTGTTTTAGATTATTAATCTCTTTTATAAGCTCTAAATTTGATGGTGACCAGTGGCATATGAGCGGCAACGCTAGAATTCTCAGCCCTTTTGTATTTTATTTCTGTAAGGTGTTCTTTCTGGCGTTGTCCTATTTTGCGTTGAGAAAGACTTACATAAAATTTTTCACAGTCGTTGTAGGATATTTTATAAATACCTGGTTTCTCATTTGGCTCAGTTTTGATTTTTGGTTTATAGCACACACCACGGACACACACCTTACACACCACGGACACACAATAAAACTGTTGTTATTTCGGTTTACTTCTTTTGTCAAATTCATTTCTATTTTTTGTAATTTTCTCTAATGGTTTGATTGTTTTATTAGATTTATTCATTTTGCTTTATATTTTTCTGTAGATTATAAATTTTTTAAAATTGGTTTTTATTAAACCACCGGTATATAATGGAAATATGGAATGTATCTTACTTTACAATTTAGCTTTCGAAATACGTATACATATAGTAAAAAATAATAAAACTCAGGAAACAAGAATAAGGTGCTTTTTCAAGCATTTTTAAAAAATTTTGTTTCTTATAATATTATTTTTTAGCTTTTTTTATGGTAGAATGACAGCCCGATAGTAAAATAAGGTTAAAGAAAAATGGATGGTTCAATTACATGTAATTCTCACGAAAAAAAACATGTAATAACTACAATATCTGACTTTGGTACATTAAAATTACATATAATTTGCACTTGCTTAGTTTTGTATTCAGCTGTTACATGAAATATACATGAATTTACTCTGCCAAATTAAGATATTGTAGCTATTAAATGTATTCTAGATAAGAATTATATGATCAATTTTCCACTTAATAGCTAGATAATTTACATGTATTAAATAAAATACGTGAAAAAATTTAGGATAAATTTAAGTTATTTCATGAAACACCTGACAAAATTTAACTTAAATAACAGGTAAATAATTTTATGGCTAGGAATTATGGATACGATATTATCTATCTCCCAAACTAATGCATTTAAGGACAAAATAGGTTTTTATGACAATTTCTAAACCGACTTCAAATAAACATTATTATGCATACTTTGGAGCGTATTTTTGAATGGATTTAAATGTTCATGTATAAAGAAAGGTTCGATCTTGTTTATACATAAAACAAAAATAGGAAAAAATAATGAGAACAACCCTTAAAAATACAATTAAATATTTATTTTTTTTTTAAACTGAATACTTTAATTTTTAATTTTCTTTTCGGTATTCGATAAAAAACATTAATTATTGAAAATATAATAATAGTTTGTAGTATACTATAAAGTAAACTTATGTGATCATTAGGGGAGAATTTCGGAGCATACATTTTGTGGTTTGCATGTGTAACAAACAAGTTAAATTTAACTAATAATTAGCTAAAATATAACATAACATTTGCACTTATTTAACTTAAAATTTGGTTAAATTATAGTTAAACTTAATCACATATTAGCCAGCATATTACATAAAAATTACATGAAAATTTAACCAATATTTTTATGGAAAAAGTACGACACTTAGGTTAAATTTAACCTTTTATTATACATAAATTTAGGTTAAATGAGAATGTTCACTAAAATTTTGTACAGATAATATCAAACTATATTTAAGCTAAAATCCACCTATTGTGCTAGCTGGGATATATATATATATATATATATATATATATATATATATATATATATATATATATATATATATATATATATATATATATTAGGGTGCTTTTTTTTGGGGCGACAATTCTTTTTTTCTGGTGCCCCACCGAAATTTTGTTGGAAACACCCAAGAAAACGTCCTCCTAAAATATGAGCCCTCAAAATTAATGTTTAGCACTCGGCCATTGCGTTTGAATATTTTCCATACAAAATACATGTAAGCTTTAGTGTTTTTTAAAAAAAAAATTACAGCTCAGCGGCATTTTACACTATTTCAAAATGGAAAAAAGCAACTAACTCAGGATTAAATTATCTACAAAAATGCTTATGGAGATGTAACTGTAACTTACACCGGTGACACAGTACAGATCACAAAAGTAAATTTTATATGAATTTCTTGTTCTTTTGTTTTTATTTCATAAATGGGTAAAACTACAGGAAAAATGTCAATAACAAAGTTGTAGTTAATTAAGTTTCCTACAAAAAACTCATAATAACCGAATCTCTATGATTGATATTTCCTGAGATAATAAGCTTTTATTAAAATGGATGTTTTAAGAGATTTTCGTAAGTTCTAAAATAATAACCGCAAGTTCTAAAATAATAAATGTTTATTATCTCGAGAAATATCAATCATAGAGATTCGGTTATTATGAGTTTTTTGTAGGAGGACGTTTTCTTGGGTATTTCCAACAAAATTTCGGTGGGGCACCAGAAAAAAAGAATAGTCGCCCAAAAAAAAGCACCCTAATATATATATATATATATATATATATATATATATATATATATATATATATATATATATATATATATATATATATATATATATATATATATATATATATATATATATATATATATATATATATATATATATATATATATATATATATATATATATATATATATATATATATATATATATTACATATATGACATTTACATATATATATGTAAATCAAAATAATAATATATTGGTTGCAAGGAACTGGTGGGGAGGGGGGTCGGTGTAATGATGCTATTGATCGAAGGTCTACAGGGTCGCAGAAGCGAGTGAAAAATAAAATAATATACCATAAAATATTGTATCTTAAAATATTTCACCGACAAAACAAAACAATAATATATCAGATGGAGGGATGGGTGCGGAGGGATGGGGGGGAGGGAGAGGGTGCTATTGATCGAAGGTCTGCAGGGTCGCAGAAGCGAGTGAAAAATAAAATAATATATCATAAAATAATATATCATAAAATATTGTATGTTCAAATATATCACCGAACAAAACTAAACAATAATCTATCAGATGAAGGGATGGGTGTGGGGGGAGGGGGGAGGGAGGATGCTATTGATCGAAGGTCTGCAGGGTCGCAGAAGCGAGTGAAAAATAAAATAATATATCATAAAATATTGTGTGTTCAAATATTTCACCGAAAAAAACTAAACAATAATCTATCAGATGAAGGGATGGGTGTGGGGGGAGGGGGGAGGGAGGGTGCTATTGATCGAAGGTCTGCAGGCTCGCAGAAGTGAGTGCAAAATAAAATAATATATCATAAAATATTGTATGTTCAAATATTTCACCGAGAAAAACTAAACAATAATCTATCAGATGAAGGGATGGGTGTGGGGGAGGGGGGGAGGGAGGGTACTATTGATCGAAGGTCTGCAGGGTCGCAGAAGCGAGTGAAAAATAAAATAATATATCATAAAATATTGTATGTTCAAATATTTCACCCACAAAAACTAAACAATAATCTATCAGATGAAGGGATGGGTGCGGGGGGAGGGGAGGAGGGAGGGTGCTATTGATCGAAGGTCTGCAGGGTCGCAAAAGCGAGTGAAAAATAAAATAATATATCATAAAATGTTGTATGTTCAAATATTTCACAGAAAAAAACTAAACAATAATCTATCAGATGAAGGGTTGGGTGTGGGGGGGAGGGGGAGGGAGGGTGCTATTGATCGAAGGTCTGCAGGGTCGCAGAAGCGAGTGAAAAATAAAATAATATATCATAAAATATTGCATGTTCAAATATTTCACCGAAAAAAACTAAACAATAATCTATCAGATGCAGGGATGGGTGCGGGGGGGAGGGGAGGAGGGAGGGTGCTATTGATCGAAGGTCTGCAGGGTCGCAGAAGCGAGTGAAAAATAAAATAATATATCATAGAATATTGTATGTTCAAATATTTCACCGAAAAAAACTAAACAATAATCTATCAGATGAAGGGATGGGTGTGGGGGGGAGGGGGGAGGGAGGGTGCTATTGATCGAAGGTCTGCAGGGTCGCAGAAGCGAGTGCAAAATAAAATAATATATCATAAAATATTGTATGTTCAAATATTTCACCGAAAAAAACTGTATGACGATTTTCAATTTTCGTAGGGCAAGAAAATGAAATGAACCAAATAGCTTTTCCGACAAAATTTTTTTTGAAATTTATTGTTTTTAGAACCTAATCTTTCGGTTCATTAAAAAAAAAAGTTAATTTTTCAATGGACCGTAAACTAGGAATATTCCTAAATCAAACGTAATCTTTGATATGTATCACTTTATTATTTTGTTTTTAATTCTAGACACTTATAATTAAAAACACACTATTCAAACTTTCATAAAACATTCTTTTATGTTTAAATATAGCATTACAAAAATTTGTTTTTGATATAATTATCAATGAACTTATTTTTTTCTAAACATGATTGCATGAACAAACTTTGACTAGATGTTATCTTTTTAAAAATCAAAACCGGAATAAAAAAGGAATAATCATTTTGTTTTAAAAGTTAAAAACTGAATGATCAAAAAAAATGTGATTTTCCTTTTGACATCTTCTAATGAAAATATCAAATCGTGTAACACCAAATATTCAGCAAAAATTAGTAACGACATCTGTTCGTTAGAATTGGAAATAAAATTGAGTACGTTCGTTTGTTTTTTATAGTATATTCGAAATTTAACTAGCCGTTAAGTATTAGAAAATTTTAAAATGATTATTAATGTAAAAAAAATGAACTGAAACTAATGAAATAAACTTTTATTGAATTAGAAAAAGAAGATGAATTGGTTTTATTGTTGTTTAGGCGAACATAGCGGACGTTACACAATAAGATCCAAGTTTATTTAGACGACATACTCATTGCCTCTTCGCACGTTACACCAGAGCATCAATAGCAGCCCATCCTTTTACGGTTCAAGTGACAAGGTGTAGAACTGTCGCTTTTCAACGCGATTTTTTTAACAGAGTTTCTCATCTCTGGAATGCCTTACCGGCGTGGGTCTTTCCTGATAATTTTAATCCTCAAAACTTTAAGATTAACGTTAATAAATTCCTCAAAGAAATTTGAATAATACTTTCGAGCCCCTAGTTCCCTAGTTAGCATGGTATCTTCGGATATTCAGAGACGTTGATCTACATTGGTTAACACTAAACATGCCTAACATTGAATAAAAAAAAAAAAAAAATTGCCACGGAAACGTTAGAGGAGCATATGGAAATACTTAAACAAGTTTTAATCATTTTAAATAAAAATGATCTTGAGCTACAATTTTCGAAATGCAAATTTGTCAAAAACAAAATTTGCCATTTAGGCTACGAAATTGATGTTAACGGAATAACACCTGCCTCAAATCACGTGATCGCGATAAAAGACTTCCCGATTCCACGAAATGTGCATGAAGCATATAGATTTTTAGGCCTTACGAGCTATTTTAGAAAATTCGTAAACAATTTTGCAATTATTGCAAAACCGTTGCATGACCTACTAAAGAAAGACGCTATTTTTGAGATTGGGGAAAAACAACTGCAGGCTTTCGAAAAATTAAAGGAATGTATAACGAGCAAACCGGTTCTAGCTATCTATTCCCCAACTGTCGAAACTCAGTTGCACACTGACGCTAGTGCAATCGGTTATGGGGCAATATTGCTACAGAAACAGGAATATGACGGTCAATTTCATCCTGTAATGTTTTTTAGCAAACGAACAACTGATTGTGAATCGCGTTACAGTAGCTTTGAATTGGAAACCTTAGCTATTGTGAATAGTATTCAACGGTTTCATATCTATTTGTATGGGATACACTTCAAAATCTTCACCGACTGTAATTCTTTGGCACTTACCTTAAATAAACGTGACGTTAGTCCTCGAATAGCTCGTTGGGTACTTTTCTTAGAGAACTACAATTACGAAATTGCTTTCCGAAGCGGTAACAAGATGAGGCATGTAGATGCCCTAAGCAGAGTATCAAATATTTTGTTAATAGAAAACGGATCGTACGAAGAATTACTTGGTTTGGCTCAAACACGCGATGAATCAATAATTAAATTAAAGGACAAAATACAATCGAAAACAGACGAAGATCCATGGTACGAAGTACGAGATGGATTATTATATCGCAAACACAATAAACGATTATTGTTTTACGTCCCCTTCGAAATGGAAACAAACGTGATTAGGACGTATCATGACGAAGTAGGCCACATATGGATTGATAAAACAATGAACCTAATATTACGTGTTTATTGGTTTCCAAAGATGAGAGAGAAAATCGGCAAGCATATAAACAACTGCTTGAAATGCTTGGTGTATCAACCGAAAGACGGTCGACAGGAGGGCGTACTCCATAGTATTGAAAAGGGAAACGTTCCTTTTGAAACTATACACGTGGACCACTTGGGACCTCTACCGAAAACACGATCAAAAAACCAACATATTTTTATGATAATCGACGGGTTTACAAAATTTGTTAAATTATATCCAACCCGTACTACTAACACTAGAGAAGTAGTAAAACATTTGAAATCCTACTTCGATCTCTTTACTCAACCAGAAAGAATAATATCAGATCGCGGTACGTGTTTTAGATCAAAAATAATGGAAAAGTTTGTTGACGAACGTCGTATTCAACATATTCATGTCGCTACTTCGTGTCAACATGCGAATGGACAAATAGAGCGAATGAATCGTTTCTTAGCACCGATTTTGAGCAAATATTCAAATACTGAAAAAAATGATTGGGATAAAATTCTTGTCTGCGCAGAATACGTTTTCAACAATACGGTATCTCGTGCAATAGGTACAACGCCAAGTATGCTATTATTTGGAAGATCACAAAAGCGAAAGTCTGATGATGTTGTTGCCGAAATTTTAGAAAATATGCAAAGCAGCAAACGCGATTTAGAAAATATTCGACAGATTGCTACAGAGAAAATCAAACAATGTCAAGCGAAGAACAAAATCGCTTACGATAAAAAACACAAACCACCAAACGTCTATAAAAGTGGTGATTACGTTTTAATTCGAAACGTACCTCCACCGGGTATGAATAAAAAACTATTAGTAAAATTCAAAGGACCGTTTCTTGTTAAGAAAGTCCTGCCAAACGATCGCTACGTGATAACTGACATCGTTGGCTTTCCAAATAGTCAAATTCCGTTCAATGGTGTATTTGACCCGGTAAATATGAAGAAATGGCCTTACCATAATAATCAATCGGGTGATATTAATAATAGTACCGATGAAAATGCGATAACTAACGATACGGATAATTTTGAAGACGAATACCAGTACAACGACGATTGGTTATTGGATGACGAATATATTTATGATGACGATTGGGTTCTAAAAGCTAACGAGATAGAATCATTGGATACTGCCTGTGCAACTCAGAATTCTTCCATCGGGTCGATGTCTGAGTCAGGACAGCTGTAGTATTTCGAATAAGTGTCCATAGGGCAACTTCATAAATATAGTAATAGAATTATGTAATGTAGAGAGGGTATTTTTCGGTAAAAAGAAGAAGGTAATATGGCGACAGAAAATAAAGAAGAGGTTAAAAAAGTAAGCTCTGTGTTTTTTTATTAATTAAATTGAAAATAAATATTACTTCAGATTAAGTTTAATTTTTTGTTTTCTACGTATATACGTATGTACATATTTGTAATGTTTTTGACATCTAGAAATAAACATACATGAAGATAGTGTTAATTTCAAAAATAATACTAAAAATGTCCCATTGTTTATTTCCCTCACCTGTTCTGAACTGCTCTCGATAAAACACAAGATTTGTTGCGAACTGGTAAAAATAAATTTAATTTGCCAATTTATTTTAAAGAGATTAATTAAAATGGATGGATAAACGATAAATATTTAATATTTATGCAATCAAAATTGAAATAATTTTAATTTGAACGAAAAAATATAAATAAAACAATCGCTGTTCCGGACAGTTGTCCGAAGAAAAAACGCGACTAATAATATGTTGTTGTATAGAATGGCGTCTTACATTCTTTCCGCCGATGTGATCGTGTATAATCTGAAAATTGAAATAAAATATTATATTAAATTAATTATTAAATTGTTGTGCTTTTATTGATAAATAAATATATATATAAAATCTAAAATAGTTAAATTTAAAAATCAGAAGGGGGATATAAATCCGATAAATAAAAATAAATATGTCAAATATGTCAAATAAAACTCGCAACAAAAATAAAGCCAACACACGTGGTGAAGCTTCCGAAAGTGAAAATCATCGAAAATCAACCGATTGGACCATCAACTATCAGATCGTGGCATAATTTCAAGTCACAAATTATAAAGGCATTTTCGAAACCGAGAGGATGAAGCAGATATTCATAGAAAAATGTCGGAATGCGTGAAGGATTCAAAAGAATCATATGAAAATTTTATTTTTCGTATGTATGCACTTGGTCAACGAGGTAGTATAAGTGATTCAGCTATTATCAAATATATTGTAACGACTCTGTGTTGGTTCTTTTCGATTATTGAGCAAATACGACAGTAAAAAGACGGATCTTTGGTTAACATTATCTCAAACTTTATTTGTTAACAAATTACAGCAGCTTCCGATTTTAATTACAATAAAATCTAGGGTCTCCAATTTGTGTACGATAGATTTCACCGCTTTTCCACAATTTGAATCTATGAGAGTCGGAATCGTAAAATCTGTATTTACTATTCCACTAGGTTCAAATTCTTACGCTTTTGACTCTTGTAGTCACCTAAAAACATTAGACGCTCATATGAATTCGGATTTTCGAAACGCTTTGTGCTGTGGATAAAATCATACCTATCCAATCGGAGCCAGTACGTATGTATTAATGGCAAATACTCGGATAACATCAAGGTAACATCTGGGGTTCCTCAAGGCTCACATCTTGGACCTTGGTTTTTTATTTGTTTAATTGACGGAATAGCCAAAATAATAGGTAACTCTCAGATACTTATTTACGCTGATGATATGAAAATGTTTAAAGTTATTAACACGATTGAAGACTGTATTCTGCTTCAAGAAGATATTAGTCATATTAGTGACTGGTGTAACAAAATGAAGTTGGATCTAAATATTGATAAATGCAAAGTCATAAGTTATTATAGAAAGTGTAATCCTATTATTTTCAGCTACGGTATCAATAATATCCAACTAGCCCAAATTTGTGAAGTTAGAGATCTAGGTATAACCTTTACTCAAAACCTAACTTTCAATAAGCACATGGATATCAACATAGCCAAAGCTAATCAAATGCTAGGATTTCTTAAACGTTGGACCAATGACATAAAAGATACTGATTGCATAATAACATTGTATTTTGCTTATGTTCGTTCTCAAATAGAGTATGCTATTCAAGTGTGGAATCCTTACTATGAAGTGCATATTAAAAGATTAGAAAAAGTTCAAAAAAAGTTTCTAGTCTTTCTTCACTACTGTTGTATCTTGTTTTAGGGTGACTTAATGGGTAATCTCGCATTAATTAAAACAAGATAGTTGATATAAATTTAATATATATTCTCTTTATTATTCAGGTTGATAGTCTCATCAATATGGCTACTATTTTCTATCTGTCATGTCTACAGTGGTGTCTCACAACTACGATCACTTATTTCTATTTTAGCCAACGTTACAACACAAATAATATATAATAAATGATCGTCAACTCTACAACATCTCCCTTTTTTACTTTAAATAATATTATGAAATGTTTGAAGAACTCATATTAATAATTCGAGTTGTATATATATAAATATAGTATATAAATTAAAATTCAAGTTTTCTATATGTGTATATGAATATAAAATAAAAATTCATTTATATAATTCAAGTAACTATTATCTAATCTCTCTTAATGTCTAGTACTTATTTTTTCTTTCTTTTTCTTTTTTTTTTTTTTTTTTTTTTTTTTTTTTTAGATGTATTTAGTGGTAAGTATAAAAATAAACAATCAATGTAGCCTATTCCAATAATAATATGTTTTATGTATATTACATTATTACATTAATATCTTAAATAGTCATCTAACCTTCTTGAGATCCGTCCTGATCTAGTAACATTAATATTTGATCCTTCATTATTTTCGTTATAGTTTTCCATTCGTGGACTAGATACTTCTGGAGTGTTATTATTAATCTCATTACCTTCATTAATTGGGATTAACTGACGATTTTCGGTTTCGTCAATAATGTTCCTTGACAAATTTGGGGTATTTCGAGATTGTCGCAAATGAAAAGAATTTCTACGAATTATTCTTCCATTTTCATTTTTTATTAAAAACGATCTAGGACTTCTATGATTTTCGATAATTACTGCCGGCTCCCATTTATTATTTTTTCGATAAACGACGTTATCATTTTTATTAAAAGATGGCCTATTTTTCGCACGTTTGTCATGATATGATTTGTATGCATTTTGATTTTGCTTTAATTTTTCCACTACATTTTCTTCGATTTTTGGTTTTAGTAAAAAATTATTAATTGGCACCTTAGTTTTAGTTCTACGGCTCAAAAGTAATTGAGATGGAGAGGCGTTCAAATTTGGTATAGGGTGATTCCTATACTCTAAGAGAGCGTATTCTATACTCTTTCTGTCCTCAATCGCTTTTTTTACTAACTTTTTTGCTATATTAACAGCATTTTCCGCCTGCCCATTTGATCGAGCATAAGTGGGACTTGATGTTACAATCTTGAATTTCCACTCCCTACTAAAATCATTCATTTCTTTAGACGCAAAAGGCATGTTGTCACAAATCATATTTTGTGGTATGCCATGTACTGAAAACACATTTTTCAAGTTTTGTACAATTTCGTTCGATTGTTTTGTTTTTAATGGTAGTATTTCTAACCATTTAGAATAATAATCAGTAATAACTAAGAAATCCACAGTTCCTACAGTCATTATATCGCTAGCTATTTTTTGGAATGGGAGTTCTGGTATCTCATGTGGTATTAATGGTTCGTGTGCATTCGCATTTTGATATTTCTCACAGATTTTGCAGCGACCTATATAATTCTCTATATCGCTGTCTATTCCCGGCCAGTAAAATACTTCTCTAGCCCGTTGTTTTGTTTTGGTAATTCCCACATGTGATTCGTGCAACAATTCCAGCATAGGTTGTCGCAATTTGCTTGGAACTATTACTCGATTTTCTAAATAAACTAGTCCTTCGTCACAAAAAATTTCATTCTTAAACTTAAAGAAAGGCTTAATTAATTCATGCACCTTCTGCTTTGAATTAGGCCATCCCACTTGATAAATGTCTAACACTTTACTTAGAACCGGATCTGACTCAGTTTCCATAATAAATTTATTCTTCTTTTCGTCGGACATATTAATAGTATGGATAACGTCATTATACTCTTCAAACTCAGTTGCTGACTCATCTTTTAAGAAACTACGTGAAAGGTGATCAGCAATGTGCATTTCTTTGCCTGGTGTTTTCACTACAGTGATTTCATATATTAATAGTTTCATTTTCATACGTCGAAGACGTGACGAATTTACTTTGTGCATTTCGTTTTTCATTATGCTTACTATTGGTTTATGATCACTGTGAATTTCTACTTTTCTACCAAAAATATATTGGTGAAACTTACTACAGGCATAAATAATGGCAAGAAACTCTTTTTCCACTTGAGCATAATTTTTTTCGGTATCCGTAAGACTTCGTGAAGCGTATGCTACTGGTATTTTTTCTTGTAGTAAAACGCAACCTATACCGCTTTGACTCGCATCCGTTTGAATAACGATTTTTTTGTTTATATCATAGGACTGTAAAATCGGGGTTTTTGTTAACATTTGCTTTAAATATTCAAAACATTTATTATGTTTTAGATTTTTGAGATCAATTAAACTCAAGTAAGTAAAGAAGTAATTGGAATTTTTTCAATTCAAAGGTATGGTTTTTTTTGAAGTTTTTCAGAAAAAAACTCCAATTTATATTTTTCGTGTTTCGGATCGGATTCGAACCTACCCTCGTCAGTGCCCGGCTCGAATCCTTAGGCAGACACGCTATCGATTACGCCGTTGAGGCGATGACAATTTCAAAGTTGAAACTTCTTCATCACTTATTTATTTTACTTAAGTTGAATTTTTCCACTGTCATTAGACTCCATATTATGGAAATGTTTTTACATTATATGGGATTTTTGCATTAAATTTCTAGACAATACTTTGTGTGAATTCATAGAATGGGGAACATTTCTATTCTAACTAACATCCTAAGTCACGTTTGTATAGTCATTATTGATTGTTTCCAATCAATGTGAAATCAATGGCTGACACTTGGTCAATTTGTAGTTCTATATGTATTAACATTAGACTACATTAAGGGAATTTAAATTTTATTTTAGATTTTTGAGATCAATTAAACTCAAGTAAGTAAAGAAGTAATTGGAATTTTTTCAATTCAAAGGTATGGTTTTTTTTGAAGTTTTTCAGAAAAAAACTCCAATTTATATTTATTATGTGTTTCTAACCAGCTGTATTCCGTATTTTTTTTAACAATTGACGTAATGGCTCAGTTAATTCAGCCATGTTTCTAATGAAGCTTCGAAGGTAATTCACCATACCAAGAAACCTTTGCAGTTCCTTGTTTGAGGACGGAATCTCCATGTTTGTTATGGCCTTTACCCTGTTCGGATCGCACGACATTCCATCTTTGCTAAAAACATGTCCCAGGTAAGTGACCTGATTGACTTTGTATTGAACTTTATTAGGATTAAATTTGATATTTAATTCATTAGCTCTTTTCATAACCAACTCTAAATTTCTATCATGTTCCTCCTCAGTACACCCTGTTATTAAAATGTCGTCGATATATATAAAAGTGCCGGGTATATCACCAAAATTTTTTTCGTTCAGCCTTTGAAAAGCTTCTGGAGCGACCGATATACCAAAAGGCAGCCTTTTGAAATAATAACAACCGAACGGGGAGCTGAATGCACATAGCTTTTGAGAACTATCATCTAACTCGATTTGGTAAAATCCGTCTTTCAAATCCAGAACCGTAAAAAATTGTACGCCACTTAATCTCGCTTGCAAATCCTCTAATTTTGGGATTTCGTAGTAATTTTTTCTAATCGCTGCATTTAAAAACTTTGGATCTAAACAAATTCTTATTGTTCCATTTGGTTTTTGTACGATCGCTAGATTACTCACCCATTCCACCGGTTCTTTTAATTTATCAATTATCTCGCAATTTTGTAAATGGTCTAAGGCTTTTTTAACCTTATCACGAATTGAACAGAATAATCATCTTCAGCATTGATAACTTCATGAACTTTGTTAGCTCTACAAGCTTCAGTGAAATGTCCTTTAGCACCGCATTTACGACAATTAGCATTAAACGCTGGACATTTCATTCTTATATGTCGATTATTACATCTACGGCATGAAATTAATTTACTAAATTTATTTTCTGTTTGTGATGATGACGGTATTGGAACTGTTGGCTTATTTTTATAAAAATTTGTTTGATAATTTTTGTTACAGTTATAGCACGATTTATGATTATTAAAACTGTTATTAATACCTTTAATTTCATCAATTGGAAGATCTGGCTGCCTGTTTTGCATTACCTCTTTAACTTGCCGATTTGTTGTTTCTTCAATTCTGCATTTTTCTATAGTATCTGTCAAACTTGGGTTGCCTTCCTTGATAAATTTTTCACGTAACGACGTATCTATCACACCAAATACAATACGATCCCTAATCAGCATTTCTTTATCATTTTTTAGATCGCATTTTTCTGCCATTCTGTTTAAATCGTTTAGGAATTCATCAAAAGGTTCGTACTCCTTTTGACTTCTACCATAAAACTGATACCGCTCATACAAAACATTAACTTTAGGTTGAAAGAATTTGTCAAATGCAGCAATTATATTAGATAGGGATATTTCATCAGTCTTTACATTTAATGTTTTCAAAATTTCCCTACCTTCCAACCCGATTAAATTTCTAAAAAATGCACATTTGATTTTTTCATTTTCTGTGTCTTTACCAGCAGCAATTAAATAGTCTTCAAATTCTGTTTTGAATTCATTCCAATTATGTGATAGGTTCCCTTACCATCAAGCAGGGTGGTCTGTTTATTCCTGCTTCCATGATTCGACACACTTTACGACACGTTATATTATTATTAATGTTAGGTTATGGTAGTTTTTCCTAATCTTTTATTGTATTTAATTTTATAATACCTTAATTTCTAGTTCGAAATCAACTGCGCCATGTTGTATCTTGTTTTAGGGTGACTTAATGGGTAATCTCGCATTAATTAAAACAAGATAGTTGATATAAATTTAATATATATTCTCTTTATTACTCAGGTTGAAAGTCTCATCAATATGGCTACTATTTTCTATCTGTCATGTCTACAGTGGTGTCTCACAACTACGATCACTTATTTCTATTTTAGCCAACGTTACAACACAAATAATATATAATAAATGATCGTCAACTCTACAACAACTACAAGAATGGAGGAAGATATGATCCCAGTATCCCATATCATGAAAACCTCGCACTACTTCCATCCTATTTGGAAAGATGCCACACATTCAACATTCTTAATCTCGATGATAGAATAAAACTTCTATCATCCTGCTTTTTAGCAAACATCATAAACGGAAAAATGAGTTCTCCTTACATTCTTGAGAATATATCATTCAATGTCCCGGCTAAAACCTTACGTAAGCATGATTTCTTAAATATTCAATTTCACAGAACAAACTATGGTATGCATGAACCAATTAATGCCATGGCTTCCACTTTTAATGAAATCTCCGATCTGTTTGACTTCGATATAAATAAATCAAATTTAAAAAACATTATTAAAAAACACTACCTGCAATTAAACAACCCTTGACAATTTCGTTCTGAATACCTTTTTAGATTATATTTTAAGTCAACTTTATAAGTAATTTATAATTTATCTGTATATTAATTTTATACTTTTGTATTTTTATTTTAAAATTTATACGTAGGAAATGTATTTTTTTTTATTTTTTATTTTAGACGGCTAAGCAAAGCTTAGGTACAACTATTTATTAATTTTATTAATGTTATTTATTAATTCTTTGTTCTTTTAATTTTTTTTTTATAATTCAATGATTACTATTATTATTTGTATAGTTTAATCATCTTTGATTTGTAATCATTTCTGTTTTTTTGTATATTATGTGAAATCATATTTATGGATTTCTTTTGTAAATAAATAAATAAATAAATAAATAAATAAACTATTAGTACCCAGGCTCAAGTACCACCTGATTATTCCTTTAACTTGCGAATATTTATAAACACTTTTAATTGCAAAATTAAACTGACTGTCTGATATTTTGTTCGCTTATTTATATCCAAAAATAAATAAGTAGAAACTTCTGCTAATCCACTTTCTAGAAAACAATAGATCACACCTCTTTTCATTAATGTAAACATTTGCATTAGCGAAACCATTCTATATCAAATTTAATTTGCATTAATTTATGCAAAATGTATTAGTTAACTCCCTTTTTTTTTAAATTCATCTTTGCGATAGTTTGAATGTGGAAAACATTTATGCAGAATGTATTGGTTATTTATGAGCAAATTACATTAACCCATTCTGGACGAAGTTTATTACATTGCCCTCCATTTAGTTTTGTTCGTCCCGAACAATATCAGCTATCGCATTGGTACTGTTACCTTGGTACGGTGCTAACCTTTGCAGATGTATCACTTTTATCTTGGTACGGGGTCCCTTTTGGATGCGGTAGATAACATCATTAATTCGTTTTATTATTTTATATGGACCTTCCCAATCTGGCTGCAGCTTGGGTGATCTTTCCTTAGTTCTCCTGGGGTTCTGTAGCCATACCAATTCTCCTTCTTGAAAACCGCCACTATTTGCGTATATGTCGTACCTGGTTTTCATTTTGTCACTGGCAATCTTAATGTGATCTCGAACCTGTTGATGGATTTTATTCATCTTCTTCCTTAGTTGTCCCACATAATCTGTTTTCGTAGATACCAGATCTCCGGGGATGCCAAACTCGATGTCACTAGGAAGATGTAGTTCTCTTCCGAACATGATATTTGCTGGCGTTTCACATGTCGTATCGTGCACTGCGCTACGATAGGCCATCAAGAATAACGGAAGATCCTTATCGCAATTTCTTTGGTTGGCTTCCACTACCTACGACAAATGTCCTTCCATGGTTCGGTTGAATCGTTCTACCATGCCATCCGATTGTGTGTTCATAGGTGTAGTTCGTGTTTTTCTAATGTCGAGTGTTCTGCACAGCTCTTCCATCAGTTGAGACTCGAAATTCCTTCCCTGGTCGATATGCAACTCGGGCGGTGTTCCATATCTGCAAACCCATTCATTGACTAATGTTTCAGCGACCGTAACTGGCTCCTGGTTCGGTATTGCATAAGCTTCCGGCCATTTTGTAAAGCAATCAATGACCACCATGATGTATTTGTTACCTTTTGTTGTTTCCTAAAATGGCCCCGCGATGTCTATAGCAATTCTCTCCATTGGGGCGTCCACATTGTACTAATGCATCTCTCCTCGAGTTCTAGTCTTTGGACCTTTGCTCGCCGCACAAGTATCGCATCGCCGACACCATTGCTCCACGTCTGTTCGATACCTTACCCAATAAAACTTCTCCCTTACTTTGGCTATGGTTTTATTGACTTCCAGGTGTCCTCCAGAAATACTTCCATGCAGCTTTCCCAGTACATCTTCTACTCGACTTGATGGCAACACCAGTTCTTCCAACACTTTCTTTCCATCAGCGGACTCCCATTTTCTTCTTAAGTATCCCGTTGTCCATCAATAGTGAGTCCCATTGCGCCCAGTAGCATATCACCTCCGTACTTAAAGGTGCTACCTCTTTCCACTCCGGTCGTCTTCCCTCGGTTTTCCATTTCAATATTGGAGCCATAGCTGGATCCTTTAGCTGCTCTCTTTTAATTGCCTCGGTACACCAATCCTCAAGAGTTTGGAACTTGATTTGATTCACTTTCATTGCCTCATTTCTCTCAGTCCTGCTACATAGCTTGCGCTCCTCAATACAGGGTCTTCTTGAAAGATCATCAGCGTTACAATGTATCCCGGTGTTCAACGCGGAAATCTCCTTCCTTTTTGATATCCACTTGCTTGTCTTCCGCAGGTAGTTTTTTTCCGCTTAGATACATTTGATTTCTCATTTGTACATCTCGAAGAGCATTGATGAGTGTATCAGCTGCCAGTTCGTCTCGGTGTTCAGCGTTATAGTTCGGATATGACGGATTAACCAGTCTCACAATGTCAGCCTCTAATTCTTGCAAAGTTTCGCTGACTCCTTGTTTTCGTGTTTTGAGCTGCATCCGATGAAGAGCTTGCATATGACTTTCCCCATATCTTACTTCTAAGGCCTGCATTATCTTGCTGTAATCACGCTCTGTCGCTGATAGTGTCTGCAAAATTTCAGCAGCAGGTCCCTTCAATGCCATTATAAGCGCATTTGCTTTTTGTTGGTACAAAAGCGCATTTGCTTTTTGTTGGTACGTGGAAATCTCCTTCCTTTTTGATATCCACTTGCTTGTCTTCCGCAGGTAGTTTTTTTCCGCTTAGATACATTTGATTTCTCATTTGTACATCTCGAAGAGCATTGATGAGTGTATCAGCTGCCAGTTCGTCTCGGTGTTCAGCGTTATAGTTCGGATATGACGGATTAACCAGTCTCACAATGTCAGCCTCTAATTCTTGCAAAGTTTCGCTGACTCCTTGTTTTCGTGTTTTGAGCTGCATCCGATGAAGAGCTTGCATATGACTTTCCCCATATCTTACTTCTAAGGCCTGCATTATCTTGCTGTAATCACGCTCTGTCGCTGATAGTGTCTGCAAAATTTCAGCAGCAGGTCCCTTCAATGCCATTATAAGCGCATTTGCTTTTTGTTGGTGATCGATCAACCCCAGTTGTTGCTATCTCAAATTGCATCTTAAATATCTGATACGATGTAGATCCATCAAATGCGGGTGTTTTCACTCTAGCTGGAGCTGAAGTAGTTGATGGATTGATCATGTTACCCGACTTCACTTGTGCTATTTCTTGGCGGAATTCACTCGAAAGATTGCGTAATTTCTCTTCATGTTCTTCGGTAACTTTCCGCAGCTCGCTTTCCATGTTGTTGATTTTAACCTCCGCACTGGATATACGTGACTCGATTACTTCACGTAGACTTTCTTGCTTTGCCATCATATCAGCAAATTGTTGCTGTTGAATGCTTACTTGTCTGGCCGCCAATTGCTCTTGCTTGGCCATCATTACTTTCATCAATACCATCATTGGATCAATTGCTGGGGCATTCTGAACCGGAGCTTCCTCCGGCTCTATTTCTATGACGTCTGTGTTTTCACCTGCTTCTTCTAAAACTTTACACAGCCGGAATGCAAGTTCTGCCTTCGTTCCATGGATTGAAGCATTCCTTTTTCTCAACTCGTCCTTCAGCTGGGTCTGGCTGAGATCACTAATATTTACTGTCTTGACCATTGTTTCAATAATCCCACTTCTGACACCACTGTAACGACTCTGCGTTGGTTCTTTTCGATTATTGAGCAAATACGACAGTAAAAAGACGGATCTTTGGTTAACAAAATCTCAAACTTTATTTGTCAGCAAATTACAGCAGCTTCCGATTTTAACTACAATAAAATCTAGGGTCTCCAATTTGTGTACGATAAATTTCACCGCTTTTCCACAATTTGAATCAATGAGAGTCGGAATCGTAAAATCTGTATTTACTATTCCACTAGGTTCAAATTCTTACACTATTAGTACCCAGGCTCAAGTACCACCATGGGTTCGCTATGTATCTTAAGATCACCAGAAACAACCTTTTTACACGTTTATATAGCGAGCCGCTTGTTCCAAGACAGACGTCCACTGAAAGCTGCCCCTAACATGAACAACAGACGCTTTCTACACATTTTTATAGCGAGTCGCTTGATCCAAGACAGACGCCCGCTCCAAACCGCCCCTAACATGGAAAACAGACGCTTGAGTTGCATTGGTTTTATGGCGCCAATGACTCGCCATGGTGTAGAATCATTGAGTATAAGCAGTATTTACTCTGCCCCTCTCAACTACACCAACCTAATTCTGTTAGCGTTACCCAGGTAGCACGGCGAGGACGTAGAATTTCGGATTTTCGCTTCCCTAAAAACGCTATCTTTAAATTTTAGTTTGTTTTAGGGTAAGGTTGGAACTTATATTGTGGAAGAAAAATTCAAAACATACTTGACCTACGACTTCAGCGCTATCATTAAACAATTAATTTCTTAATATTTTTAACAGTGTAAACAAAAACTTTACTATGTACTGTTTTTGCAATATGCCCGATAATTACCTTTCCAACGCACATAAAACCGTTGATATCGGGTGGGCCGATCTCTTGCAATTTTATTTCAGTCCCCTTTAGTTGAAATTTCCCAAAATATTTCTGACCAGTCAACTAAAACTAAACACTTTTAAATTTTTCTAAGACAACACTTATTTTTTTTTTTCACCTATACTACTTGTATGCCAACTGCCAAGTATGAAGTTGATCAAATCAAAAATGATCCGGTTCAAAAATCGACTTGAAAATTTACTACATGGTAGCCCTATTCCGGTACATCGTGAAATAGGAAGTGAGAAATAAATTATAGCAATTTCTTCATAACTAGTATTCCGTGTCGCGGGAAATAACAAATTCGTATTAGAATAGTAGATTCTTGTATGAGCTTAGAATGAAGGCAATTCTTCACGAGGATGAAGTTTCCCGAAACGAGCGTAGCGAGTGGAGGGAATCATCCGAGTGAAGAATTGCCATCCTCCTAAGCGAATACAAGATGCTATTTTATCCACGACTGCAAAATATTTCCTATAATTTGCAGTTTTCTGCTAAATTTTATAAACCATAGTAATGAATATTTACTAATACATATATACAAAATGAAATACATCAAAACATCATAGAAAAACATTTTCGTTAAATTTGCATTCAACATTTTCTGTGCGTAAGTCAATACTTTTTAATAAATGTGTAAACTAAACAATTTTCAGTGGGTTATCGTTCTTCCTACTTCTACAATCTACATAATAAAACAATATTTATAATGCAATAATAAATCATTTAATGATATTTATTGTAACGTTAAAACAATTCGTTAAATTAATGCCTGGAATTGAATTTATATCAAATACATTACTTTGGTTATTCGATATTGAATTTATATCAAATGTATTATTCTGGACACTACTGTTTTCACCAGTTGTATTTATTAAAATGAATCAGCAATTTCTTTAGCTGTGTCATTTTTGTTCCGTATCGAATCATCGATGTACCCTTCGGCAACTGATGTGGACTTCCATCCACCATGTCCTTTTAGGGTTGTTATATCCCCACCAGCATCAACTAATATTGTTGCGGAAGATCTGCGAAATGTGTGTCCAGAATATTGTTCTGGAGCAGGTAGTTCCAAAAAGAGAGCAATTTCTTGGCCCATTTTGTTAAACTTATTGATCCCGATTCTTTGTACAGTGCATTTGCCGTTTTGGTAGTTTAAAAATAGTACTTGAAACCATTTGAACTTTTATTAGATAATTATATATAATATATTTTCGCCGGATAACGGAAAAAAAACTATTTTATACACAAACAAATCAATTACACTTGAAAATCTCTTATTTCGATTTATCACAGAAAACTAAACTTATAAATTTACTAACATCAAGAAATTAATCTATCAAAAATTATACAACTTAAAATAAAAATAGCTTACATTAATATGTTGTCTTCAATGTTGTTTTATCGTGACTCCCTCTATCTATGATTCCTGATTGTCTAAAATATTTAGCACACTCATTATATGGAAACAATTCTACATAAATTGTGCTTCCTTTGATACACGAATAATTTGTATTTAAACTCGCATTCACACCTGCATGCACCACGTATAAATTTTAATGTATTCAATTCTTTTCCCCATGGAAATTCATCAACACTGCAGCCAATTGGAAATCCATTATAACCAATTCCCACAATTTAATTATCGTTGTTCACAATTACAGCGCCAGCTTGTGTTGTTGGATCTTTACTACGTATTGCTGCCAGAAATGCAGTTGTCATAAAATATTCAGACCAATGAAGATAATCACCACGATTTACAATTACTAATTATATGGTTTCTTTATTTTTTTCCCATGAAACCAATAAATTTCTTTACTAAACACAATCATCACTCTTTTGTAAAAAAAATAACTCAACACAAAAAAAACAATCATGATTTTTTTATAACATTTGTCCACAAAATTTTTTATTTTTTTATTTATATATTATTTTCAATAAACACTTAGACAATTATTTTAATAAATTAAATTTAAACAAAGTTGCTAACACCAAACATATATATATTTTTTTATAACAAAAACATTGATTTGAATCATTTGATTTTAAAAATTATACCAACTTAAAAAAACTTAAACATTGATATAAGAATAAATTAAATTAAATTTTAACATAAATTTAAATAAGTTTTATTCTTTATAACAACATGTTTTTTTCAATTTCCAAATTATACTGAACGATTTTGTTATGAAAATTCATATTTTTATATTAATTTTTCTTCTTCTGTTTCCCCTTTCAACAATCAACAATTCTCCAATGTATAAAAAAACATTAAATCAAACATGTTTATTGTTGAAATTGAGTGACGCAACTAAATCTCAACAGTAGTATACAAAAATGTTGCGACCTTTAAGAAAATTAATAAAATTAGAATTGCAAATGAAAATCATTATTTTTAGAACAAAATTGACATAGTCCTGGTATTACATTCACATTTCATTCACTTCACTGTTACTATGCGACTTAGATGGCCGTTTAATTAAGTAATTTTTACAAATTTTGTAAAACTCTCCAGTGACTGTAAATTTTCTCGTAATTTTTGTAAATATAAAATACAAGATACAAAAGAAAAGTCATAAAAATACGAAGAAATGAAATTAAGCAATCAAAAATTAACTTATATGTCGGTTTGCAATGATAAACTTCTTTAGTATTTTTTTAAATGATTTATCGCAACTCAATTTTAATTCAGCCGGTAGTTTATTGTAGAGTGCTATTGAATGATATTTAAGCGATGTTGGATTTAGTTTTTCAACATAAAGGTTCCCTGCATTCCGTGTATTGTAAGAATGAATATCACTGTTAACTGCATAGTTTTGGTTTGTGTGCACATAGTTGTGAAATATACTGTGGGCTAAAGACGCCACTCTCCATTTAAATTCCTCCTGAACCATAAGCAACTCATACGTAACGTGAATTTCTTCAGTACTTGTTCGAATTGGTAGTCCAAATAAATTTTTTATGGCACGATTTTGAATTTCCCTAGAAATTTCCCAAAAAACTGGAGGCCAAAGATTTTTGAGATTTTTTTTCAAATTTAGGAAAACTAATGATGCAAATATTTTGTACATATTTAGTACTAATTTGATATATAAAAAAAGTTACATTTCCTTAAAATATTCCCAAAAAACAGGAGATAGAATATTTTGGGGGAAATTTTGAAAAAATAATTATGCAAATATTTAGTACATATTTAGTACTATGATATTATATAAAAAGTTTTAAAAATTTCCTAAAAATTTTGGTCAAAAATGGAATTCAATCTGGAAATTAATACGCTCAATATTGTAACGACTCTGCGTTGGTTCTTTTCGATTATTGAGCAAATACGACAGTAAAAAGACGGATCTTTGGTTAACAGAATCTCAAACTTTATTTATCAACAAATTACAGCAACTTTCGATTCTAATTACAATAAATTCTAAGGTCTCCAATTTATGCACGATAAACTTCACCACTTTTCCACAATTTGAAACAATAATATTCGGAAGCGTAAAATCTGTATTTACTATTCCACTAGGTTCAAATTCTTTCACTATTAGTTCCCAGGCTCAAGTACCACCGATTATTCCTTATACTTGCGAATATTTATGAACACTTTTAATTGCAAAAGTAAAACTCATTATTTGATATTTTGTTCGCTTATTTATATCCAAAAATAAATAAGTAGAAACTTCTGCTAACTCACTGTAGTTTCTAGAAATCAATATTACGTAGTACGTACATCAAGAATAGGCCTCACCTACTTTCATTAATGTAAACATTTGTATTAGCAAACATAAATTTAATTTGCATTAATTTATGCAAAATGTATTAGTTATTTGTGAGTAAATTAAATTAACCCATTTTGGACGAAGTTTATTACAATATATAAAAATGTATTGAAATCATAGACGTTTTTAATTTCTATGAAGCAAAAGACATACGTACATTATTATTACGATTTCATTGTAAGCTTTCAGCTAAAAGGTAATCTGAGCAACATGTATGATTTTTTTTTTGATCAAAACATTTTTTTGAGGTTATGTGTACTAGGTTCAGCGTAAATAAGCAAAGTGGTAATCGCTATTTTTTTTCACGAACAGCGATCTACCGCATCGCGTTGATGTATTTTCTTTTTTTCTACAGTATTATGCGTTTTAGTTTGTTATATATTTTTGATTCTGCGTTGCTTTGTCTTTGTAAAGAATGGTATACGGTAAGTGTTAGGTTAATATATAACTCGGCTCTATCTACGGCATTTAAATCGAAAATGTATGAATGATAAAACTGTTATGTGTCGGGAAAAAATCATACATGTTGCTCAGATTTCATTTTAGCTGAAAGCTGACAATGAAATCGTAATAATAATGTACGTATGTCTTTTGCTGCATTGAAATTGAAAACGTCTATGATTTCAATACATTTTTATATATTGAGCGTATTAATTTCCAGAGTGAATTCCATTTTTGACCAAAATTTTTAGGAAATTTTTGAAACTTTTTATATAACATCATAGTACTGAATATGTACTAAATATTTGCATAATTATTTTTTCAAAATTTCCCCCAAAAAATTCTATCTCCAGTTTTTTGGGAATATTTTAAGGAAATGTAATTTTTTTTATATATAACTTTAGTACTAAATATGTACTAAATATTTGCATTATTAGTTTTCCCAAATTTGAAAAAAAAATCCCAAAAATCTTTTACCTCCAGTTTTTTGGGAAACTTCTAGGGAAATTTAATTTTTTTTATATATAACATTAGTACTAAATGTGTACTAAATATTTGCATAATTATTTTTTCAAAATTTCCCCCAAAAAATTCTACCTCCAGTTCTTTTGGAATATTTTAAGGAAATGTAATTTTTTTATATATAACATTAGTACTAAATATGTACTAAATATCTGCATCATTAGTTTTCTCGAATTTGAACAAAAAAATTCTAAAAGTCTTTTACCTCCAGCTTTTTGGGAAATTTCTAGGGAAATTTAATTTTTTTTATATATAACATTAGTACTAAATTTGTACTAAATACTTGCATCAACAATTTAAAAAATATGTTGAAGGTCAAAAAATCCCATATGTACCCATTCGGTATAAGTATACTAATTTCTTTATTGAATGTACTGTTAGTACTAAATGTGGACTAAATAATTGCATCATTAGTTATACCAAATTCCATCATGACCGTTGAATTGTTACTGAGCTATTAAAATTAGCTTACATTAAATTTTTTTCTCTTCTGTTGTCTTCTTCATGTTTTAATATCTCTTGATTGTAATGATTCCGCTGCTTTAATAAACTCCTTCAAATTCCCGTTACTTATGTGCACTTCTCACAAAAAAATACTGAATGTGAACCATTTGCCAATAATTATAATAACCATTTGCCAACTTTGAAATAAGGAAACCAAAGATTATTAACCACTAGATCTTCATCTTCTTGTAATCTTTCAAATTGCTTGGTTGAAAGTCACTCCATTTAAAAAAATATCGTCGTCCACCATGGTTAGATTTGTTGTTTATATTTATTATTTTGTACAGTACTCAATCAATGTGAGAATTGAGAAGAAAAATATTAATGCAGAAACTCTTCTTTCACTTATTACAAACAAGTAAAGAAATTAAAAAAACTCAACTTTACAACAAATAATTTAATTTTTCTTTTAAAATGGAATTTTTCTTTTTTTTAGTACACATAGCACTATAATATTTTTGTTTACATTTTTTTAATTTCAAATATATACTATGCTTTAAAATTATATCACATATAATTGATTTGATTTTAATTCGAATCATGATTCTTTCCAATTAAAAGTTATACTGAACGAATTTATTATAAAAATTCTCAATTTTATATCAAATTTTCTGCTTCTGTTTGCCTTTCCAACAATCACCAATTTCTCCAACGTATAAAAAAAACATTAAATCAAACATGTTTATTGTTGAAGTTGAGTGACGCAACCAAATCTCAACAGTAGCATACAAAAATGTTGCGACCTTTAAGAAAATTAATGAAATTATAATTGAAACTGAAAATTATTACTTTTAGAACAAAATTGAAATAGTCCTGGCGTTACAAAATAAACAAATATTTTTATTTTTGATTTTAAATAAATAAATATTTTCTTTAGAGGTGTTAAGTCACATAAACTAATTATAAAATAAATAATTTTAGGAAATTTTGGTAATTTAAATAATTTAAATAGTCTTAATATATGTATAGCATATTTTTCATACATCAGGTTTTCTGTTTTTCTTCGGTTTGTTTCATCATTCAATAATAAATAATTTGCATAATCAAAACAATTTCTGTAGAGAGTCATAATTGGCGATTGTCATAGTCCTTTCTTCTAGGATAAACAACGGATAATGATGTAGCCTCCATCATTGTCCTAGTTTCCCCTAGTTTTGTTACGGCGGACTATTGCAATTTTGTTCTGAAAATAATAACTTACAAACCCAATTATATTTTTGTTAATTATCTTGAGTTGTGGCTACATTTTTGTATGCTAGTGTTGATGGTTTGGTTACGTCATCAATTTCTATCATCAAAACATGTTTGTTATTGCTGGAGGGGGAGAAAAACAGAAAGACCGATGGTATAAAAATACGAATTTTTAAAACAAAATCGATCAGTATAATTTTGAAAATTGAAAAAAAAAAATACGTTATAAGAAATAAAATTTATATATTTAATTTATTTTTATATAACAATTGTTTAAGTTTTTTTAAGTTACTTAGTATAATTTTGTAAATAAAAATAAAATTGTGATGTGGTTGAAAACAAAAGTAAAAGTTATCTGTCAAACCAAAATAAAAAGTTTTACATAAATAAATTCAAAAGCTAAGAATAAAAATTTTGTTTGTGTTTTATCCAACTTAGACTTTTCTTAAGTCACTAGTTTTAGTTCCAAAATCGTGGTTGTTGTGAAAAATTAAATAAATCAAATCAATTAAAAGTTAAAATTAAAAATCAATTAAAAGTTCGTTCGAAGATTTGTCGAATGTCCATGAAGAACTAAAGGCTGCATGATGATAATGAAACAACAGTTTTTGATGGTCTAATTATGTGTCGTTACTTATACAAGGACACTAGAAGATGGAACAGTTGTAGAGAATCAAGAAAAAAATTGTTGTTCAAACTGGTGATGTTATGAAAGTTGTTGTTTGTGATGGTAGTTTTATCCATCAACATATTGCATTGATGAACGAAAACTATTACAGCGATGGAGGTTGTTGTCTGATGTTGGAAGACAACATTCATAACAAAAATAAATGTAAGCTTATTTTATATATTTTGATTTGTATAGTTTTTTTTGATTTTGTTTTCGACTAAATTATTTTCATGTTAGCTAATAGTACTGTTCTGTAGTTCATCGTGTAAGAGATTTCCAAGTGTAATATTTGTTTGTCTAGCTCAGTTTATTGAATAGTTTCAGTTTTAAAATGGTTTTTGAGCTATCCGGCATAAAATAAAATTATAATTACATATTTCAATATAAAAGTTCAAATCCTAACAACCCACTAAAGAATTTGTACAACTAACTTGTATCAAAATTGAAAAAGATTTTAAAAAAATTTATTACGAAATTGTATTTAAAGAAAAGAAACAAAACAACTTCAAAAGTTCATGACAATACAGTAAACGAGAAGTAACTTATTGATTGATTCTTCCTATCTTTTGGGAAATAGAGCGATTTCAAATTAGGGAAATTGCACAACTGTTTTATGACAAATTTAAACAGAAATTATTGCGATAGACGATTACGAATAAGAAATTAAGTTTAAAAAAAACGACAATAACTAAAGAAGTTGTTGTTTATGTAAATTTAACATAATGCGTGTGGGTAATAGACATGACCTAACTTATCAAGTTGTTATTTTTGTCCCTCCTACCGACTAATTATGTTCCATTTGACTCGAATATGAAGTGTATGCAGTTTTACTGAAATCGGAAAATAATTACCCACCGCGCAGTGGCATCGAAGATATGAAAATTAGCAGAATAAAAGGATTTTTTATTTTTATCAGATATAATCATCTTAAAACATAATATATCTCATAATTTTAATTGTTTTATTAAAAGTTAATTAATTTACGATTCCAACGAGCCTAAGTATGTAGAAATCGATCTTTGGAAAGCGTTTTTATCGAATTTCTTCTTCTTAAATCCAAAAAAAAATTTTTACCGAAAATTCAGAAAAAATGAATTTTTATGTTAGATTTAGAGTTTGTTTGAGGGACCCGAATTTTATTTTGGGATATTTGCATGCGCAGCATTAAAACACAAAATTGAAAAAAAATAAAATGATAGGATATCGAAAAAGAAGTTACGGTTACTACGGGCTGTTTATGATCTCAAATTTGGAAAGACCACAACACCCGATGTTTCGCTGTTCAACAAACTTTAGAAGGCATGGGACGATGGTAAAATTAATCCAAAAATGTTCAAAAGTTGAAAATCGGACAAAAAAATAGGAAACAAAATACCAAAACTCACGTGTGAAGCTCTAGTAATATTTTGTCATGAAGAGTTGAAAAAATCACACCCACGCAGGATTATAAAGAATTTTTGGAAGCTACATTGATTTTTCTTGGCGAAACCATTGAGAATTACAAATTCAAACGCCCAGGTTCACGCCCGCTGGATGGCTAAAGTCATTTATCTCCTGAAGATATTTATGTTTCGTAATCAGTATGATATTGCAGTTGGAGATTTAAATAAAGTTCGAGACCTTTGCCTTTTTCTGATTATGTTGTATGTAAAAATATGGTTCAAATGAATAGATGGAACAGCAGCAGCAAGTCAGGATTTGGATTTCATAAAATCGGCCATCGCTTATAAAAAATTGACAAACGAGTTTCAGAAGAAATGTTGAATATATGTGTTATTATGGTTTTCCATATTATTCACTGTTTGTGTGCTTTTGTCACTTTTGAATTAAAATGCAATATTTAAAAATATACTCTTTTAATATGTTTATTTTTAATTTTTTATTTTATTAATGATAATATAAACTTCCTTATAGTAACAATTTGAATTTGATGTTTTATTTTATTGAATATCGATTTCGACTTATGTCATCCTCAGTTCTTAAATTATTATTACTAAATTATTAAAATTAAATTATTATTAAAAATGTTAGGCAAAATTTGTTATCATCTTCACTATTTAACGGAAGAGAATATTGGCATGGCTTATTTTGACCCAGAGATTTCGTTTGATGAAAAACGAAAAATGGTTCAACACCTTGAGGTCCCAGCACGAGACATCCCCATCGCACCCCAAACTCGCAAAAAAGATTTGGACGCAGTCAAACATATGCGACTTTTTGCTAATAAGAACAATAGTGATTTTGTCACAAAGAAAACTCAGAATTTTTTTAATCGATTTAGAATTTGTATTGATTTTTTGCTACATGACCCATCGGAATGGTCAACGAATGAAAATTTCGTCAAAGCCACGTTGTTTTGCCAAAGTTTGCATGTAATTGTTAATGATACCGCCGAAGGCGATGTTATGTTGATGACGGAATACAACAACATTCTAACTAAAGACGGGGAAGGTACACAATACACCATTCAGGTGGTCGAAAACTACAGATCCAAATACCCATCATGCAATAAATCTAATTTAATGCATTGATTTTTTTGGAAAAATGTTGCTTTTGAATAAAAATTATTACAAATTTAATCATAAAAATAATTTTTTTCTCTTTGAAAAAAAGATTGTTATAAATTAAAGGCTCGTATATGTAAGAAGAAAAACTAAGATAAAATCGCTTTCCTAAGATCGATTTTTACATACTTAGGCTCGTTGGAATCGTAAACTAATTAGATTTTAATAAAAAAATCAAAATTATGAGGTATATTATGTTTTAAGGTGATTATATCTGATAAAAATAAAAAATCCTATTATTCTGCTAATTTTCTCATCTTCGACGCCACTGCGCGGTGGGTAATTATTTTCCGATTTCAATAAAACTGCATACACTTCATATTCGAGTCAAAAAGAACATAATTAGTTGCAGGGAGCGAAGAAAATGACGGTTTGAAAATTGTTCATACATATCTGGTCATGCCTAGTGGGTAAGCAGGGCGAGTCCAAATTACGAAGATTGAGTAATAGCTTCGTTACAAGAGATCACATTGGCTAGTGATACTTCATTGCTATTCCCAGTGATATGTGATATCTCACGTTAACTCGTTTGTCAATAGCAGGAACTCACTTTCTCTGTTGAGTCTGTCACTTCCGTAGATCAAAAATAAAAAATTTACAAATCAATAAAAACTGATTCCTTCATGCGTAAAACTAAAGTTACAAATATGGAGGGGCTGAAATTTCACAGCTCTGAGATATCAAGACTTCGGTCTAGGTTAAGGATTTTGATACAGTTTTCGGCAAAAAACTTTTATGAGGACATGATTTTTAGTTTTGGGCAGCGATATATATCAAACATAACTAAGTACAAGGAGTTTGCAATCAAAGTACACGTAGTTTGTTATCTCTGTTTAGAGATTTAAACAAAACTAACACGAAACATCAATACGATGTCGGAAAATTATAACAGATCATCAATTAACATAATTTAGTGAAAAGATGATACACTCAGCAAACTACTCAAAAACCTCTCCATTTAGCGTTTCGAGAAAATATTACAAAATCACAAATTCATATTTCTTTCAAAACTCCAAAAATATTGTAAAAATTAAATAAAATCAAACTTTTTTCAAAATTCCAAAAATATTCCAAAAATTAGAATAAAATCAAAAAGTTAAACTTTTCTAAATTCCAATAATATTCCAAAAATTCAAACTTTTCCAACATTCTAAAAATATTGCAAAAAACATTACTAAATCAAAAATTGAAACTATTTTCAAAATTCCAAAAATTATAATAAAATCAAAAATTAAAAATTTTTCAAAATTCTAAAAATATTCCAAAAATTCTTACAAAATCAAAAATTAAAACTTTTTCCAAAATTCTAAAAATATTGCAAAAATTATTACAAAATCAAAAATACAAACTTTCAAAATTCCAAAAATATTTCAAAAACCATAACAAATTCAAAAATTTCCATGTCCGATTTCATTTTCAATTACATTTACGTCATAAAAACAGCTACATTTTTTTTTCAAAAAATTGGCTAAAAAAATAAATGAAATCATTTTTTGACACTCTTGACATTATTTTTTTTGACAAACGACAAAATTCTCTATAATAATAATAAAATTTCAAGTCATACAAATTTTTAATTTTATTTTTTTCCAAAAAATTGGGTAAAAAAGTAAATAAAAATCTTTCTTTTGACACACTTGACAACATTTTTTTGACAAACTTATAATGCGATAATTCTCAATAGTAATATTAAAATTTCCTTTCAAACAAATAAATAATTTTATTTTTCTCCAAAAATTGGGTAAAAAAATAAATAAAAATCTTTCTTTTGACACACTTGGCAACATTTTTTTGACAAACTAGTAATGCAATAATCTAGTTTTTGATCTCACATACCAATCCCATCTAGATTTCTCCACATTCTTTGTTCCAACTCATTATCACTTAAAATGAACGTTTTTTAACCAAAAAATATGCAAATTTCCTTGTTTTGACACACTTGACGATATTTTTGACACACTTCCGGTACAGTTATCGAATACATCGTCTTTTCGGCTCTTTCCATTGAGTGTACCTATTTTTAGAATTCAAAATTTTCAAATCCCTTCAGCCGTTTTCTAGATTTCGTCGGTTGTGACAGACGGCCAGCCGGCAGACAGAGATACATATTTTTGTTGCTTTTTTAGAACCGGTAGGTCCTAAAACGTCGGGAAATGCCAAAAAAATGGGGGTAAGAATTTCACTCTTAGCTCATGAACGTAATACTTAGGTCTTTCAGACCGAACCTAAACTTTGACGGATTATTTTATTTTTCAAATTATGATACAAATAATTAAAAAGTATGAATAAGTTTATATATATAATTTTATTTGCAATTTAAACAGAAGACAGAGTGGAGCTCACTTTATGTTTAGTGTTACTACACTATTGATAATGATTGTCATATAATTTTAATTAATTTATATATTTAAACTAAAAAAATTTTTGTTTTAAGCATAACGAAATTGTCCAAATTTAATTTTGAATAACTAATTTGTTTTTCATTTGAATTAGAAATTCTGTTTTCTTTTCAAAAGTCGGGACATTTTTAAAATGCCGCGGGACGCAGAACAAATTGTTAAAAATCGTGACTGTCCCGCCAAAAGCGGGACGTCTGGTGACCTTATACTTAGCATAAGTTGTTCTCCCATTTGATAAACTGATGTTGATAATTATAACATTATTGAAACATGTCTAGCAATTTAAACAAATAATTTCTAAAATAATTATATTACTTCATACGACGGTATGATATCAATAATAATAATTTTTTATTCGCCTGCATATTAAAGTGTTACTTTATTACTGTGATTTGCGGCTTTAAAGTATCACTTTCCAACTATTTATTTTGTTGTCATAGCTACGTCCAAAAAAGTAAAAAGCATTTGTATTTGTTTAAATTCTATGAAAAATAAAAATTTGTATCAAAGCAACCCTCAAATTCAAAATTTCATTGTCCAATTAAAATAGTTGTTATCATTTGTTGTCATAGCTACACAATAATTTTGAAAAAATAATAAATATTTTGTCAAAGGTTCCACATATTTTTGTTTTAAAATTTATGAAAATTTATAATTTTAATTTAGAATAAACAACTTTTCTTAAAATATTTTGCTTGCGGCGAATAAAAAATAGTATATGATGCACGGACGTAAAGCTATTTTGGACTTAATGTGGGTCCAAACTCCACATCCGTCCAAAATCTTTAGCTTTACGTCCTAGCATCATAATGTACTATTATTGATAGAACACAAATAAAAAAAAAACAAAATAGTATACTACTAATTTGTTGTTGTTAAATTATTGTGAAGTGGTTGAATCTATTCACAAACATTAAAGAATGATATATCTTTTCTACATGAATTCTTTAGTAAGATGAGAGCTACTAATCAATTTAATAGCTCTTTGTTGCACAGCATCAAGGCATTTCAACTCGTACTCGTAGCTCGTTATTGATATTAATGCATTAAATGCTCTTTTTTATGGTCATAATTGGAGTCCTTTTTAATCTAAACCATAAAAAAGTAATAGTTGTTTTGTTTTTAGAATTTAAAAGAGCTTTTGAATCTAATAACATAGAAATAATGATTGGGATATTAAATAAAATTGGAGCAACTGGCATTTCTTCACAGTATTTTAATAACTATTAATGTATTAAGGGCGTAAAGTCGGCTAACGCCTCGAGCAACAATCCCACTCTCAAGCAAAAAAATGCTTTATGCTCGAATTACATATAAGATTCTTTGTACGAGTAAGATTCTGTATTATTTGCATAAATTAAAATACATATACACCCAATTCTGTTTTTACACGGTCTTTTTTTAGACGGTTTTGATATAACACGGTCTAGAAAAAAAATTTAAATTCGTTTTTACACGGTTTTATTTGAAATAGCACGGTTTAAATTTTGAAGAAAATTCGTATTTTTTTTCTATATACAAAGTTAGGCATGTTTAGTGTTAATTATAATAAATTATAAATTAACGTCTCTTAATATCTGAAGATACCATGTCCAACTAGGGATTAGGATTAAGTTTGAATAAATTAAATTTCTTTATGAAGTTTATGAACGTTATCTTTAAAATTTTGAGGATTAAAGCTATCAGGGAAGACCCTTGCTGGTGAGACATTCCATAGATGAGAGACTCTGCTGAAAAAACCACGCTGAAAAGCAACACTTCTGAACCTTTTTATATGAAGTGTAGAAGGATGGGCTACAAAATTTACTCTGGTGTTACGCGATAGGTTGCTAGTTCAGGTAAAATTGATTTTATCTCAGTCAAAGTTTGTTCATCCACAATGTATTAATAGAAAATTCTCAGATCAGCAACATTTCTCCTGTGTTGCAAGGAATTTAACTCATTAATAAGAGTTGAGTTGCTAAATAGTTTAACAGTTCTGCGCTGAACAAACTCAATTTACTTCAAACTACTAAAATCAGATACACCCCATATGTGAGAACAATACTCCATGCAGGGAGTATAAATGATTTATATATTAAAAGAAGCTGTTCGCTATTAAAAAACTTACGAAATCGTTCCAACGACCTAAATTTTTGAACAGCGTTCTTAGCTAGGTTAAAAATATGAGAATTTCATTTCATATTGTTTTCAACTTCTATTCCTAGAAGTATGTATGTACAGTTGATCAATTTTCTTTGAAGATTTTTTAACGCTAATCTTAAAGTTTGGAGGAAGAATATTATTTTATCTTATTATACTCTTATTGATACTCTGGTGTAACGTGTCAAGTTTGCAGGCTTAGGTAAAATCGATTTGATTTAAATAGAAGCCCGTTTATCAAATCAGCGACATACCAGGGATCAATCAATCTCATTAGTTAGATTTGAATTTCTGATGAATTTAACAGCCCTCTGTTGTATAGATTCAATCAAGACCTGTATGGTACACTCCATATGTGACAACAATAATCCATGCAGCGCGATCGTCTTTCGGCGAAAACCGCATTGTCTTTAAGTATTTTTGACCAGTTAACAAAGAACCTCATATTTTTGAAATTAATGTTTTTTTCAAATATGTTAGCTACAATCGATTAGTTTGATATGGGTTTGTAATTTCTTGTATCCGTTTTCGTACCTTTTTTGGAACTAGCTGTGCCTACACTAGCCTTTTCCCAAAAAAACTAATATTTCAAATTATATATATGTCGTTGGAACAGCATGTTTGATTGAGATTGTGAAACGTACGTTATCGTTTAAACATCTGAAAAGCATATGATCGCATCTGGCATGCCAACTTCATGTAGACGTAAAGCATATTCAAAAATGCCTTACCGATCAAAACATTTCGGTATCCATCGATAGTTTTTCTTCTGAGTCTAAATTAATTATTACTGGTATTCTCCAACTCTCAGTTTTATTCCCCACTCTATTTTTAATTTATATCAACGGCCTGTTGAAAATTATCAGTAACACGACAAATAGTTTTGTGGATGATATACAGTACATTGCACAGGACATTTGTTCCCTTATCTTCAAAGGTAAAATGAATGAAAAAATAAATCTCGCCCGCAGAAACGTTGTTATAAATGTAAACGAGGACCTTGAAGGAGAAAAGGACCGAGGACCGAGAAAAAGTCGCCGATTGGGGTAAAAAAATTTATTCAATTCTAATTCCACCAAAATGCAGCTATTGATTGTTTTCAGATCAGAGACCGAGTTCCCCAATGATACTTCCATTAGTATCTATGACGAACAAATAGCATCCTAAATAGATGTGAAAAATATTTGACTCCGTATAATTTGCTCCACATTTATAAGTTCTACATTCGTCCATGTATGAAATGAAAGTTTTTTTTTCAGTGTAAATAAGTTTTTCTGAGAGAAAATGAAAAAGGCTTTCAAATTGCTAAATTCCAGTGAATTACAATAATTACTTTGATCTTAATAACTCACCAAATCTCTCAAAATTTTATTTTTTACGCCAAAAAGTGTAAAAGTTTTGTTTATTTAACATTATGCCCGCCGCATATTGCCGCTATCTCATAAGAAAGGGAATTCAGGAAAACTCGTTATGAAAATATTCAATTGTCATTTTTATTGCAACTTATTCATTTTAATATGGAAAAAAATTTCAAAATCTCGTTTTAATTCTATTTATTTATTCAAATGTTTATGAGTACTCTATATGTTTAGTTTTTCCGTCTAGTGCGTACACGAATAAATCAGAAGGTTTTCCTAACGCGCCAGCCACATACAGTTGTCAATGTGAGAAGCACGGGTTCTCCAAATCTAGTCCACATACTTGCAGTAACTGTCCTTGTGCTTTGTTGATCGTCATTGCAAATTCGAGTTGCACTGGAAACTAAACGTTTGAATTCAAATGCCATATCTGTTGGGATAATAGCCCGTCATTGGAACAGCATGCTTGATTGAGGTGGTGAAACGTACGTTATTGCATTAGACATCTGAAAAGCATTTGATCGAATCTGGCATGCCAACTTCATGTTCATTTCTTCAACATTTCGGTATCCATCGATAGTTTTTCTTCTGAATCTAAATTAATTATTACTGGTGTTCTCCAAGGCACAGTTTTATTCCCCACTCTATTTTTAATTTATATCAATGACCTGTTGAAAATTATCAGTAACACGACAAATAGTTTTGCAGATGACATACAGTACATTGCACAGGTCATTCGTTCCTCTATCTTCAAAGGTAAAATGAATGAAAATATAAATCTCGCCCGGAGAAACATTGTTATAAATATAAACGAGGACCTTGAAGGAGAAAAGGACCGAGGAAAAGTCGCCGATTGGGGTAAAAAAATTTATTCAATTCTAATTCCACCAAAAAACAGCTATTGATTGTTCTCAGATCATAGACCGAGTTCCCCAATGATACTTCCATTAGTATCTATGACGAACAAATAGCATCCTAAATAGATGGTAAACATATTTCATTCCGTATAATTTACTCCACATTTATAAGTTCTACATTCGTCCATGTATGGAATATTGTTGTCAAGTCTTGTGTGGTGCATCTATTTCGATCTAGGCTATAGGCTAAATTTAACAGCAAATCTTGATTTCCTACAACATTGTCGCACTGTTGCTGATCTCTGATTTAATTTTAGTTTTTTTATCAAATGAACTGTGCATACATGCACAAAAAATTTAATTTGGTTTTTATATAGACTCTTAATAGTTTTTTTGTACAAATCATTTTATTTTACCTATTTTTTACAGAAATAAAGGGTATGGAACCAATCCCCTTTTTTTCTATGTGCTGCATGTCTTTTTATGCACGGTTTTTTTTTTACACGTCTTTTCCTGGAACGTATCTACCGTGTAAAAACAGAATTGGGTGTATTTACACAAAAAAAATAAATTGTTCGTTGAGAAAATTGTTTAATCCAAGTAGTTTTTCGTTTGATAATTATTTTCCTAAACTTCTTTAGCAACCAATTTTTTTCAAATTTCTATATTAATTTATTTAAAATATTTTTTTTTGGTTTCATTTGATCTATCATATCGCTAAGTAGTAAGTATGCATATTTCTTGTAAAATATTTACTAGAGAAAAAGAATAACAAATTATAGTTGCTATGGTTTTTTATATAATTTTACAAAGTATTTTAAACAACGTAACCATGAAAAAATAGAATATGAATTTTGAATGTTTTTTTGTCGATTTCTAACTTTATAATTCATAGTAAATATCGATTATATATATACTATCATAGAAAAAATTGCATTTCCTACGCGAGTTAAAAACGTTTTTTGTTCGTAAACATGTCTCACTCGACGCTGGCGCGTCTCGTGATCATATGTTTACTCACTTTAGGGCGTTTTAGGGCGTAAAATAGTAATTTTAGAGATTGTTATTTCAATTTTAGGCATTGTTATTTCAATAGGAAAAAAAGGCCTGCTTTACGCACAATTGTTGAATTGTAAAAGTTTACTCGTACAAAATAATACATTTTGATGCAAGGACTAAAGCTAAACATTTTGGATGTATGTGGAGTTTGCAAATCGAGGCGCTAGCCGAAATTTGCACCCACATTAGGTCCAAAATAGCTTACGTCTGTCCGTCATATACTATTTTTTATTCGCCGCAAGCAAAATATTTAAAAAAAGATTGTTTATTCTAAATCAAAATTATAAATTTGCATATTTTTTGAAATAAAAATATGTATGTTGAACAAAAAACTTTTGACAAAAGATTTGTTATTTTTTCAAAATAATTGTATAACTATGACAACAAATAAACACAATAATTTTAATTGGATTATAAAATTTTGAATTTACAGGTTGCTTTGATAAAAATTTCTATTTTTGATAGAATTTAAACAAATACAAATGTTTTTTGCTTTTTTGGACGTAACTATGACAACAATGGTTATATGGCTAAAATGTGACACTTTACAGACGCAAATCACAGTAATAAAGTACCACTTTATTATGTAGGCGAATAAAAAAGTTATTTTAAAAAGTTATTTTAAATCTAATAGGAGACAAAAAGTCAAAATAAATGACAACTTTTCAGAAGAAATTAACAACGATCACGGTGTACCTCAAGGATCTGTTTTGGAACCTCTGCTGTTTATTATTTATATTAATGAAATTGTTAATGCAATCAAAGATTCTGTAATATATATATTTGCTGATTTCATAGTTCTTACAGTTTCATCTGACTCACATGTTGATGCTATAAATAAAATTAACAGTGATTTACAACGCTTATCAGATTGCCTCAAAGTTCATAAATTAGCATTAAACTTATTAAAAACAAAGTTTATGATGTTTTCATCCAACAAATTTGATAACATTAGTTTCATAATAGATGAACAACATATCGAAAGAGAGTCCCAAACAAAATATCATGGACTTATTATTGATGATAAGCTGAGCTTTAAAGATCACCATGAACACATATATACAAAAAAAACTAGGTTTATTAAAACGTATCCGGATTATATGAATGGGCTGAAATCTCAAGGCTCTGAGATATCAAGACTTCGATCTGGGTTAAGGATTTTGATATAGTTTTTACTTTCACACTTTTATGAGGACATTGTTTTTAGTTTTGGTCAGCGATGTTTATCAAACATAAAACTCTTTGTTAAAGCATGTGTGTTTTTATCTCTGTTTAGAAATTTATTACAAAATCAACACAAAACATCAATACGTTGCCGGAAAATTATAACAGATCAAAAATTAATATAATTTAGTGAAAAGAAGATGCAATTATAGCGAACTACTCAAAAACCTCTCCATTTAGCGTTTCGAGAAAATATTACAAAATCACAAATTCATATTTCTTTCAAATTTCCAAAAATATTGAAAAATTAAATAATATAAAAAATTCAAACTTTTTTCAAAATTCTAAATATAGGCCAAAAATTATAAAAACACAATAACTGAAAAAATTTTCAGAATTCCAAAAATTAGAATAAAATCAAATATTTAAACTTTTTCTAAATTCTAATAATATTCCAAAAATTCTTACAAATTCAAAAATTCAAACTTTTTCCAAAATTCTAAAAATATTGCTAAAAATCAAAATACAATACAAATTATAATATCAAAAATTGAAACTTTTTTCGAAATTCCAAAAATTATGATAAAATCAAAAATTTAAATGTTTTCAAAATTCTAAAAATATTCCAACAATTCTTACAAAATCAAAAATTGAAACTTTTTTCAAAATTCTAAAAATATGTATAAAATTTACAAATTCCAAAATATTATTTTCTTTCAAAATTCTAAAAATATGACAAAAATTATAACAAAATCAAAAATACCAACTTTTTCCAAAATTCTAAAAATATTGCAAAAATTATAACAAAATCAAAAATGCTTACAACCTTTTTTCAAAATTCCAAAAATATTTTAAAAACTGTAACAAATTCAAAAATTTCCATGTTCAATTACATTTACGTCATACAAACAACTAAATTTTGTTTGCCAAAAAATTGGCTAAAAAATATATGAAATCATTTTTTTGACACACTTGACAATATTTTTTTGACAAACTTATAATGCAATAAAATTCTCAATAACAATAATTTCATGTTCATTACATTTACACCACCGGCAGACAGTCACACATTTTTTTTTTGATTTTTTGCAATCGTTATGACCTAAAACGTCGAGAAATGCCAAAAGTGTGGGTAAGAATTTAACTTTTGGCTCAGGAATCAACGAGGAAAACTCACATTATATAGTGAAGAAAACTCACATTAGAAAGTGAAATTATTTATTATAAAGTTCTGGTGTCGCCTTATATGGATTACTGCAGCACAATACTTTTTAATTTGAATCATGGTCAATTACAACGATTACTGCAGCACAATACTTTTTAATTTGAATCATGGTCAATTACAACAATTACAAAAACAACAAAACAAATTTAAGAGAGCAATTTTAGGAGTGAGTTGTGATACACATAGATTTAATGTGTTGAATGCTTTAAGTTGGCAGACCATAGAACAACGATTAAATTTCAATACATTAAAATTCTTGTATCATCCAGCAACTGGTGAATTACCCCAGTATTTAAAAAGTCATCTAGTATCCAATCGAGATCAGCTTTCATATAACACCAGAAATACTCATTAGTCATTATGTAGTTCCACAATACAAAACTGCTAAATTTTCGATTTTTTCAAAAGGAATAAATTTGTATAATGAATTTAGAAGCAAATGACGAATTTAGTAATTTTTGTGATTTAAAAAATACAAATATTGCGACGCTGACTTCACCACCGCTCTGGAAACATAGTGTTCTGGATATATAATGAGCTAATATCCATCACATACTTTAATCAAAAGCTAACCAATGTAGTAGATTCCGCGTAGTTCTAATTATAAAAATACTAAAGAGAGCAGTAGTATCCCAACAAACATAAATTCTGTTGTACGAAAAAAAGTAAAAAGAAAAAATCGGGACATGTGTGCAATTCACACGTGGTAGAAGTGAAACCTTCAAAAATTTTGGCTTCAAGATAATGAGACGAATGTAAAATTTCGGGAAGAGGATAATTGCAGATTTTAGTCATGATCATAGTGGTACAAAGTTTGATAATTATTTTACATTTTGTTCGTATATATTACATAAATTTATTCAGACTCAGAGCTTACATTTTCGATAAATGATACAAGAGGCTTATGGTAACTAAAGTATGAAATAAATACTTTGGTCTTAATATGGTCAATATATCTTTGGAATACAGTGTTTCATTCGCACTGTATCAACAACAAGATCAAAAACAGTAAATGACGCAGTATTCCAAAGATATATTGACCATATTAAGACCAAAGTATTTATTTCATACTTTAGTTACCATAAGCCTCTTGTATCATCTATCGAAAATGTAAGCTCTGAGTTTGAATAAATCTATGTAATATATACGAATAAAATGTAAAATAACTATCAAACTTTGCATCACTATGATCATGACTAAAACCTGCAATTATCCTCTTCCCGAAATTTTACATTCATCTCATTATCTTGAAGCCAAAATGTTTGAAGGTTTCACTTCTACCACGTGTGAATTGTTTTTCCTGTTCCTGCTTTTTAATCATCAATAATCATCAAAAACAATTTCATTTTTGTAAAAATTTATTTTCATAATTAATAATCTATTTAACATAAAATCGACATTAATCCATTTCTTTATTGGAGCGAAGCTCCATTTTCCCCCGATTCGGCATTTCCATTGTCCGCATACTCCTCCCAAACTATTAAAGATATCAAAATGAAATGTTGTATGTAAGACGAGATCTAGCCATAGATGGTTTACAAACAAAATATTGAAAATTAGACATACCACGAAGGAATAATCACCGAAAAACGGTTCCCATAGACTTTCAATGGAAAATTATCATCTTTTCACAATTCTTAAACAAATTATTAAATTTTTTTTTAGTTTTTTTGTTGTTTTTTATTTTTTTTTTTATTTTTTTTTTTTATTTTTTTATTTATTTTGTTTTTTTTTTTTTATTTTTTTTTTGAACTGCAGTGATATTGAAAGTCTGAAAATAAAAGTTTGTTATTAATTGATTTTAAAAAAATTTAATAACACACTTTTAACCTACATTGAACAAGTTTGATCATGTTTTCAACCTGGACGAGTTTTTATTTGGTTCGTTCACCTTATTTTCTTTGCCGTTTTGTTAAAGTACTTTTTATAGACAAAATTCACGATACGATCGCTGTAGTCAGATATATCGGTTTCAAATCCGTTTAAAAAATTTTCATTAATTTTCCACTAAATCTATGCCGGAGGTAGAGCAATCTGTAAATCAGCACACAGTAAACTGTAGCGATTTTGTTGTTCTTTTGGATTGTAACATATCTTCGGACATATCTTATGACATATCTTTTGGATTGGACATATCTTCGCTCCTTTTTATCAATTGCATTCTGAATTGGTCACCTAGTTGGACTACATACGGTTACACCGAAATTGCGTAAAATTTATAATATTAATAAAATTCTTACAAAAACACATAAAATATTTTCTTTTATACCAAAATTGAACAGTTTTTCAATACTTACCTTATCAACTAATTACGTTTTTTTTTATGAATTATTAAATATTATCTTTTTTTCCTAATAAAATTACAAAACCAATACAAAAATAAATTTATTGTCGTTTAGAAGACAATAAACATAACCAAATAAAATTTAAAATTTCATAAAAACATTTTTTTTTGCAACATAATAACATACATAATACAATACCACCAAAATAATAAGTAAAAAAAAGAAAATATTAAAAAATATTCACTGTCTCTTTTTACTGTTAAAATTTCGTTTCATCCAGTTTAAAATCACAACGATACTAAAGAAGTTTTCACTTCCAAAATTAACCGAATGTAACAAACCGGAAGTTGGGGTGCAGAAATGTTGTGAACGAGATGTCGATGATTAAGCTTTCAAAAAAACAGGAGCTCGGCGGACCCCTACCACTTTGTTCACTTTCCCTAAAAAACTAATCAGTTCCTTGCCATACATATTTGCATCTTTTTCCAAAGTGTCATCAAAATTCATTCACGAACGAATGTTGTATGCTCCCAACAAACATTGAAATAATAAACAGGTGTTCGGCAGGCCCCCCCCTACTTATCCCAATATTGCCCAAAAACTAATCAGTTCTTTGTCATTTAAGTTTCCATCTTTTTTCAAAGTGTCATAAAAATTGATTAATGAATGAAGTTTGTATGCTCCCAACAAACTTTAAAAACAAAATGTGAAAAATCAGCAGTTGTATGGTAGACCCCCCGCCACTTTAATCAAAATGTTCCAAAAGATGATAATTATCTTCTCACACTAATGGAAACCATTTTCATAGGTTTCATCATAATCACTTCATTATTTTAGGCTGTAGTGTGGATAAAAACACTGAAAAAACTTCAAAAAATTACAAAAAAAAAAATTTTATTGGAAGTAAAATACCGAAAATTGGGATGCGAAACTGTAGTGAACCGTACTAAATGCTTATGCTTCAAGTTTCATCTGATTCGACTATCAGGTACAGTTATTGAGCTTTCAAAAAACAGGTGTATGGGACACCCCACCACTATGTTCACTATCGCTCAAAAACTAATCAGTTCCTTGTCATACATATTTGCATCTTTTTACAAAGTCCAAAAACTAATCAATTCTTTGTTATTTAAGTTTCCATCTTTTTCAAAGTGTCATTAAAATAAATTAATGAATGAAGTCTGTATGCTCCCAACAAACTTTAAAAACAAAGTGTGAAAAGTCAGCATTTGTATGGCGGTGGACTCCCGTCACTTTGATCAATGTGTCCCAAAAGATGATAGCTATCTTCTCACACTAATTGGAACCTTTTTGATAAGTTTCATTATAATCATTTCATTATTGTAGGCTGTAATGTGCATAAAGACACTGAAAAAACTTCGAAAAAGTACAAAGTACAAAAGTACAAAAAAAATTTTTTTTTCCGGAAGTGGGAAACCGGAAGTTGGGATGCAGAACTGTTGTAAACCGTACTAAATGCTTATGTTCCAAGTGTCATCCAATTCGATTATCAGGTACGGATGTTATTGAGCTTTCAAAAGAACAGGTGCTCGGGGGACGCCCACTACTTTGCTCACTGTCGCTCAAAAATCAATCAGTTCCTTGTCATACATGTTTGCATCTTTTTCCAAAATGTCATCAAAACTCATTGACGAACGAATGTTGTATGCTCCCAACAAACATAAAAAACATAGTGAAAAAACCACCTGTTGTATGGTGGACCCCCTAGGCCCTAACCCTTTATTCAATGTACTCCAAAAGCTGATAAAATCTTTCTCATGTTACTTGAAAACTTTTACCAACGTTTTATGACAATCGATCTATAATTGTAGGCTACAGTAGGGATAATCACTTGAAAAAAAACTTTTTAGCCGGAAGTGACAAACCGGAAGTTTAAAATTGCAGAAATATTGGAAACAGTACTAAAACCTTTTATACCAAGTTTCCATTAGATCATAAGCCGGGATTAGAAGTTATTCAAGATTTAAACTTAGAGGTGTTCGGGAGACCCCTGCCATTTTGTCCAAATTTAAATGAATCCAGATCTACCATTTTCAAGTGAACCTGTATCATTTTCCAAAGTTTCATCAAGATCTTATACAGCAAGGTCAAAACCCCACCTACCCACACACCCACCAACCCACCCACCCACACAAAGACGTACACCAAAATGTTTATTGGCTATTTAAATAGAGGATGGTCCAAAACAAAAGAAAAAACAAAATTTGGGGTATGTAAGATTTTTTTTTCTCGATAGATTAAAATTGTAATAGTTGAATTTAAAACTGTGGTGAAGTAAAAATTGAACAATTTTGTAAAACACAAGTTTCCTTTAGTTTAATTTAGTTACTGTATTAAAATAAGGAATTCAGAAAAAATTTGTAGCTTTTAATCTTTATTTATATTCAAAAAATATGATGTTAATTGTAACTGTATTTTAAAAATGTCTTTTCTGACAATAAATTAATATTATTACTATCGTCCGAACAAATAACCCGGTCAGACAAACATATTTTAGCTTATTAAGACTCCTTATGACCCAAAAGGTCGAAAATTGTCAAGTACATGATAAGATTTTTAAAAGTTTCTCATGAAATTCATATCTCGTTTTTTTTTCAAACCGATTACAAGAGTCAAGATTTACAAGCAAACAATTCGATGATAACCCTAATTCATTGCTACAAATTTTATTGAAATGATAAATTTAAAATACTGTTACGAAAATTGAACTTTTAGACGAAATCATAATATTATTTTACGCCGGAAAGCTAAAAAAAAAAACGAATACTGTAATATTACACCGGTACACTGAAACTAACACAAACTGAATTTACACTTGGAAATCTCTTACCATATCACATATTGAATATAAATAAACTATAGTAATTAGCTAACAGGAAAATCATTTACGGCACAAAAATAAATTAACAAAAACTTAAACAAATCAAATTAAAAGAGCTTATATTAATTGCTGTTGCTGAATGTTGTTCCACTGTATGATTCTTCACAGAAAAAAATAGATCTCTAATAGTTTTAGCACCATATTAACAAATTTTGTATCATGCTGTTGTTGTTCATTTCCAACATGAAAACTAAATTTACCTATGACCAGAATTAAACAATCGTATCGATCGTAATGTTAACAATTTTCAGATATAACTTCATAAATTGAGACCAATTCTTGAAATTTAGTCGATGCACCTGGATTATTTATCAGCATTTTGTGTTAACAGTATTTTGTGTTATTTGAACCACAACTCATGTACTTAGTGGTTTCACTCATATTGTTTTGTAGCAAAAATATTTTAATTCATGACAATTGAAACATAACTTTTCAAACTTAAAGAATGTTTAGTATCCTTACGCAAACCAGCAATGCCAAAAACAAATTGTTTCTTCAATCATTTTCTATTAAGAGTAAGAACAGCACTAAAAATAATAATAAATTCAATAAAAATTTGCAATACAATGTATAATTTTTTTGCACTTGTAAAAATTTCAATCTTTAGATACACATTTAGGGTAATTTAAAATTATATTATCACTACTTGATCACAAGTTACAAATTTCTTTATTGATTTGAAAATTTGCATAATGCAACTTATCTTTCTGATTGAAATTTATCTAATACCTAACCGATTTACAAAATTATACTAACTGATTTGATCCAAACAATTTGATCTTTTATATCGCATATTATCCTCGATCTTCTGTTTCATTTTCTATCATTTATCGAAACTTGTATTTTTAATTTACTTGAATTTCTTTAAATCATAAAAAAAACAGTGGTATAGATAAACGTCTATGTTTAGTGCAATTGGAGAAAATTAATAAAATTATTATTGAATTTGAAAACTATTATTTTCAGAGTAAAAATTGGAAATAGTCCGTCGTTACAATACTTATTTTTTCATGATTTACGATCACAACCATTTTTAAAACAAATTGGATTTACTACACCAAGGAAAAATATTTCATTCATTATTTTGCAATATGTATTTATTATTGACCTTGATCAAAAATAAAATTCCATTTACATTTGTCTTCAAAACAATAACCCTATGAAAAAGAGAAATAAAATAGTTTCAAATTTTATGCATATTGCATGCATACATTTTTTTTTTGGTTTAGGGGGAAATCTTCAATAGACCTCGCATGGCAACCTTATTTACATGCGAGAGTGTCGGATTTTAGAAACATTTTTATTAAAAGACAGACAGGGACAAAGACAAACGTATTTTTATTTTCTGCCGAACAAACACTAGACAAATTCTCTCACAGTATAACGAGCACATAACACACAAACAGAAGAAGAACAAACATACCACCAAGACTAGAACAAAACAAGGCCATAGCCCATGCATGTGTATAATTTAGGTATATTATCTGTTTCCATCTTGACGCTCTTGGACTCTGTTCAAAAGCGAGCGAAATGAATTGTGGGTGATCGAGATTTGACATCAAAACTTGATTTCCTACAACATCGTCGCACTGTTGCTGACCTCGTTGTTTTTTTACATATATCGTCATCAGCAGTGCTCAGATGAAATCAGCAGCATCATGCCGCCAACTTATTCTTACCCCCGTCTCATTCGGCTATCGGCTAGCGCAACCAGTCAAACGGTCGGGATCCCGCGCAGTCATACTGGAAGATCGCAGAAAGACTTCTTTGTCCGAACTGCATACAAATGGAAGTTTGCCGGAAGCCATAGTCTCAGGTGGTTTCAATCCGCTGAGGTTTAAAAAAAGTGTTCATCAACACCTTAGAGCGCAAGTTGTTGTGGGACCTACGTCTTTAAACGTATTTATGTGTTGTTGTGACACATATTGTAAACCCTATAACACTACACTTTTTATTAAAAAAAAAAATATTGAGTGCATATTAAGTGTATAAAAGTTTGGTGAATACATAGAGTGTCGTGTCGTTATATTCTCGTCCGGTTTCTAATATATTATATTTTATTATATTCTATTATATTTTCGTCCGGTTTCTGTATATATATATATATATATATATATATTAGACTGGTCATTAAAAATTACATTTTCCGAGACGCCCACTAAAGAATTCTCTGTGGCCAAAAACCCACGAGGGCTTTATTTTTTTTTTTTTTAAATCAAAAGCACACGTGTCACGTTCGTCATCGAAGTTGATTTTTTGATAAAATCGTTAATATCACATAAAATATGCAGATTAAAAAAAAATCACATGATCATTTTTGTAGGAAATTTAATTCTCTACAAAAAAAATCTAGGTCATTATTTTTCCTAAAACTTATATTTCTGATGATATTTTGAAATAAAACTTGAAATTCTTCAAAACTATAAAACCAAATGATGAAAATTTTGAAGAAAAAGTACTAATTCTGATTTATTTTGTCACCGATATTTTTTTGCACATTTGTTCTATAGCATAAGAAAGAAAATTGGGACTTTTTCGTCAACTTTATTTTTTATGTTTTTTATAAATTACGAAAACTTTTAAGTTCATTTTCAAAATATCATGAGAACTATACGTTTTAGAGAAAAAATGATTTGGGCCTTTTTTGTAGAAAACTACCTAGAAAATTTCCTACAACAATGTCTACACGATTTTTTCTAAATCTGCATATTTTATGAGATATTTTAACAAATCTACTAATTTTTTTTTATTTAATTTTTTTTGAAACAACCGGCACTCTCACAGTCGCATTTGTGGAGCCAGATCAAAAAACTTTCTCTAAAAACGTGTGTTTTATTAATACCTTGGACAATTGTTCGTAAATCAGCAAAATCCGAATCATGGTTAAACAAATAGAGGCTAATAGAAAAAAAGTCAGACAAGTGCGAATAAAATTCGCTCGTCAAGGGTTCCGTGAATGTAAAAGAACACAATATCAAAAACTATTGACAAAAAGTTGTGTTATAATGTCCTTATATTTCCAGACCAAAGACGCATAACAAAATAATTAATGTTTAATCGTAAATGTCAATATATTTTTTCGGTCAATCAAGTGTTGAAATTTAGGGGGGGTGGAGAGGCTACATACTAAAAATATTTTTTTTCAATAACACAAAAACTGTGCACCACTAAGTTCTAAAAAAATTGTAATGTTTCTTAAATTAAGTGCTCCTTAATATGACACCCCACTCGCTTGGGTCAAAAGTGGTTTTTTACTCTCCCCACACCCATCACCTAAATACACAGAAATATAGTTATTTGAGACTTTGCTATGATTTTCATTCAAAATTTACAAATTATCCTGTCTCTGCGAATTTTTTTCAAATTTTTCTGTCAATCATCGTCAAAACGTAGGGAGCGAAACGATCTGAAATTTGCACTTTTTTGATAATAACTCAAAAACTTTACATCACAAAATTCTAAAAAAAATTGCAATGATTTATAAATTAGGTGCTCTTTTAAATGACATCTCACTCGCTTGGGTCCAAAAAGATTTTCTTTTATCCTCTTTACCCCGGTCCCCTAAACACACAGAAATTTAATTATTTGAGACCTCTCTAAAAATTTTCATACAAAACAAAATTTACCAAATTTCCTAGCTCTGTGAATTTTTTCAAATTTTTCTGTCAATCAGTGCCGAATCGTAGGGGGGGGGGGAGGGAGGGGGAACGGTCTGAATTTTGCACTTTTTTGTCCATAACTCAAAAACTGTGCACCGCAAAATTCTTTTTTTACCCTCTTATTTATTTTTTTTTACCCTTTATTTTTTTTTACCCTCTTTACACCGGTCCCCTAAACACACAGAAATATGATTATTTGAGACCTCGCTATAAGTTTCATAGGAAACTTACCAAATTTCCTAACTCTGTGAATTTTTACAAATTTTTCTGTCAAATCAGTGTCGAAACGTAGAGGGGGGGGGGGGGGGGAACGGTCTGTAAGTTGCACTTTTTTGAAAAAACTCAAAAACTGTGCATCGCAAAATTCTAAAAAAAATTGCTTTGTTTTCTAAATAAAGTGCTCTTTCAAATGACAGCCCACTTGACCACATTTTAAATAGTGTTTTTACCCCTCCTCATTTCCACCCCCTTAATAAATCGAATTATGAGAATATGACACTTTTTTATATTTTTATTAAAAACGTACTAATTTTTCTATCATTCCAAGTACATTTGAAAATTTTCGATCAGTTAGGTTCGGAGCTAATCGAGGTAAGAAAACACGAAAAAAACGTCATTTTTCAAAATTATACAAAAAATGGTGAGGTGTAAATTTCCAAAATAAATTTTTAAGGAATACTGAGCGACGGGAGATTAACTTTCTTTGTCACACATATCTAGAACAAGTCATTTGAAAACCATGGTGAGCCTTCCATTGATGCTCAGCATTTCAAATCTTACTAATGAGATTGATTCCTTGTATGTCGCTGATTTGAAGGTGTACAAATACACTATGAATGAACGTGCGTCTGCCTCGATCAAATCGATTTTACCTGAGCCTGTATACTACGCACTTAGTATAGCAAAATAGAAAGCAAAAGTAGTAGTATAGCAAAATAGAAAAAAATAAAATTAGTTATTTGGATGAAATAAAATGTAATGAACATGAAACTATTATTATTGAGAATTTTATTGCATTATAAGTTTGTCAAAAAAATATTGTCAAGTGCGTCAAAAATGATTTCATTTATTTTTTTTGTCAATTTTTTGGAAAAAAAATTTTTGTTGATTTTATGACGTAAATGTAATAGAACATGAAATTGGACATGGAAATTTTTGAATTTGTTATAGTTTTTGAAATATTTTTGGAATTTTAAAAGTTGGTATTTTTGATTTTGTAATAATTTTTGCAATATTTTTAGAATTTAGAAAATTAAAAATTTTTGATTTTATTATAATTTTTGGAATTTTGAAAGAAATTTCAATTTTTGATATTGTTATAATTTTTGCAATATTTTTAGAATTTTTAAAATTATGAAAAAGTTTGAAGTTTAAATTTTTAAGAGTTTTTGGAATATTATTAGAATTTAGAAATAGTTTAAATATTTGATTTTATTCTAATTTTTGGAATATATTTGGAATTTTGAAAAAGTTTCATTTTTTTTGTTTTATATATTGCAATATTTTTAGAATTTTTGCAAAAAGTGTTAATGTTTGATTTTGTAATAATTTTTGGAATATTTTTAGAATTTTGAAAAAACTTTGATTTTATTTAATTTTTACAATATTTTTGGAATTTTGAAAGAAATATGAATTTGTGATTTTGTAATATTTCCTCGAAACGCTAAATGGAGAGGTTTTTGAGTAGTTTGCTGATTCTTTTCACTTAATTATGTTAGTTTATGATCTGTTAAAATTTTCCGGCAACGTATTGATGTTTCGTGTTAGTTTTGTAATAAACTTTTAAACAGAGATAAAAAATACTTGTACTTTAACAAAGAGTTATATTTGATATACATCGCTGCCCAAAACTAAAAATCATGTCCTCATAAAAGTTTTTTGCCGAAAACTATATCAAAATCCTTGACCCGGACCGAAGTCTTGATATCTCAGAGCCTTGAGATTTAAGCCCCTCCATATTTTTTACATTGTTTTTAATTTTTATTTAAATTTTTGCAAAAAAAATAAAACTCAAACAGAAACAAAAGAAAATTTATTTAATATTTCTATGGGAAATTTTCATATTTTTATGGGATTTGTTGTTGTAATTGTATGGCGTGAGAGTGCCATGCATTAGATTAGTATAACGTTAATTACATTGAAACCTATTGGGTTAGAAAGCTGAAATGCTCTGAAGATAAAAATGAAAAGAGTAAGTAAAAGAAAATAGGAGTTTAAACAATAAAACTCAAAAATGATGAGAGTATGGGCGTTTGCGTTTGTATTCGTTTCAACAGAGCTAGTGCCTCAACCTCAAGACTTGGATAATTTTTTTAAAATTTTTGATAGATTGGTGTTGTATCTATGGGTGCAAAAGTTTTCAAATGTGAGCTTGGTCATTTTCATCTAGATCAAGGACAACAAAGTTTATTAAAATTTTAAAATAGCTGATTTTTCAAGAACCTTAAACGCTACGGTTGTCATCTGGTTAAAAATGATAAAAAAAGATTTATTTATTCAATATTTATAAATTTTATTTAAATATTATGATTCAAACGGCCGTTATAACGCCTTAGATTATTTGACTTTTAAAGCTCTAGCCGCTTAAATGGTACCCCTACATGGCCAGTTCACGAAATTGTCCAAAAGATTAGTTGCCGAAATATACACAAAAAATTTTTTTGGTGTAGATCAAAATTTGCGACCATGAGCGTGCCGCTAATTTCCGTTATCATATATATGATATATAGTCGTTTGCCGCCAAAATTTTTCCGCAATTCCTCATCTCGGAATTACGGCACATACCAATAGGTAGATTTTTATATGAAAACTATCTAAAACATAATTCATTCATTAATGTAGGTCATTTTTTTAACCCTAAAACAAATACTACAATAAATACGTAAACATGTGCAATTTTTCCATTCAAATTTCATATCATTTGTGTTTAACATAATTTTCTATTTATTATTTCAATACTCATATCCCAGATACAATGGGATAGAGAAAACGAAAATGAGGACTCAGGAGTAATCATAAAATAATTTTATCCACGACTGCTATAGAATATATGCATTCCATGTATGTGTCTTCCATTGTAATGTTAATCATTCTCTAAACTGTTGTAGAATGACCCGATCTATAAATATTCTTTAGTTTAGTTTGTTAAATACTCCCCTAACAAAATAAAATCTTAAAATTTTTTGGTATGGTAATATCAAAAGGTTAGAATGAGAACAATATATAAAATATAAAATTTGACGTGAAAATTTTTTTCTATGATGTCAATGATGTTTTTTTTTATGGTTGATGAAAACTTTAGCAGCAAACTGGAAACTATTGGAAATATTTTGCAGTCGTGGATAAAATATCATCTTGTATTGACATAGGTTCGGTACACATAGGTACCACATAGGTACACATTGCATCCGTGTGAAGAATTGCTATCATTCTAAGCTCATACAAGAATGTACTATTTTTGTATTGTAAAAATATAATGTTGAAATCTATATAATTCTGTATTATCCGTGTCTGAGCTTTTTTATGTTTATTCAACTTAACCCGTTAACCTTTTTTTTGTTTAAATTAAGTGATTTTGGAGATTTTCTATCTGGCAATCTATTATCTCCGGAACGGCTCATTTTACCTGGGGTAAAGTTTAATGGAAAGATATTCGCCAAACTAGGCTCTAAAATCAATAAATCTTATATATTAAAACGCTAACTTTGTGCTTTGTACAGCCTAAGGCTTTTTTACTCGAATTTTCACTCATTCCTAATTTTCACTGCTAACTGATATTAGTGTAACCTAGATCTGAGAGATTTTTGGGATTTTTTGGATCGTAAATATAAAAAGTTATAGACGAATTATAATGTATTTTTGAATTCAACTGCCTCCCCTCAAATCAAATCAAATGGATCAAATGGAATCGTCCAAATCTTTTCTTTGTTTATAGTATTTTATATTTTCTTTTCAGTTTATGCATTGATCTAGGAGAGTATGGACGTTATTTTTCTTTGTTGTTTTATCTTATATATTAATACGTTGAATATTTAGTTAGATATATATTGTTTATGAATGTATGAGGATAAAAAATTGATTATTGATTGTTGTTTTTTCTTTTTAGCGACAATTTTGTAATGTGTGTGTTTGGTATGATAGTTTGAGATCGTAGATTTGATTGTTAGAATTTTTAATATATATTGTTTGTGAATGAAAGAGGATAAAAAATTGATTATTGGTTGTTGTATTTTTTTTTCAGCGACAATTTTGTAATGTGTGTGTTTGGTATGATAGTTTGAGATCGTAAATTTGATTGTTAGAATTTTGCATATTTATATTCTCATTTCTCAAAACAAATAAAATATACATACATTATAAGTTTACATACAAGTTGTTACATATAAATTTAAAAGCCTAATATGTTTGAATAAAATATTTCCTTATACGTCCAAAAATCATATTGAATTATTTTAAAAACACCTTATATTCGTATGTAAAAAAAACACGAAACAAATGAAATGAAACGAAAAACTTTTTATATTTATATATACATACATTATAAGTTTACATACAAGTAAAAATATTCTACTGGGTGGTACTGTTTACAATTTGAATATTTATTTTCTGACTAGGAGGGCCCGGTGTGCTTCGCTACGCTTATAAATAAAGTTTTTGCATAGACATTTTGTTGACGTAGAAGCAATGATTTCAAAAAGTGGTAATGAGATATGCTAGCATATAATTTTTAATTTTTCTTTTTAAATATATGAATGAAAAATAATCAGAACTCTGGCTGATCAGTTCGGATATATGAAAAATTAGCGATCAAATAAGTTAAAGTTCAAATAAGCTTACTCGAAAACTTATTTGATCGCTAATTTTTCATATATCCGAACTGATCAGCTAGAGTTCTGATTATTTTTCATTCATATATTTAAAAAGAAAAATTAAAAATTATATGCTAGCATATCTCATTACCACTTTTTGAAATCATTGCTTCTACGTCAACAAAATGTCTACGCAAAAACTTTATTTATAAGCGTAGCGAAGCACGCCGGGCCCTCCTAGTAGTAATAATTCTATGTTTTTAAAATGACGATTGAGTTCCAAGGTTATGAATTGGTATGTATAGTATTAGGCGAAGTTATTTTGACTGGTCGTGCTCAATAACTAAAAAAATAATAGCGATATTGCTTAATAAAATTATTGTTTCATAATTTTTTTTGTGAACTGATCGTAATTATCATTGACAATAATTAACAGTATAAGAAAAAATATTTTTAAGACTATCGTTCTAGTATGTGTAATTTTTTTTCTTTAATTTTATTGTTGACCTTTCATTTTATGTCGGTTAAAAATGTACCCGGTGAGAAACACGTGAAATCTGTCAAAAACACGCAATTTTGGAAATAAGGTTTTAATTTTGTATATCTAAGTATTGAAATTCGTTGACATTAATAAAAAAAAGTCGGACAAGTGCGAATAAAATTCGCTCGCCAAGGGTTCCGTGAATGTAAAAGAACACATTATCAAAAATAAATGACATAAAGTTATGTTGTAAAGTCTTTATATCGCCAGACTATGGACGCATAACAGAATAAATGTTTAATCGTAAACGTCAATAGTAAATGTCAATCACATCTACATTGATCAAAAATGTTACTTGAGGTTAAATCTTATCCATAGCTGTTTATGTTAGCTAAAGTATTTTAATAGTCTAAATTGGGAATATTTGTTCTATAAATCAGCGTCGAAATATAGGGTGGTATACATACACTTAAAATAGCACTTTTTTTCATCAATAACTAAAAAACTATGCTTCGCAGAATTCTAAAAAATATTGCAATGTTTCTTAAATTAAGTGTTCTTTCAAATGACACCCCACTCGTTTGGTTCCAAAAAAGTTTTTTTTTGCTCTCCCCACACCCATCCCCTATAAATAATATAATTATTTGAGGATTCGCTATAATTTTCGTTCAGAATATAGCAAACTACCTGTCTCTATGAATTTTTTCAATTTTTTCTGTCTATCAGTGTCGCAACGTAGGTGGGTGGGGGAACGGTCTGGAATTTGCACATTTTTTAGAATAACTCATAAACTGCGTACCGCAAAATTTTAAAAACAATTCTAATGTTTTGGAAATTTGGTGCTCTTTCAAATGATACCCCACTCGCTTAGGTCAAAAAAAGGTTAGGTTTTACCCCGCTTACACCCATCCCCTAAACACACAGAAATATAATTATTTGAGAGTTCGCTATAATTTTCGTTCAAAATATAGCAAACTTCCTGTCTCTATGAATTTTTTCAATTTTTTCTGTCAATCAGTGTTGAAACGTAGGGGGGGGGGGAACGGTCTGGAATGTGCACATTTTTTAGAATAACTCCAAAACGGTGTACCGGAAATTCTAAAAAAAATTCTAATGGTTTGGAAATTTGGTGCTCTTTCAAATGATACCCCACTCGCTTAGGTCAAAAAAAATTTTTTTTTACCCCGCTTACAGCCAACCCCTAAACACACAGAAATATAATTATTTGAGAGTTCGCTATAATTTTCGTTCAAAATATAGCAAACTTCCTGTCTCTATGAATTTTTTCAATTTTTTCTGTCAATCAGTGTCGAAACGTAGGGGGGGGGGAACGGTCTGGAATGTGCACATTTTTTAGAATAACTCCAAAACGGTGTACCGGAAATTCTAAAAAAAATTCTAATGGTTTGGAAATTTGGTGCTCTTTTAAATGATACCCCATTCGCTTGGGTCAAAAAAAGTTTTTTTTTACCCTCTTTACACCCATCCCCTAAATACACAGAAATATAATTATTTGAGAGCTCGCTATAATTTTCGTTCAAAATATAGCAAATTTCCTTTCTCTATGAATTTTTTCAATTTTTTCTGTCAATCAGTGTCGAAACGTAGGGCGGGGGGGGGGAACGGTCTGGAATTTGCACATTTTTTAGAATAACTCAAAAACCGTGTGCCACAAAATTCTAAAAAAAATTGCAAAGTTTCTGAAATTCGGTCCTCTTTCAAATGACACCCCACTCGCTTGGGTCAAAAAAGTTTTTTTTCACCCTTCCCCACCCCAATCCCTTAAAAACACAAAAATATAATTATTTGAGAGTTCGCTATATTTTTCGTTCAGAGTTTATCAAACTTCCTGTCTCTCTGAATTTTTTCAAATTTTTCTGTTAATTAGGCTCGAAATGCAAGGGGGGGGACCAACTTTTTGTGTCACTTTATTGATAATAATTCAAAAACTGTGCATTGCAAAATTCTAAAAAAAATGGCAATATTTCTAAAATCAAGTGCTCTTTCAAATGACACCCCACATGACCTGGTTTTAAATGATGTTTTTACCCCTTAACATTCCCACCCCTTTAATAAATATAGTTATTAGTGTCTGCCACTTTTCTATATTTTTCATTAAAAACCTACTCAATTTTCTATCATTCCAAATATATTTCAAGATTTTCGATGAAGTAGGGTCGGAGTTAATCGGGGCAATAAAACATCCCGAAAACGTCATTTTTCAAAATTATACAAAAAATGGGGAGGTGAAAAATTCCAAAATATATTTTTAAACAATGCTGAAATGAAGCCCTTTCATATGATACCCTACTCGTCTCGCTAAAAAAATGTAGTTTTTCAAAGGCTTTACATCGTACCTCCTTAAAACAAACGAACACAACTTTATTTATTTTTTAACCCGCCATCTTGTGTGGATAGGTTAGTTTTATAAGCACCTCAAATTTTAAGTTCATCGGATAAATGGTTCACGAGATAATCGAAATAATGTGAAAAACACATTGTACTCTCACCAATAGTGTTCCGTATAAAAAACGGAACCCTAAAAATGTTCGCGATTTTTTTTTAACCCTGTCTTAAGATACAGATTACAGGGTGATGAAAAATCAAGAAACTGTTCGAACCTGGTGTATTGAAATAGCTCTACAGCAAAAACTGATTTTAATGTTATGTAACTCAAAATGGTAGGGGTAGCGAAAATCCGAAACTCTACGTCCACGCCGTGCTACCTGGGTAACGCTAACAGAATTAGATGGGTGTAGTTGAGAGGGGCAGAGTACATACTGCTTATACTCAATGATTCTGCACCATGGCGAGTCATTGGCGCCATAAAACCAATGCAGCTCAAACGTCTGTTCTCCATGTTAGGGGTGGCTTGGAGCGGGCGTTTGTCTTGGATCAAGCGGCTCGCTATATAAACGTGTAAAAAGGTTGATTCTGGTGGCCTCAAGATGTAAAACGAACCCATTCACAAAAATTTGGGTTAGGCGAAGGGCTAACTCCCCTTTCCCTAAAAAAATTATTTGTCATGACCTCTGTACATTGGCTTCGGAATATCTCGGATTCATTACAAGAACGACCTCGGAAACTGTACCCGGACTACGATTTAAAAATGGGAACTTAGAACGTGCTAAGCCTTAGAAGAACAGGAAATCTCCTAAAACACACACACACACCAATTCGATAGCTACACACTGGATATAGTGGCATTACAAAAACTAAGATGGCCAGGCAGTGGAATCCATGAAACAGCGAAAAGATACACTCTTTATTGTTGCGGTCATCAAAATGGAGGAGAATTTGTAGTTGGCTTACCCTTACACCGTCGCGTGAATCAGCATGTTATCGACTTCTGTCCAATTAATATGAGGTAAGGGCTAAGGCACACTGAGAATCTGCACGCAAAAATTTAATGTAACGATCGTCAATGTTCATGCATCTACTGAAGACAACGCAGATCATATTAAAGACCGGTTCTTTCTAGAAGTCAAAGAAGTCATCAATAAAATCCCCCGGCACGATATAAAAAACGACTTTAATGTTCAAATTGGTAGGAGTGCAGAACTTGAAACACATATCGGCCCTAACAGCTTGCATCATACCAGCAACAATCACGGTTTTCGCGCTGCCGAGCTGGCAACTGCTACACATATATGTAGGTCCTACGGAAGTTTCCATTACAAAACAATACAAAGCTTGCTATATAAAGTTAAACTAATGCTCTTTGCATCAATATTTAACAGAGTACTTGGAGTAAAATAAAAAAGCTTGTTGTTTAAAAATGTCTGTTATTTGCATTAAATAAATTACGCGCAACATTTTTTTCAGTATGACATTTTAATGCAAATTACATCATAATTTCGAGATGCTTTGATTATTACGCACCTGCCTAAATTAATCAAATTAAAATAAAAAAATTACAACGGAAAAAATTAAAACATACACACCATCTTAATCACTATTATTATAGACTTTCAGCTGAGAAGCGATAACTAAAACATACATGAAACGATTTTAACTATATATTTCTAAAATGGATAATACTCTAGTGAATTTTAAAATTTCATTAATGTATTAAATTGTAGCAAGGTGCATTAAAACTTCTAGCTGTTCTATAGACATTAATTATGATGCAAAAGTTGTTTTAAATTTTATAGAAATGCATTGAAATTAATGCAACATTTACTTTACAATTCAATAATAACCTGCAACGCATTGCTCCTATTGCAAGACTTGCTTTAAATATTGCAGTAACTTTTTCAACTGTGTAGCATTTTCTTCCCTCACAAGAAAATTCACAAAGCAACGTGGAAATCAAATAACGGAAGAACGGAAAATCAAATCGATCACGTCATGATCTCTAAAAAACATTTTACAAGTGTAACTGACGTTCGATCATAAAGAGGTGCTGATATGGACACTGATCATATGCTCTTCATCTTTAAGTACAAGTGCAAATTATTATCTACACTTAATAGACAAAAGAACAAAAGAACGTGCGTTGGAATGTCGATGCATTTAAACATCCGGAAACGCTGAATAGATATCAGGAAATAATAACGTAAAACATAGAAGAGCATGACATCTCTTCTGAGATGCCATTGATACATTGATACTGAGATGCCAAACAAATAAGAAGAATGGCAAACGCTTCAATCAACCATTATAGCCGCAGCACAAACTGCAATTGGAAAACGACCACCGAAATCACACAACGAATGGTTTAACATCGAGTGCCGCCAAACTGTTGAGCATAAACACAAACGGCGAGAAAAATGATTAACAAGGAACACCCGAAGCTCCCAAGCTGATTATCTATGCGCCAGGAAAGGCTCAGCAAAACTTCTACGTAAAAAGAAAGAGCGAACACATGAAGAGCTGCATTGAAGACATCAACAGAATCTGACAAAAGATTTCCACCCAAGATCTACAGCAATCAAAAATGGAAATAATGAACTTACACCAAGTGAACGAACATCATGTATATACTAATACTGAATAGGACGAATGAAGGTCTACTGAGGAGATCGTTGTTCTTTACCCAGCACTTTACAAAGCATTAATCCGACCTGTGCTAACATTTGGAAGTGAAAGCTGGACACTGACTTCCTTCGATTGTAGGATTTTATTAACTTTCGAGAGGAAGGTCATACGAACAATTTATGGTCCACGCAAAGTTGCTAAAAATCAGTATAGAATCCGAATGAATCATGAAATCAGACAGCTTCTTGGAGGCTGCGATGTAATCGGATTCCTTAAATCCAACCGGATTAGATGGTTTGGTCATGTAGAAAGGGCTCCATTACATAGAATGATAAAAATCGTCCCAACAACAACCAGCTGGTGTTCGTTGGAGAGGAAGCCCTAGACAACGCTGGCGTGATGACGTCATTCAAGACCTTCGTGATATAGGATGTCGAAACTGAAGTCAACTGGTCATGGAACGAGACGATTGGAAGCTGATTGCACAGACGGCAAAATTCCTCCATGGAATGTAAACGTCAGAGAGAGAGCTCAAAATATAGATATTTTAATTACATCGACGCTTACATCGACATTTCAAAATCGATTTTCTAGAAATTAAGATTTTTTAAATTTTTGATTTTCAACAAAAGGTACATATGTGACTAATATTTTAAAAAATTTTCAGGAGAGGGTTATTTTTTTTTAATTAATATTCTTGTAATGTTCTGTAGAATTTAAAAACGGTTAAACGACGACCGGCGTCGTGAAAACTAACCATCCAATCTTTTTATTTGTCTTTGTTGACAAGGCAAGTATCGGTTTTGTTATTTTGATTATTACTTCGGTCTGAAAGATCTAAGGATCACCTTCTCGAGAAAAAAGCGAAATTCTTACCCCAGTTGTTTTGGAATTTCTCGACGTTTTAGGACCTACTGATAAAAAGATGTTTGTCTGTCTGCCGGCCGGATGTCACAACCGATGAAATATAGAAAACCGCTGAAGGGATTTCAAAAACTTTTGTTTCTAAAAATAGGTTTACTCTATGGTAAGAGCTGAAAGATCGATGTGTTCGATAACATTACCAGAAGTGGGTCAAAAAATTGTCAAGTGTTTCAAAACAAGGAAATTTGCAAATATTTTTTGCTTATAAAACGTTTATTTTAAGTGATTACAAGTAGGAACATTGAATTTAGAGAAATTTTGATGGTCGGGATTGGTATATGAGAACAAAAAGTAGATTAGTGCATTATAAGTTTGTCCAAAAAATAATGTCAAGTGTGTCAAAAGATTGATTTTCATTTTTTTACCCAAAGTTTTGGATAAAAATAAAGTTAATTATTTGAATGACATGAAATGTAATTGAACATGAAAATTGTAATATGTAAATGAACAATTTCACGCAAGTTCAGCAAATTTTTGGGAAATTTTGACTTGACCCCTTTTAATTTTGATTATTTTTTGTTTATGGATAGTCTTTCATAAATAAAAAATACAAGTTCTCTTAGAATTTTTTTTCGACCAGGGGTCTTCACAGGGTGCCCCTCAATTTTTTGTTATTTTGTGATGTGAGTGCATTTTGACGAGCGATTGTAGAAAAACTACTCAATCGATTTTCATAAATGATATGTCGTTGAATAGGTATTAGAACAAAGTTTTTAAAAATGTACACTGTTAATTTTTTGAAATAATTTTTAACGGTGTAACATAAGAAAAAAACGGTGTAATTGAAAAAAAGATGGCATAGCCTTTTTTTTTTTTAACTAAATTGAAGCTTATTTTATATCTCACCACTTGTGAAAGTTTGGAACTTGCGTTATTTTTTGTTTTAAAGATAAAATTCGTTGTGCATATGACTGTCGGGAATCAGTTTTTTTTGTTCTGAACGAAAATTATAAAAATGGCGATTTTTAGATTCAGATTTTTTTTAATGTTAAATATCAAATATTTTATTATTAAATGAACTTTTTAAAAAGTAATTTCAGTCAAGTTCAGCAAAATTTTGCGACATTTTGACTCGACTCTTTTTAATTTGGTTTATTTTTAGTTTATAGATAGCCTTTGATAAATGAAAAATACGACTTCCAGTAGAATTTTTTTTAAATATAATAATATAAATTATTATATTTTTAAATATAATAATGTAATTATAATAACAGCATAATTATAATAACAAACAACAGTAATGCTACGCGTCATTTGGTTGAAAAAAGTAAAACTTTACATAAAAATAATTTTCAGCATTCATCTGCGACGGATAAAAGTGGTGTATCCACAACAGATATAAATGTTGTAGAGCAGTTCTATAAAAGTGATGAAATCAGTAGATTATTGCCAGGCAAACGAGATGCAATATCTTTTAAAAAAAGAGATGAGCGCATAAAAACACAAAAGCGCTTATTGCTATGTACATTAAATGAAACTTATGTGGAGTTTAAAAATAAGTTTCCTGATGTGAAAATAGGATTTACTAAATTCACGTCCCTTCGACCACAAGAATGAATAAAATTTTCCCAAGGAGTTCATTATGTGTGCGTGTGTACCATACATCAAAATATAAAACTAATGATTCAACACTCTAAGATGTCTTGGATTACTGATGCTGCTTTCCAGAATTATAAAACTTTAATTGACTTTGTTTCATGTGGTGAAGTAACAGAAGATTGTCATACTTTGAAGTGCAATGAATGTTCAAAAAAACTTCAACAACTGGAAGAAAAATTACTAAATGATTTTGACGTTAAAGGAATCCTTCAAGTCAAATATCAACAATGGAATACCACTGATCGATGCAATTTGGATACTTTAATAGAAACTGTAGTCGAATTTATGAAAAAATTTATTTACCGTTTACAAATTTTGATACCAACTTTATAGCAAAACAGCAATCTACATTCATTGAGGAAAAAAAAATTAGAAGCAGGAAGTGCTTCGTTCAAGGGGATTTTTCTGAAAACTACGGCTTCATAATTCAGGATGCGGTTCAAGGCTATTATTATAATAATTCACAAGCTACTATTCATCCATTTGTCATTTATTTTAAAAGTGCCGCAAGTGAATATATACAGCACCGAAGTTTTATACTCATTTCGGATATAAACGATCACAACAGTACTACAGTCCATCTTTTCATTACAAAACTTATTGAATTCATCAAAACGCATATAAATTCTAATATAACGAAAGTAATTTATAACGCTGACAGTACACCTTCTCAATACAAAAATAAACATAACCTAATTAACTTATGCCACCACAAAAAAGACTTTAAGGTTGATGCAGAATGGCATTTTCATGCTACCAGCCATGGAAAGGGACCTTGTGATGGAATTGGTGGTACACTGAAGCGTGCTGCACACCGTTATAGTATAGGGAGCAAAGATATTATTGATACATCAAAAAAACTTTTCGAATGGGCTTTAAAATAGGAATCTACCATGAACTTTGGATACGCCGATAAAAATGAATATCAATTAACAAAAAAAAATGCAAAATCGTTTTGTAATTTAATGTTAAAATACAATCTTTTACTTTCTGACCATAATAACATAATGCGAACATAATACTTCTCCAGTCAAAAGTTCCTAGATAGATTTTGTTATTTATACGGTTTTTTTGTTTGCAGTCGAGACTGTCAAATTATTTTTTATAAGAGTGACAAGTGATTAGTAAAAGTGACAAATAAACATTTCATTTTTTTATGTCATCCAATACAAAGAAAATAATTGCAGAACTGTTTTCATATTCAAAAGAAACTTCTGTTTGTGAAATAAGTAAATCATTTTTAACAATTGTATTTATTTTATTTATTGTACTACATATATAATTTTTATAATGTTTTAAAAAGTTCATCTAATATTAAACTATTTGATATTTAACATAAAAAAAAAATCTCTTAGTTTATAACGCCATTTTTATAATTTTCCTTCAGAAGAAAAAAAACTGATTCCCGACAGTCATATGCACAACGAACTTTATCTTTAAAACAAAAAATAACGCAAGTCCCAAACTTTTACAAGTGGTTAGATATAAAATAAGCTTTAATTTAGTTTAAAAAAAAAAAGGCTATGCCATCTTTTTTTCAATTACACCGTTTTTTTCTTATGTTACACCGTTAAAAATTATTTCAAAAAATTAACAGTGTACATTTTTAAAACTTTGTTTTAATACCTATTCAACGACATATCATTTATGAAAATCGATTCAGTAGTTTTTCTACAATCGCTCGTCAAAGTGCACTTATATCACAAAATAACAAAAAATTGAGGGGCACCCTGTGAAGACCCCTAGTCGAAAAAAAAAATTCTAAGAGAACTAGTTAGTATTTTTTATTTATCAAAGACTATCTATAAACAAAAAATAATTAAAATTAAAAGGGGTCAAGTCAAAACGTTGTTGAATCTGCGTGAAATTGCTCCTATAATTGAACATGGAAATTTTTGATTTTGTTTCAAATTTTGAAAAAAGTTTAAATGTTTGAATTTGTGAACCATGAATTTTTGCAATATTTTTAGAATTTTGAAAAAAAGTTTAAATCTTTGATATTGTTATAATTTTTAGAATATTTTTGGAATTTTGAAAGAAGTATGAATTTTTGATTATCTAATATTTTCTCGCAACGCTACTTAAACGAAACATTTTTGAGTAGTTTGCTGAGTGTATCATCTTTTCACAAAATTATATTAATATATGATCTGTTATAATATTCCGGCAACGTTTTGATGTTTTGTGTCAGTTTTGTAATAAATTTCTAAACAGAGATAAAAGATTACTTGTACTTTTGTTAAAGTTTTATGTTTGATATACATCGCTGCCCAAAACTAAAAACAAAGTCCTAATAAAAGTACTTTTCCGAAAACTATATCAAAATCCTTAAACCAAACCGAAGTCTTGATATCTCAGAGCCTTGAGATTTCTGCCCTGCATATTTTAATTGTTTATATTCATTACATGGTAAAAAGTTCATAAGGCGTTTAATGGTTGCGGATTTTATTTATGGTTTTTTTAGTACTTTAATTAAATGTTTTTTATCGAATAGGTTGTCAATGTACGCCCTATAAATTGAACAAGCCTCTTATTTATTAACTATATCAGAACCACCATGTTCAAAGATTTTATTGAGACAAAATCATTTAAAAAGTATAAAAGGAAGAATTTAGAGATTCTAATTTAGTTAAAATTCAATCTCAACATAAACATTCTTTTAATAATTTAAACCTTTTACTGTTTTTCAATAATTCAAAATGATTTTTTACAAGAAAAAGAAAAAAAAATTTAAAAATGGAAAATCGGCTTTAAACCCAACGGTATGTTAAACCATTCCCAAATGATAAAAGTTCAAAACAATTACTAAATGTGAAACCAGTTCATGTTACAAATGATAAAACCATTAATCAATAAAAGTGAGAATGAGTTAAAAAATATTACAATGTCTCCTGCAGCCAAATTCTGTAATTGTGAAGCGGTGAAATGATAAGTTTTTTAATGAAAAGAAACGAAGAAATTTTTATCACTTTACCGCTTCACAGTTACAGAATTTGGCTGCTGCTCTATAAAAGTGAAAAAAATAAGATCTTCAAAAGTTGTAATGATGATGTTGAATCAACAATCGAAAATAGTTTACTATCAAATTTATTGTCACCACCAAAGCCATCAACATCAAATCTAAGTTTTATATCACATAATATCCAGATCGTCACAATCAAGCGAAATATTTTCACCTGGAAGTAGCGAGCAGATAGTTGTTAAGAAGAAAATGATAACCCAGTTTATTTAAGTCGTTTAGATCGAAAATCAGAACAACATTTTGTAACGTTCGTCCTATTGCTAATTGAAACATTTCAAAACATTTCAAGAAAATTCGTTTTCATCGAAATAAATTTCGAATCCAAATTCAAATTCAGATTTAACGAAAGAACAATTCGGCTAATAATTCCTAATATGTAACCAAATAACATCAACAAAAAAATAAACACCGAAAATTGAACGAAGCGAAATTATATTTGGCAACTCCGTATTTTTTTTCGGTTAAAAAAACAAGGTGTGGCAAGCATTGAATAAATATTGTAACGACTCTTCGTTGGTTCTTTTAGATTATTGAACAAACACGACAGTAAAAGACAGATCTTTAGTTAACAGAATCTCAAACTTTATTTGTCATCAATTTACAGCAGCTTCCGTTTTTCCTTACAATAAATTCCAGGGTCTCCAATTTATGTCCGATAAACTTCACCGCTTTTCCACAATTTGAATCAACAATATTCGGAATCGTAAAATCTGTATTTACTATTCCACTAAGTTCAGATTTTTTCTCTATTAGTACCCAGGCTCAAGTACCACCGATTATTCCTTAAACTTGCGAATATTTATAAACACTTTTAATTGCAAAAGTAGAACTGACTATCTGATATTTTTGTTTGCTTATTTATATCGAAAAATAAGTAAATCGAAACTTCTATAATCCACTAGAAATCAATACTACGTAGTCTGTTCATCTTGAATAGGCCACACCTGTTTTCATTCATACTTGCATTTGTATTAGCGAACTCAAATTTAATTTATGCAAAATGTATTAGGTAACTCCTTTTAATTCATTAATGTAAACATTTGTATAACAAATTTAATTGACATTAATTTATGCAATACAATTTGCAATACAAGTAAAAGATTGAAAAAGGAGTTAACTTTTAAATTCATGAATGAGTAAATAAAATTAACCCATTCTGGACGAAGTTTATTACAATATATAAGGAAGTGTCGCTACGTGTGCGTACACAAATAATCGGTGAAGCATTTTTTTAAAAATTTTTTGTTAAGTTTGCCAATCTGTCAATGCCATTTCATTTGTTTACGTCGTATTTCAAAACAAACTAAAGAGTTTTTTACTCAATTTCGTTCTTAAAATATTGAATTATAATTCAATTTTATACAAATTAGTATTTAAACTGTTTTTTTCATAACAGTTAATTGTGTTTATATAGTTATTTATTCATAAAAATGGCGTACTGCATCAAAACATATAAAAAAATTGTCAACATTTCAAAGCATTTTGCTGCTAAAATTACACATATCAGATAAGGATATTTTGATAAAAAATGTTAAAAAAACAATTTAGTATAAATTTTTAAAATATTTACAATAAGTTTGTGTCACAAAATTAATTATTTTCTAATTTAATTTTTTACTTAATTTCTCAAAAGTCAGTTTGCCAAAAGTCAAAACAATTTTGTTAGACACGCCCATTCACAGGGATTGTATAAAGTTATTGTTTGTTATAAAAAATGTGTGTAAAAAATATAAGTTTGAATATGATTTAAAGTTTAAACGGATTTTATCTAGAATTTTTAACAGTGAAATATATTGTTCAAACATATATAACCATAAGGATTTTCAATTTATCTACGATGTTTATACATTTATTATTAGTTTATTAGTCGAAGTATGGTTATAAACACAAATTAAAATCGAATTTTTAAACCAATAGACAGTAGAAGCTAATTTCGTCAATATTTAGGAACAGTCATCTTTTAAAGTGGGTTTAATTAAAGGTACTTTGGAGTATTTTCAACCTATTCCAATTTCGTTATATTCAAACAATGGCAACCATTGGCGTAACTAGGAAATTGTTCTAGGGTGGGCCTGGCCCCAATAATATTGCTGAGTAAAATAATTAATAAATTTTCCATTTTTATTTCTTTCTTTTAATACATAACGGGTGTGTCAATTGAGGCTAATTTTCAAATTTACGGTCATTTATATTTTTTTGCTTGATTCTTTATGTTAGACTAGGTTGCAGTGACTGTCACCAAAACACAACATCAGGACGACATACTTAGACCAAAATACGTCGGTTGTAATACCAAAGGATCTCGTTCCCCAACTCGAACCATTTGGAGCTTCTAATGAAGCTAAGTATTTGCGTAATTTTTAAATTATCCAGGTCAGTGAGAGTTTTAAATGTGTGCGTTCCAAAATGATTGTGCCGTATAATGGGCGGACGCTGGACATGTGCAAAGTAGATGAAACGCTGGTTCCACCTGATCCTCCTCCTTACAGCTCCTGCAAATTAACACTTGGGTGCTTTCCAAGGATCCAGTAACCAGTGATGACTTTAACAATGAAGTAGTTTTCTGCCTACTTAAGGTTATAAGTTTTTTGGAACGCTGTAGGCCTAGTCTAGAAAAGATTTACCTGTTTATCTTGCAGCTAATGGTGTTTGACCACCGACCTATAGATTACGCATTTAACCCTGTCATTAGTTAGTTGTTTGAGAAGAGCAAACGACTCGCTTAGAGCTTCCATTTCTTGTAGAAGATCGAGTTCAGTCCTTTGCCTAGAAAATCCGTCCGCTATATGGTTGCATTTAACGCAACTGTGACCCGGCACCTATATAATATGACCGGTGAAATTGCCGGTGAAAGTGACACTAAACCTTTTGACGTCGTTGCTACTACATCTACCGATTCAAATGCAGTTATTTATGCTATGTTGTTTGCAGTTATTTATGTTTATATTTAGATATATATTTGTGTAAATAATAAATCTTTAAATCATAAAACTAAAAGAAAAAAATGTTCTTTTTAAAATCGACATGTTTGACAAATTAAAATTGAAAAAAATTATATAAAATTATAAACTGTTATATCAGTATGATATTTTTATAAATCCTCACCTAGTAACTTTCAAACAAACAAAAATTATACAAAATCAACATTCCTAGTTTCTAACTTAAACTTTACATTCCTGGTCTCTAAAACTATTGAAAAAATAAAAATAAAAAATAGTTTAAAAATAACAATTCATTGTTTACAGTAATCATGCACTCCCCCAACCATTTAAGTACTGTGCACAATGATCTTCATTTTCAGCCATACAAAATTCAGATAATTCCAAAAATAAATCCATCAGACTTCGAATTCCGTCGTCAATTGGGCTAATGGTCATACAAACAAACGGGGATATTACTTCTACTTAGGCGCCAAGATTTTTTTTATTTGATATAGAATCACTCACTGAAGCGAATAAAACCAAAACGAGTTGTATATCAGCCCCGGGGTCCAAAATACAGGCCTTTGAAAAAAGCAAAATCCATTCAAAATTACAGTTTTGAAAAGAATTTTTTCTGTTTTTTTAATTTTTGCTGTTTGTCCTATGTGCTTATAAGATAAACAGATCAAAACTGTCCCTTTTACTAAATTTTCTTAATTTGCGATAAAAAAAACAAAAAAAAAATCCACTTGCGCCTAAGTTCAAGTCCAATCTTGCCTCAAATGGTCATAACGTGGCCTAAGGTTATAATTATTTTTTTTAAGTTATTCATGTTGATTCTTTGAAATTGAATATCAAAAATAACATTTAAATTGCAACATTTGGTAAAAAAAGTGTATTTTTATACGATATTTTTTGTTTCAAAGACCTATATATCTTGGTCCCCGGGACTGATTTTCAAAAAAAAAATATTGTAATTTACTTATAAAAGTACACTAAAAAAAAATTGGCAAACTTAAAACTACGAGTAGTTGGTGTGGTTTTAGGTCTTATGGAGCAATGAGACCGTATTTTTTTAAAACGAAGTCTATATTGTTCTTATTGCGATGTTTTACGTTGAACAAATTGGAAGGTGTGGTTTTCCAGAAATTATGAATTCATTTGACATTCTGACATCTGGCACATCACATGTGAAAAGAAAGAAAATGTTAGGTTTTTTAAACTTCGCTACTATGGTGAACCGATAAGATAAACGACTATTTTATAGATACTTTTGTGGCAATATTATTGGTAGTGCTTATTAAACTTCCTTATTAAATTTAAATGAAGATCAGTGATATGAATAATATCATGAATAATATAATTGTACGATTTGAAATAATTTTGAACAGCAAATTTCTTAGTAAAGAAATACATTTTCATTTTCCCTAACTTTTATATATATTTCATGAACTTTTGTTCTAGGGGGGGCCAAAATTTGTCTAGGGAGGGCCGGGCCCTCTGGGCCCCTACCTAGTTACGCCTATGATGGCAACTATTAGAAAAAACTGAATACGATAGAGATCATTGAATAAATATCTAAGGAAAAGTAACTAGACTTTTTGAGTGAAGCATCTAATTTGTAGTATTGGTGCGTTTGATGGTGTTTGTATTTAATCGTAGGGTGGTACTGTGTATAATTTGTATATAGTTACACAAACATAGCTTAGGTGGCAGCATGAACTGTTCTTTGAAATAAGTAGATTTTATTCAAAATTTTATTAATTTCTCGTTTAAACTAATCGTTATTTTAGGAAAAATTTGTCTTAAAATGTATTTTTACCCGTTTCCTACTTAAATAAAAGATAATGAATAAGTTATATATTTTGTTGATTTTATTTTAATAATTTTTTTCTCGATATTTTTAACATTAAATACATAAAAGCAAAATTGTGTGCCATCATCTTCAGCAATAGTATCACACTAACAACAGTCTAACATCATTACCAGCAATACAAATGAACACATCTTTACGAATACAGATTTGTAAAGCTGTCCTCTCTCTAAGCAAATATTTTTATTTAACTACAAAACTTCTATGAACTAACTTCTATAAAAAACTTATCTAAAATCTCTATCGTATTCAGTTTTTTCTAACAGTTGCCATTTTTTGAATATAACGAAATTGGCATAGGTTGAAAATACTCCAAAGTACCTTTAAGCCCACTTTAAAAGATGACTGTTCCTAAATATTGACGAAATTAGCTTGTACTGTCTATTGGTTTAAAAATTCGATTTTAATTTATATTTATAACCATACTTCGACGAATAAACTAATAATAAATATATTATAAACATCGTAGATAAATTGAAAATCCTTATGGTTATATATGTTTGAACAATATATTCAGTGGCGGATTATGCCTTTAAGGGGCCCGAGGCGGAGAAAAATTTTGGGGCCTAAGATTTTACCAAAAATTTTGCAAATGAGTTTGATTAAGACCATTTCTTAAATAATTTTTTATCCGCTTCAGAACGGAGAAAGATCGTTCCCCACTTGCGTTGCATATCGGCAATGTAAGAAATATTTTTAGAATAGTTTCCACATTGGGAAATGAAGATTGCAGGCCATCAATGATTACCTTGTTCATCTTAAATGGACAAGTGATGTTCTCTTCTTTTATATATTTTTAAAAATGATGTACTTCGTCTTTAAAATATTGTACTTCTATATCCCTCGCATATGTATTTGACAATTCTAAAATACACTTGTCAACTTCATCACTGGATATATTTTGATCAAACAATAATTTAAAATTATTTAAAACAGTTTCATATATGGACGTTCTGGTAGACATTTCAGTGGCAAGTCTATCACAGATCATATTGTAAGTATTTATAATAAACAATTCTCGTCCTACTAGCTGTGTATCATTTGCAGATGATTCATCATACATAATTTTGCGTTTTCTTTTTCGGCCTTCTTTGTAGCTAATATTGTCTGTTAATAAGTTTGCTTGCTTTTCTATGCTCTCAAAATCATTCCGAACATCCCTTATAAATTGTGACAAAGAATTAAACAGTTTTACTCCTTGTAATAAGTTCTTTTGAATATTTTGAAATGATTTTCTAGTACTATTGATTCATTACAATAATATATCCCATAGAACGGTTAATAAGGCAATTCATATTCATCGAAAGAGCTAGCTAATTCTTTAACCTCAACTTTAGTAATCGGTTTTTCGTCTTCATTTTCGCTAATTTGGATAAGAACGCTTTTAATATTTTTGTAATTAAACCGCAAGGCGGATACTGCATCAGCTCTTGCAGACCATCTTATCACTTGTGTCACTTAATTTTTTAATATGTTTGGAATTAGGATCGGAAAAATTATCAATAAGCAACTTCCATCTATGAGTAGATGAAGAAAAGAATACATATATATTTTGGATAAAGTGAAAATAATACACCGCAGTAGAATAGGCATCTGCAGCATAATTTCCAATTAAATAAAGCGTATGACTTGTGCAAGGAATAAAAATGGCGGTCTCACTTAGAGTTTTAATTCTGGCTTGTAAACCATTATATTTTCCAAACATATATGTTTGACCGCAACAATTTTTAATATCCAAAGACAAATTGTTTAAAGTTTTCAAAATAAGTTGTGCTAGATATTCTGAATTGTGATTTTCAATTTGTAAAAATCCAAAAATCGTTCTCTCGCATCGCCCACTTTATCAATGTACCTTAATATAAAACTTAGTTGGTCAGTGTGGTTCACGTCTGGCGTAGAATCAACAATAATTGAATAATATAAAGAGTCCTGAATTTCTTGAATTAGGTGTTCTTTTACTTCAGTTCCCATTAAATTTATAAATTCATCGCATGTGGTATGTGATAAATAACTTATATTACCTTTTCCTGGATGGTTGTACCTCTCCAAATGATTTTAAAGAAAATCATCAAATTGGGATAGGTACTCAATGCATGTCATGAAATTTCCTTTTCTGTTCGAATCAATATCTTCTCGATGACCACGAAATGCTAAACCCAAAGTAGCTAATAGCTTTACTGTAGCTGCAACTCTTTTTAAAACTTCCCGCCAGCATTTTTGTTGTACTTCAATTTCACGAGCTATTTGAGCATCAGTCCAGTTACAAACAATTCCTTTTTTTAAAATTTTTCAAACCAATTTTTAGACAATCTTTTTTCCAATCAACGTTGATAAAACGAAATATACAACTAAAGCTAAAACACCTATACTATTTCAATCATATCATATGGAAACCCTTTCAAACGTTAATCCAAATGATGAATTTAGCATGTATTGTATAAAAAATACATGGATTTTAAGCATACAATAATAGATTTCAATTCTACACGTTAAAAAGTTTTCATTTATTTAGTTATATATGAAATTAATCTAAAATATGTACAATTATATGCTTAAAATTGAGGTTTTCAATTTAATGCTTTCAATAAATTGTAGGTCTTAAAAGAAATCTAAAATCATTGATGAAAACATAAAACTCAAATATACTTCAAATATCCCAAAAATACTTATCTGGATTTTGTTTTTATCAATAATTTTGCGATTGATATAATAACAGCCCATTGCAAATAAAGTTTTAGTATTAATATTCATTCGTAACAGTGGAACTTTTCAAAACAAAATGTTTTTTTACTATACAAATTGGAAAACGAATTTGTACATTAAAAAATTATAAAACTATCAAATTAGAATTATTAAAATAAATACATACATGAAAAAAAGTAATTCAAATATGACAACCTAACACTTTTACATATGGGATTATATTAAAAAAATCTTTAGGTTTAAAAACTTTGGTTGAATGAACGCAGTCATCTGATATTTGAATACCTATAAAATATCAATACTATTTGTAGCGAGGGGGCCCCTGTGTATGTGGGGCCCGAGGCGGCCGCCTCTTCCGCCTCTATGGTAATCCGCCACTGAATATATTTCGCTATTAAAAATTTTAGATCAAATCCGTTTAAATTTTAAATCATATTCAAATTTATATTTTTTACACACATTTTTCATAACAAACAATAACTTTATACAATCCCTGTGAATGGGCGTGTCTAACAAAATTGTTTTGACATTTTGGCAAACCAACATTTGAGAAATTAAGTAAAATATTAAATTAGAAAATAATTAATTTTGTGACACAAACTTATTGTAAATATATTAAAAATATATACTAAATTGTTTTTTTAACATTTTTTATCAAAATATCCTTATCTGATATGTGTAATTTTAGCAGCAAAATGCTTTGGAATGTTGACAATTTTTTTACATGTTTTGATGCAGTACGCTATTTTTATGAATAAATAACTGTATAAACACAATTAATTGTTGTAAAAAAAAACAGTTTAAATACTAATTTGTATAAAACTGAATTATAGTACAATTCAATACTTTAAGAACAAAATACAGAAAAAAACTCTTTAGTTTGTTTTGAAATACGACGTAAACAAATGAAATGACATTGACAGATTGGCAAACTTAACAAAAAATTAAAAAAAAAATGCTTCACCAATTATTTGTGTACGTACACGTAGCGACACTTCCTTATATATTTATTCAATGGTTCATAGAAGTTTTGTAGTTAAATAAAAATATTTGCTTAGAGGACAGCTTTACAAATCTGTATTCGTAAAGATGTGTTCATTTGTATTGCTGGTAATGATGTTAGACTGTTGTTAGTGTGATACTATTGCTGAAGATGATGGCACACAATTTTGCTTTTATGTATTTAATGTTTAAAAATATCGAGAAAAAAATTATTAAAATAAAATCAACAAAATATATAACTTATTCATTATCTTTTATTTAAGTAGGAAACGGGTAAAAAACATTTTAAGACAAATTTTTCCTAAAATAACGATTAGTTTAAACGAGAAATAAATGAAAATTTTGAATAAAATCTACTTATTTCAAAGAACAGTTTATGCTGCCACCTAAGTTATGTTTGTGTAACTATATACAAATTATACACAGTACCACCCTACGATTAAATACAAACACCATCAAACGCACCAATACTACAAATTAGATGCTTCACTCAAAAAGTCTAGTTACTTTTCCTTAGATATTTATTCAATGGTGGCAAGTCACTATGACTTTGTTTTTGAAATCATATTTCATTCCATGTTGCATCTCGAAACTCAAAACAAGTTTAAGAATTCTCTAGCTAAAATAAAATTAATTGTTTAAAATTCATTTTGTTAAAAGCTCAAAAAATCTTTAAAAATAAAACTTGTGCTCAGTCATTTTTTATTAATTTATTTTGATTAAATATAAACAAAATATTACACTTAAAAGTTTTTTTTCATTCTAATAAATTAGTGTATGGAGGAAATCATAATGTAAATGAAATAAGTTGACTGACGTGATAATTAAATGGCGCATCATTTAAATGGAAAAATAAATTATAATTAAGCTCTGCCGGCAAATCAAAATATTATCTGGCTTCGTGTAGTAACTACATAACATGTGTTCCTTTGAAACGAAATAGCTGCTCAAAGCAGCTTTTGAGTAGATCACCAAGGGAACGGCAAAAATATGAAAATATTTCAAATATAACCACACAATTTTATTATTATTGAAAGTATTTATTTTGGGTTTATCGTTAGATCTGGTTTATAACCGGTCTAAATAAAACCGACAAATAAACTGCTTTTCATCTACACAGCTTGTTCGAGGTAGAGTAGATCAAAGCAAATTTGAGCAGGTTTGATTTTCAATGGAACGCGCCTATATATAAATATATATATATATATATATATATATATATATATATATATATATATATATATATATATATATATATATATATATATATATATATATATATATATATATATATATATATATATATATATATATATATATATATATATATATATATATATATATATATATATATATATATATATATATATATATATATATATATATATATATATATATAAATATATATATATATATATATATATATATATATATATATATATATATATATATATATATATATATATATATATATATATATATATATATACATATATATATATATATATATATATATATATATATATATATATATATATATATATATATATATATATATATATATATATATATATATATATATATATATATATATATATATATATATATATATATATATATATATATATATATATATATATATATATATATATATATATATATATATATATATATATATATATATATATATTAGGGTGTTCCTTAGGTATATGGGAAAAAAAAAATTATGATATATTTTTGGTCTCACCCCCTAAATCGGTGTGCATACATATAAAAATGAACTACAAGAAATTTTAGGTCAATCAAATAAAGTTAACCCGTGCCGACTTGAAGTTGAACTTTGGCTTAAGAGTTATTCTATATGAAATCATCGAAAAAAATAAAAATTGTTCCTGCACTGTTTTAGATGTTACTCAAACTTTGTGGAAATGTTCTTTAGGGTTCAAAAAATCAAAATCCACAAGGATTTAATTTTCGCACGCGCCACTTCCGGTCCACACAAAATAAAGCACTTGAAAAGTCGTATTTTTGTGTTTTGCGGTTTTAGCTGTAAAACTTTTTCTAATAAAGATATTGATTCGATCAAGGTGGCATTATAAAGCTGAAAGATTGTAATTTTTAAAACAAAAATAAAAATGTAAGAAACTGTAAGCTGTAAGTAAGAAGTTGTAAGCTGTAAGAAACAAACGGTTGGCTTCTCTTTAAACGCCTGTACACCCGCGTCAAGAGGAAATGACAAAACGCACGTTTAAGTTTTTTAAAGTTAAAGCTAAGAACTGAATATCCTGCTAATTTCAAA
>OY856186.1:199058973-199153437 GCA_963693315.1 Diogma glabrata
CTTGAAAAAAGTTAATTTAATTGCTAAAAAAGTTTAGAATGCACATTTCAATTAAATAGATTACATAATAGTTTACATTATAGATTACACGAAAATATCTCGTGTAATTTACACGTAATCTATGCGTAATCTATACATGTAAAGTAATCTATTTTGTCTACGGCACAACCCTGGTATTAACGTTAAACATGTTTGACATGTGCCAATTACACTGTTAGAAAAATAAAAGTGATTTCTTCCGAATCTGATCCGTTTTATTGCAACAAAGTATGTAAACATAAGTAAATTTTTTTTTTTTCAAAAATGTCTATTTAATTTGAAAACAAGCATTATTTTATTCTCTTTGTTTTATAGGTGAGAACAATTTAGTTTCCAATAAAGATTGTGATACGGAATTAAAAGAGAGCAATTATGTCTTTTTCCAGCCTTGCCTACCTCAAATGCCAAAACTTTTAACACCTGTAAACTCCATATATGATCAAAACGAAAAATTCGGACATTTCCTTTATGATAGCGAAGACGAAAACGAAGATAATACAGAAGACTTTCTTGATAAGATACAAATATAGGCAGTATCGTTTAGTATTGTACAAACTGCTTTAAAGGAGCTCTTAACGATTTATAAACAATTACTTAAACAAAATAAATTGCAACCACTACAATGTGCAATGAAGATTGCAAATATAATACCATTAAATCAATTGGAATCGAGGTGTTAAATGTTGCTTAGAATCTTATTTCAAATCCTTAGATAGTTTAATTTCTATCAGTTTAAGAATAAATATTGATGGAATTCCTATTTATAAAAGCTCAAAAACTCAATTTCAGCTCATGCACATCGTAATACATGCGAGATAGACGGTTTGGCACCGATGGTTGTGTGGATTTACTGTGGCGAAAGGCTTTGTAGATAATTTGTAACCGATCTTGCAAAACAGTATTATAATAAATAATAGCAAAGATATAGATAGAAATAAAGATAAATATATATTAAAATCCGTCCCATAGATATTAAAATCCGTTGCTTTATTTGTGATGCTGCAGCTTGTAGTATGATCAAAGGTCAATATACTAATCGAAAACAAAATGAAACCAACATTTCAAAAACTCAATTAGCTTTGTCTGAGTCTTGCCCTAGTTACAGTTAACTTCAACACTTATCATGGATGTCTTAACTGCCATGTCATTGGAGAGTATGATAATGGCCAACACAATATGAGTTTTCCACGAACTTATATGCCTAAGCGAACTGATTATTTCTTTCGCTAGCAACTAGACAAATATCATCACAAATTCAATTCACCCTTCTCTGCCTTCCTACTAATATGGTAGATTATGTTGTCGTGTGTGATATGCTTCATCAGCAGCATATTGGTATTATGAAAAAAATGTTACTTTGTTTTACTGGTCAAGAAAAGAAAATTGGGTTTCATTCACGATGAGATCATAGACGCATTAAGGAAGTATCACCATATTTAATAAAATGCATTTTGCCATTGGGCATTAACCGTTCAGTTACACCACTTGATGGCAATTATAGCAAATTGCAGCAAATGTATGTTTGCCCTACAAAACGAAATTTGTTTTCATTCCATTGCTTCACACTTTATAAATCATTCTATTTAAATATCCTCTATTCAATAACGCATACCATTGTAATTGTAAAAAATAAAAAACAATGTTTATAAATTTATTGATTTCCAACAAATGAAAATATATTTTCTTGACAAATTCATATTATGAGTTCATTAGTTAAGTATGTCTCACGACTAGCAAGCAGACTTGCATTGTGATTTTTAAGATCTCTGTCTAAATAAATGATGATTGATGATCATACGTATGAATTTTATTTAATAAATAACAACTACGTTTTATCCTCTTTTTCACATTTTCTTTCACACAAAGCAAAACTACTTACCACAAAACTAAAACGGCCACCTTAACGAAAAATTTCTTACCATAAAGCAATCCGTAAAAATGCTTAACATATAACAATTTTGGTTATTAGGAGGACAACGATAGGCCTTTAGACAAAGTATTATAGTTATTAAGGGCAATGAATATTACTTATTTGCTAAAATGTTATTAATGGTAAGTAGTTCTCAGAAATGATATTCACATCGATCCAGAGTGAAAATAAACAATATAACTGAGAAAGAAACCAAAAAATCGTTTTAGAACAATATAACTCACACTCAAAACTATTTATACTGCACGGTTGCTTACCACAGAGTTAAAATATATCTAGAACGCTTAGTGTGTAGTGTGCTATATGCATACTAAAGTTTCCGACACATAAAGCAATTTAATTGGAAAAGGAAATTAGTATTATTCGAATCCAAACTGTTTTATGTAAATTGGTATCGGCAAAGAATTGAGAGCGAATTTTGCAATATAAGAAGCACATTTGTTATTGAAACGAAAAGTGCATTTTTTTTCCTTATTTTACTAATGAGCAGGATATTTTGGCTGTATTTATACTTAAATTCGCATAAACAATTAAAATGAATTGTGTGAAGATGTTTTGTTATATCAAATAAAGAAGCCATGTTTTATTTAATTTGTACAATATGCTCGCAATACAATAAATTATTAATGTTGCATACAATACTCTTTTTCAGTGATAACATCTGTAAAAATATCAAACATATATTTCTGGTTCATTATTTACGAAAATGTGGTACTTTCGGGCACATTTTTTGCAAAATGGTAAAAATGGGTTGAAAAATATTATTTCATTTTTCTTTAAATATTAAATATTTTTAGGGCCTATCACGATTTTGGAGGTATCTTAGAAAATCTCTCGAAATATTTGATTTCCCATATAATTTTACTTTGAAATTGGCTGTGAAATTTATATTCTCCATGCGATATTTTTTAAAACATAATACTGTCACTTATTTGTTGGTCAATACAAAATTTTTTTTTATAAAATCTAGGAAGTACTACACACAATTATGCATTTCAAAGTTAATTTGGCAAATAATTTATAATAAATTGTTGCCACCACAATCATTTCTAAAATCAAAGTTGTTTAGTTATTTCTGCCTTAAGTGCTATTCAAAATCCGTTTTCCTTAAAATAACCATTCTGATTTTAGAACAGTGAATTAGCCATTAAAACCGATTAGATGCTTTAAAAGTATGTTTCCTTTTTTAACTATTTCACTTGTTATACAGTCATATTGTGACTATTACAAGTTTGTTGTTTTAGTCGCAATATTATTAAACACATCAAATTGATGTCTCAAAAGCAATTTTTCTTTCACAAGAAAATTGCTGTTGAATCTTGCTAAAACGTAATGGCAACCAAAATACAATCCCCATTTTACCTATAATTATGTTGATAAAACATAATCCAAACGTTTTTCCCTTTTTTTAAGGAAGTCATTGTAGCTAAATAGCTGCAAATTTTTACTGCAACAACGTATCGGCAGTTTCAATTTGTTACTTGGGTATATATATATATATATATATATATATATATATATATATATATATATATATATATATATATATATATATATTTATATTATATATATATATATATATATATATATATATATATATATATATATATATATATATATATATATATATATATATATATATATATATATATATATATATATATATATATATATGTATATATATATATATATATATATATATATATATATATATATATATATATATATATATATATATATATATATATATATATATATATATATAGATATATATATATATATATATATATATATATATATATATATATATATATATATATATATATATATATATATATATATATATATATATATATATATATATTTATATATATATATATATATATATATATATATATATATATATATATATATATATATATATATATACATATATATATATATATATATATATATATATATATATATATATATATATATATATACATATATATATATATATATATATATATATATATATATATATATATATATATATATATATATATATATATATATATATATATATATATATATATATATATATATATATATATATATATATATATATATATTTCACGAATTTATCAACAAAACGAACAAAAACTATGGTATATTTTTGTTTGGTTAAAGTAATTAATTAAGCCAAACAGTAAGAAAGTGATTTGTGGAGCAATTTGGAATGTTTTTTTTGTCTCTTGGAATTCATGAACGAAAATATATTTTGGATAACAATGAATAAGAATTCATCAACTTGAACTTGGCAGTGGATTTAGTGTGTACAATCCTAAAACTGGAGAGACTACAATCAACGGAAACCAATTAGAAGTATTGTAATTTTTTTTTTTGTTTAATTGACATATATTTATACATTTTTGTCTTATGATTAACTATTTTAAATGAAATGTTAGGCTAAGTAAAAGTTTTTCTTAGTAAGAGATTTCCCAAACTTAGATTCGACGCAAAGGCAATCGTTATCCCGTAGCATGGCTATTATTGATAGCAAATTTGTAATAAAAGTCCAGTAACAGTACAAGTGGCGCGAAACAAAACCAGGGGAAAACCCCATAGTAAAACCAGTTTTGGTTTTTTTTGCAAACAATTAGTAAAATGCTTGCACAATATGATCTATACAAAATCAGTTGAAGAATTTTTACAATTCTTCAAGAAGAACCTAACACTGCTGATAACACATGATTTTATTGCAAAACAACAATATACTACATAGTTTTGTAAAGGAACAAAAAGCAAAATTACATTTGTTTATATTTATTCAATATTTAATTTCCAAATTATTTACTTATTTATTTTTTTAATTTTCGATTATTTATATTTCTGATGGCGCTGCTTTACAATATAAAAATAAAAATAATTTCTCTACGATCTTGCATTATTTGAATGAATACAAAATAGCATGTGAGTGGCATTTTCATGCAACATCGCACGTTAAAGGACCTTGTGATGGAATTGGAGGAATTGGAAAAAAATTGGAGGAAAAGGAAAGCAGCTAGAGCGAGTCTTAAGAAAGAATACGACAAAGTTATATCAACACCTCTGGAGTTGTATAACTGGGCAGCAGCTCCAGTCAGTTTTCAAGATAACATGCATTTTTTCTATGCAACGGAAGGAGGTTACATTGAAAAACTAAACCAACTAGCTGATAGATACGCCAATTTAAAAACAGTTCTTGAAACACGAGGATATCACTAATTCATTCCTACAAATGATGGATCCATCTTAGCTAGAAGTTATTCTAGCTCTACTAAATTTTGTAATGTAAAATTAAATAAATGATGAAAAATTTGTAAAGCATTTATTCTGAGTTAAAATTTAATCTAATAAGATATTTTTTTTTTTTTAATAAAATGTGATGTGTAGTAGGCATTACAATATGTGTCACAACAACACATAAAAACCTTTTAAGACCAAGGTCCCACAACAACATGCGTTCTAAGGATGTTAATGGACGCAAATCTGTTTTTTTTGTTTTTTTTAAATTTTTTTTTGATCAATAATGGATAACTAAACCATAAATCCTATCACATATAAAATATGACATAGGCCAATATTTCGTGATAGGATAGAGAAAATAAAAATAAAATAAGAGATACAGTCAGCGTCAAAAAAAAGTGTACAGCAAATAGTTCAACATTTACGGACTAATATATCTTAAAAGAAGAATGGAAAAATAAAATACATTTCATTTTTAAAAAGTGTATTAAGTATTAGTTTATTTTAACAAAAACAAAAATTCAATTATTTGTTGTTACCCTTGTAATTTTAAAAAAATTGCAAAATGCTCTGATTTTACGCGTCAAAAAAAAGTGTACACTCTCACATTGTTTGATTGTTTTTTGTTATAACGGGATTTCCGATTTTTTCAACTAATTTTATTTTGTTCTGTTGCATTGTCGATACCTTCGTGTCAAAGATCCGTGCAGTTATTATTATCCCAATAATAATAATTTAATATTATTCAACATGGCCAAACAAACTACAATAGAAACACGTAATTTAGTGGTCAAATTAGCATCTCAAGGCAAATCTCTGAGGGAAATTGCTAGTATTATCGACAGAAGTCATAACATTGTGAAAAAAATACTATTCAAATTCAAACATTTGAGAAGTGTAGAAGATCTTCCCCGTTCTGGCAGGCCGCCAATTTTGTCAGTTGTGGACAAAAGAGCGATAGCGCGAAGGGCTAGGGCTAATCCCTCTGAAAGTGCAGTCGGAATAGCTGAGAAACTCACAGAAACATTAGGAGCAGGAATAAGTGCTAGTACCATTTGCCGTGCTCTGCATGAAAATGGGTTACATGGTAGAACTCCGAGAAAAAAATCAGTTAATTCTAAGAAAAACCGAAAAAAGCGTCTCGAATATGCAAAAAAGCATATTTTTATTTTACAAAATGTCTATTTTACACTCGTCACTGGATAAGCACTTATTCCAAATAGTAATGTCTTCAAATATATGCTTTTTTGTATATCCGAGACGCTTGTTTTGGTTTTTCTTAGAATTAACTGATTTTTTTCTCGGAGTTCTACCATGTAACCCATTTTCATGCAGAGCACGGCAAACGGTACTGGCACTTATTCCTGCTCCTAATGTTTCTGTGAGTTTCTCAGCTATTCTGACTGCACTCTCAGAGGGATTAGCCCTAGCCCTTCGCGCTATCGCTCTTTTGTCCACAACTGACAAAATTGGCGGCCTGCCAGAACGGGGAAGATCTTCTACACTTCTCAAATGTTTGAATTTGAATAGTATTTTTTTCACAATGTTATGACTTCTGTCGATAATACTAGCAATTTCCCTCAGAGATTTGCCTTGAGATGCTAATTTGACCACTAAATTACGTGTTTCTATTGTAGTTTGTTTGGTCATGTTGAATAATATTAAATTATTATTATTGGGATAATAATAACTGCACGGATCTTTGACACGAAGGTATCGACAATGCAACAGAACAAAATAAAATTAGTTAAAAAAATCGGAAATCCCGTTATAACAAAAAACAATCAAACAATGTGAGAGTGTACACTTTATTTTTGACGCGTAAAATCAGAGCATTTTGCAATTTTTTTAAAATTACAAGGGTAACAACAAATAATTGAATTTTTGTTTTTGTTAAAATAAACTAATACTTAATACACTTTTTAAAAATGAAATGTATTTTATTTTTCCATTCTTCTTTTAAGATATATTAGTCCGTAAATGTTGAACTATTTGCTGTACACTTTTTTTTGACGCTGACTGTATAAAGCAAATTTGTTTTAAAAATTTGCAGGAACAAAACTAAAATTGGTTTGCCAATAGTCCAGCTAATGGCATAATCCTTGATTATAGGACGCAGTATATTTTTCAATGATTAAAGCTCAGATATATAGTTATATGAAGGCTCGTTTCTTCGAGCAAGCTACAGCGTTCCAGCATCAAGGAATATTCATTAGCTACGACTGAGAGTGCTACCGTTGACTAAATACAGTTCATCCGCCAGCACCCCTAAGATATCACCTTGGCTAGTGATATCTCACTGCTATTGCCAGTGGTATGTAATATCTCACGTTAACTCATATGCCAATAGCAGGGACTGGAGTACGCGGGGTTGTCACACCCGTGGATCAAAAAATAGAAAAAAATTAACAAATTAATAAAAACTGATTCCTCCATGCGTATAGGGTATATGTAGGTTGCAATAAAATTAATAAAAAAAACAAAAAATTGCCCCTTCCCTGATAATTTAAAAAAATATTAGTAACATGTACCTTTCATATGTTAAAAATCGATTGTGTATTTTTTACCGTTATTTTTCTAAAATAAAATGTTCAGCGTCATAAAATGTAAGTTACTATTTTAATTTTTTTCAATACCTACATTTTGAGTTATTAGGTAGATTTCATATAATATAACATTAAAATCAGATCAGTAGTTTTTGCTGTAGAACCATTTCAATATACCAGGGTCGAGCGATTTCTGATTTTTCATCACCCTGTATCTTAAGACAGGGTTAAAAAAACTAAAAACGCAGACATTTGTTTTATTGATGTCAACGAATTGCAATACCTAAATATACAAAATTAAAACCTCATTTCCAGACCTTGCTGATTTCACGTCTTTTTCACCACCCGTCGTTCTACTTATCATCTTATTTTAAAATAAGGCTCTATGTTTTTTGATTCAAATGAAATTTCATGTACATACTTTATTTTAGATAACATATAGATAACAAAGCAGATGTATTTGTGTGGAACTTTAATCTAGTTTCTTAAAATTGGTGTTGTAAAATTACAAAATAAATACTACTATTAGACATGTTATTATGTTCCTTAAGTTAAAAAACAAGTTCCATGCAGTGATGCCAGATTTTCAAAAATGAATTTCTCATTGAATTATTGAAAATTCCTGATTTGTCCCGTTTCTTTTAAGAAAAAATCCATCGAAAATTTCTATCAAGCTTTCAATAAAACTATACATATAAATTCAATTATTTGTTGGAATAACTTCAAGAATCCTTCAAAAACCACACCTAGAACAATATTTATCCTACCAACAACTATAAATATAGGTTTATTTCCATATTTTTACGACTATAATTGTGTGCGTTATTAGTTTTAATAGAATAAGGTAAACAGCCGTTAATTTTATTCTGTACCGCGAATGTGGCGGAACACAATAAAACAGTTTATTTGATTGTATTGAACTCTGAACTTTGATTATATAAAAAACAGTAAATTTAGCGCATAAACTGCACATATACTAAAGCGCATGTCCCTCTCTCGAATATTAAAAACGGCAAATGCTACTATGATTAAATGGAATTTAATTTCCATTGTGAAAAAGCTCATCTGTTTTATGATTGTTTTTTGGTTTCTCAAAAAATTTGATGTCTTTCATTTTCAAAATACCAAACAATTAAATAGATATCGAAATTGAATCAAATTTATTCAATTGTTTTTAATTAGTTATACAAAAAATACAATAAAATTGATTGTTTTTCGTTATTCGTTTTACTTGTTGATCCGTTGATAAGGATTTAAAAATAATTCAATATAAATTAATACATGTTAATCTGTCGGAAAGATAAAACGTTGTTTTGGGCTCGTTTTTAAGGAATTTTATTCTCTCGAAAATTCGCTATGCTCGCTCACATTGCAAACTTTTCCTTGAAAAATAAAATTTTGCATTAAACACTTATACGATATATTACTATTGTTCCGATTCTTCTCACAAATTGTATATAAAGTTCAGATCATTGAATTTTATTATCAGTCGAAAAGCATAGCCTAAAAAATCAATTTAAGCAGTCAGAAATAATGTTTAAGTGTCATTTTGTCGTGTTGATCTTAATTTTATTTTTAAATTTAATCGATTCAAAAACTTATGTGAAAAACCCTATTGTTAATACAAATACGGGTAAAGTGAAAGGAAGTGTTTTGACAACAAGATTTGGTAACGAGTTCTATGCGTTTCGTGGCATCCGTTATGCTAAATCACCACTGAATGAGTTACGGTTTAAAGTAAATAGTTTTAAAATAGTTTTGTGAAATAAGATCCGCTACACACTTGAGCTTAGCTATAATTCAACTATGTGAACAAAGTTTTGATGGATTGTACACGTGAACTAAGATAAATCGGAATGTTTTTTTCTTTAACTTTGCGAGATAAAGTATAAAACTATTGTAAATTAACTCGCATATAGTTAAGATCATAGCTGAAGTGTATAGCGGAATTAAAAGATAAAATTAGCAAAATACTAAGGCTCTGTACACAGTGGAAGCTGTGAGCGGTTTAGAGTAAAGCAAAGCTTTTACTCGGCGTAAGCATATCTTCAATGGTTTCACTTTGAAATTATTCTGTGCAGTTTTTAAAGTTGAAATACTAGCAATACTAGATTATAGTTTTCTAAAATTTATGATGTAGAATTGTTGCGATCATATTCTTTTATGTATGTTTATATGATTCATTTTCAAAAGAGGTTATAACAGGTTTTAGAAGTTTTTCGTAGTATTGGCCTACAGCAATGGGAGATTAACTGTGATTATTTATATTAGAAATTAGGGTTTGCAAATATGCCGACTTTTTCATTCACCAGTAATACGGTAAAAATAATTTATAAAACGGTTAACCAGTAATTTACCGAAACGAATTTTGATCTAACTATTTTAAATAAAATAGTTTAAGCAAACTATATATAACTTAAATTGGCATGTAATAATGAATAATGGCATGTAATAATGAATAACACATTTCATGAAGAAAATTTTAAAATAAATTAAATCTTGAAATGTTTCAAGGTTTTAGTTATTAAAATATTAGCGTCCTAAACACATTGTCTCTTAAGTGTTATCATACAAGTTAGCCACGAATGTTTTGTTCTTGGATAAAATCAATTTAACTTTTAATAATATGTGTGAGTCATTTTTCAGTACTACTTCCTACAAAATTTTAATTCATTTTCTGTTCCTTTGAACTTTGCAGTTTTTATTGTTAATTCTGACAATGCTTACGCAGTCGTCGATAACTGGAAGTGCTACTTTTGAATCTGAGCTTTCATTTTCAAATCTATCATTTAAAGCAAAACGTTCAAATCAGTTCAACAATTTTTTTGCCAATGGCTTTTTTAATAGATAAAAAACGTGATCTACGCAGGTGAAAAAGTCGAGATTTAAACTTGACCATTTTTGATTTTTCTGAAACTTGGCATGTAAGTTGTATGGACAAAATGACTTATTTTACAATTTTTTAAAGTGCATAGTTTGAGCATAGGGGGCGCACCCCAATATGCATGAAAAATGAAAATTATCACAATCCGATGTAACTTTGAAATTAAATTGCTCAAGAACGGCTGTACCGATTTCATCAAATTTGTTTTTGTTTGATAGATGATTAGTTGGTTGTTAAAAAAAAATAATTAATTGTTTTTGTAATTAATTTTTAGATAAAAATATTAAATAAACTTTTTAAAGATGGCGCTAGGGTTGAAGATCAATTGGAATTTAATTAAATTTTTTCCTGAAAATAGTTCTATTCTTAATTTAAAATATACCAAATTTACAAAGAGGCGTTAGTTTTTTTTCTTGAGATATTTAATTTTAAAGCTAATTTTTAATCATTGTTTCAAACAACTTCCATTAACAAAAATTTTTAAAATCAATTAAATTTTAACTTTTGTTTTTTTAAATATAGTTCTATCCTTACTTTAAAATAAATCAAATTTACAAAGAGGCGTTAATTCGTGTTCTTGAGATATTTAATTTTAAAGATTTTTGGTCCAACTAAAATTCGAATTTTTCATCATTTTTTCGAACTTCAGTGGTTAAAATTTTTGATGATAAAAATTGATCGAAAAAATAATGAACAATTAGAATTTTAGACGGACTAAAAATTTTTAAAATTAGATATATCAAGAACACGAATTAACGCCTCTTTGTAAATTTGATATATTTTAAAGTAAGGATAGAACTATATTTAAAAAAACAAAAGTTAAAATTTAATTGATTTTAAAATTTTTTGTTAATGGAAGTTGTTTGAAACAATGATGAAAAATTAGAATTTTAGTCGTACTAAAAATCTTTAAAATTAAATATCTCAAGAACAAAAACTAACGCCTCCTTGTAAATTTGAAATATTTTAAATTAAGAATAGAACTATTTTCAGGAAAAAATTTAATTAAATTCCAATTGATCTTCGACCCTAGTGCCATCTTTATAAAAGTTTTTTTAATATTTTTATTTAAAAATTAATTGCAAAAACAATTAATAAACTGTTTTTCAAACGACCAACTAAACATCTATCAAACAAAAAAAAGATTGATGAAATCGGCATAGCTGTTCTTGAGCAATTCAATTTCAAAGTTACATCGGATTGGCATTATTTTCATTTTGCATGCATAATGCACTTCTCCCTAATGCACACTCAAACTATGCACTTTTAAAAAATTGTTAAATAAGGCGTATTTTTTATTTTGTCCATACTACTTATATGCTAAGTTTCAGAAAAATCAAAAATGGTCAAGTTTTCACAACTCGGTCTAGAACACGTTTTTCTTCAATATTAATGTTTTCTTCGGAATGACGTGAAGAACTATACATTACATGCGTTCCTTTGGAACGAAATAGCTGCTCAAAGCAGCTTTTGAGTAGATCACAAATGGAACGCTGAAAATAGGAAAAATTTTCAAATATAGCCACACAATTTTATTATTCTCAAAATTTTTTATTTTGGGCTGATGTTTAGATCTGACTGGTCCATTTTATTATTAGAAATACCAAAAAAAGTTTATAAACGATCTAAATAAAATCGAAAAATAAACTGCTTTTCAACTACACAACTTGTTCGAGGCAGAGTAGATCAAATCAAATTTGAGTAAGTTTGATTTTCAACGGAACACGCCTATTTTAAAGTATTTGTTGAAATTTGTATGTTTCACCAATAAGTATTCTTCACTTTAAAAAAAAAACTAAAACTTAGAATTAAATTTTAAAACTTCTTATTTTTTATTTTTCGTACTATCGCTTTCAATCTTCTGAAGATCATTTACATGTACTATACAGCAATTAAAGATTACAAATTTTTTTTTATTCGCCTACATATTAAAGTGTTACTTTATTACTGTGATTTGCGGCTTTAAAGTATCACTTTTTAACTATTTATTTGGTTGCCATAGTTGTTGCCCCTAAATTCAAAGTTTCATTATCCAATTGTTATCCAATTGTTGTTATCATTTGTTGTCATGGTTATACAATAATTTGAAAAAAAAATAACAAATATTTTTTTAAAGGTTACTTGTTCCACATATTTTTATTTTAAAATTTATGCAAATTTAAAATTTTAAATTAGAACAACCAAATTTTTTAAAAATATTTGCGGCGAATAAAAAATAGTATGTGATGCACGGACGTAAGCTATTTTGGAATTAATGTGGGTGCAAATCTCGGTTAGCGCCTCGATTTGCAAACTCCACATCCGTCCAAAATCATTAGCTTTACGTCTTAGCATCATAATGTACTATTAATCCTATTTATATAAAAATGTATGAATGAAAAGTTTGTGTTTATGGAAGGAAATTCTGTTTTTGAGGTATAGGTAATAAATATTTTACAAATTTATGAGGGATTTTCTTAATTTTAAATATTTAATTGGTCTATCTTGTTTTTATTTTTAATATACTTATTGTTTTATAGACGGAAAGGATGATTTGTGGGATGCTCTTTTATGTTGAAAAGCGGTGATATAATTTTTGCTTCTTCATTTACCATCTTATTCATTAAATTTATATTGTTTGTTTTATTTAGCGTATGGTTTTTGTTGTGACACATTAAAAATTAAACTTAAAATAGGTAGACTCTTCTATGAAATCTTCAAAGAAGAAACAGAAAAGTACTCTAACAACAGAGAAGGAAAACAACACAGTCAGATTAAGCATTCCATTTTATCCAGAGACTAGCAATAAGCTAGAAAAAGTTTTCAGAAAACACAAAATTTCTATTTAGTCACAAGACCTACTACAAAATAAGAAAAGAAGTGTGTAAACTTAAGGACAAATCTTCAAAAAATTCAGAGTCTGGCGTTTATGTGATTAAATGTGCAGATTGCAACTTAACATATATAGGTCAGACTTCAACGGATTTTGGTACCAGATTAAAAGAACACAAAAAATCTGATGCGAATAGGTCAAGTGTCGCAGAACATATGTTCTCGAACAAACACAAAATCGATGTTAAAAAATTCGAAAATAATTAGAACGAGCCACCACCGTTGGAAATTGGATGCATTAGAATCTTACCACATTACCAACAATATAAATTTAATGAATAAGATGGTAACATAAAAGAACATCCCACAAATCAAGTTGTGTGAACTTGGAACCCGAACATAAGAGAAAAAAAAAAAAATATTTTTGGAAACTACAAACGACGTAGATGATTGTAGTAAAATTTTTTTGTTTGTAGTTGTAATAAATTTTCTTCAAATCATAAAAATGGTTGTTTCCATATACAGTGTTGATTTTGATAAGCCAAGTATACAAGATTGTTCGAAATCGTTTGTAGTTGTTTGTAGTAATGATAAATACTTTTGGAAAATTTTTGTATAGAAATGAAAATTTCAAAATTTACAGTTGAGCAATAATCTGAAACATTCTATTGATCACAGAAACTACAAACGATGTTGATGATTGTAGTAAAAAAATTTTGTTTGTAGTTGTAATAATTGTCTTCCAAATCATAAAAATATGTGATTACCCTATACACAGTGATAATTTTGATAAGTCAGAAGTATACAAGATTGTTTGAAATCGTTTGTAGTAATGATAAATATTTTAGAAAATATTATTTGTAGACAAAAAATTTAAAATGCACATTTGAGCAAAAAGTTGAGCTTGTAGTTGCTCAACCTTTTGCTCAAACAAACATATTTTACTACAATCATCTTCGTCGTTTGTAGTTTCTGAGATTCAGAAGAATATTTCAGATTTTTGTACAGCTGTACATTTTTAATTTTTTTTTGGCTACCAAAAACATTTACAAAAATATTTATCATTACTACAAAAAACTACAAACGATTTCGAACAATCTTGTATTCTTGGTTTATCTAAGAAATTGGTTTATTGGTTTATCTAATTGAACTTGGTTTATCTAAGAAGAAATTTATTCTAACTACAAACAATTTTTGAAGTTTTACTTCTTTACGCTCGTTGACTCGTTGTACAAATTTTGATGGGGTGTTGGTCGAGAAACCGCGTCAAGCAGATTAATTATCATTACTACAAACAACTACAAACGATTTCGAACAATCTTGTATACCTGACTTTTCAAAATTATGATTGTATTTTGGTGAATCACCTCTTTTAATGATATGAAATATTTGTATCACAATTAAAAACAATCAAATTTTATTCTAATCATCTAAGTCGTTTGTAGCTTCTGAGATCAGAAAAATATTTCAACTTGTTGCAACACTTTGTTGTACATTTTTAAATTTTTTGGCTACAGAACAAAATTTCAAAAAATATTTATTAGTAGAGGGTATTCCGCGGGTTTCGTCCTTACTTTCCTTCCACCTATTTGCCCTTTTGCCGCACACCAACTCACTCTTGCTCTTTTTAGCCGACTTTAAAACAACAAGTATTCATCACAATCCAACTTCTTCTTCTCTTATTTTATTTCGCATGAATTCACAGGAATGAAAATATTCAAAATAAATGATACGAAAATCAATATTATATAATTTTTAGCAATACCTGTCAAATAAATAGTTAATCACCCACTTAATATCGAAATGATATTAATTTCAACAAAACGGCTAAAAGACAACAGCACTATAATTTTAAAAATTCACATTATCGATAAAATTAAATGCCAGTAACATGGAATTTTTATTAATAAAATTAATAATTTTTATGTTATTTAAAAAAAAATCGCTTGCTTCTGGGATTGAACTCTCGACCTTCATAACGCAAGCCCACGTTGGTAACCACAATGCTAAATGATATAGTTCAAGAGTACTTAAGTTGTTAGCCTTAAGCTCAGCCTAACGTTATTCTTATACAATATATTTAACTACAAACTACTACAAACCATCTTAGTTGCGTTCAAATCGAACTGAATTTGACTGAAACAACTGAAAAAACAACAACAATTGCGTTTAATTTTTCATTTGCCTCAGTTGTTTCAGCAAAATCGAGCACGGCTCTTGAATAATTGGATATTCACATTTGATGTATTTTGTTTATTTAGGTATTTTTTATATTAAAATTAATCGGCGACATGGCTGAGCTAAACCAATGAAGGAGCTAAGCCAATAAAATAAAAAGAAAAAATCTTGTATACAAACACTATACGAAATGTCTAATGAAAATATTCTCTCTAACTAAACCTAAAGCAAATTACACTCAGTTCTGTTTTTGCACGAATTTATTATCCACGAATTTGAAATAACACGAGTTGGAGAAAAAAAAATTTACTTTATGCACGAAATTTTTTGAAATAACACGAATCGACAAAACCTTTAAATTTAAATTTTTTCGCCCGTTTGTCCGATTTTTCAAGAAAAGAAATTTCTGTTGTAGTACCTTATATATGTTTAAAAGCCGCTTAAAATTACAATACATTTGCCAAAAAAAAATTAAATTAAAATATTTTAATTTAAAAGTTTTAAACTGTAACAAGATATTTAAACAATAATAAAATAATAAACGCCTTATTCTTGTTGAATTGCGTTTTATTTCACTAAATACGTATTTCGTATTTCGCTAAAGCTATATAAGTTCATCGACAGTACATGGTTGTTTCAGTCAAATTCAGTCAAATCGAAAAATAACGTAAGCTGATCTTAAGGCTAACAACTTAAGTACTCTTGAACTATATAGTTAGCATTGTGGTTACCAACGTGGGCTTGTGTTACGAAGGTCGAGAGTTTAATCCCAGAAGCAAGCGATTTTTTTTAAATAACATAAAAATTATTCATTTTATTAATAAAAATTCCAAGTTACTGGCATTTAATTTTATTGATAATGTGGATTTTTAAAATTATAGTGCTGTTGTCTTTTAGCCGTTTCGTTCAAATTAATATCATTTCGATATTAAGTACGTGATTAACTATTTATTTGACAGGTAGTGCTAAATAGTTATTTAAATATTAAGGGCAGTAAGAGAGTTTTACCGATTGAGGATATATGTTTTGAGATCGAGACGAAGTTGAGATCTCCAATATATCTGAAATCGGTAATACGCTCAATGCCCACAATGCTTATTATATTTTTTGCACGATCAATAAAAATTCAATTAAAATTGTTTAAATAATGAAATTCATTTTTAAGTTTGGATGGTTTAAAGAGAATTTATTAAAATTTCTTTTCAAAATACAACAGTATTTTACAAATACAACAGAAACAGAAACAGAAACAGAAACAGAATTTCATACAAATTTGACAGATAAAAATTCGGTTTCTGTAAATTTGTTTGGAATTCTGTTTCTGTTTCTGTTGTATGTGGTTTCAAGCCTTAAGCTCTGCGTTTCATCATAATTCTATAGGTTTTTCTGTTGCAAAACTTAATTTTATCGAATATTTTTTCAAAATAATAGTACATTATGATGCTAGGACGTAAAGCTAAAGATTTTGAACGGATGTGGAGTTTGGGAGCGCATGGACTGGAGTGGAGCGCATGAAGTGGAGCGCACAAACTTTATTTATAAGCGTAGCAAAGCACGCCGGGTCCTGCTAGTAATTTATAATTTTTGAAATTTTGAAAAAACTTTCAATTTTTGCAATATTTTTGGCAATATTTTTAGAATTTTAGAAAAAGTTTTAATTTTTGATTTTGTTATAATTTTTGCTATATTTTTTAAATTTTAAAAAAAATAGAATTTATATATATTTTTAGAATTTTGAAAAAACTTTCAATTTTTGATTTTGTAAGAATTTTTGGAATATTTTTAGAATTTCGAGGAAAATTATAACAAAATCAAAAATTGAAACTTTTTCCAGTGTTCTTAAAATATTGCAAAGCTTATAACTAAATCAAAAATACAAACTTTTTCCAAAATTCTTAGAATATTTCAAAAATTATAATAAATTCCAAAATTACCATGTACAATTTCATGTTCAATTACATTTCATGTCATACAATAATTAATTTTATTTTTTCCCAAAAAATTTGATAAAAATAAATGAAAACCATTCTCAGTCATACCAATTCCGGCTATCAAGATTTTTTTAAACTCAAGGTTAATACTCATTATCACTTAAAATGACCGTTTTTTAAGGAAAAAATATGCAATTTTTTTTTTGTTTTGACATACTTGACGTTTTTTTGACACGCGTTCGGAACGGCTATCGAACATGCTGTTCTTTCAGCTCTTTCCATTGGGTATACCTATTTTTCGAAACAAAAATATTTGAAATCGTTCCAACTATTTTCTAGATTTCGTAGGTTGTAATGAACGGCCGGCCGGCCGGCAGACAGACATACATTTTTTTAGAATCAGTAGGTTCTAAGACATCGAGAAATGCCAAAAAAGTGGGGGTAAGAATTTCACTTTTGGCTTAAGAATATAATACATAGGTCTTTCAGACCGAAGTAGGGTTCGTTATAGAAAACGGAACCTTAAAAATTAACTTAATACTTCAACTTCTTAAAAAAAATAAATGTTCAAGAAAAAAATTACAACTTTGATATTAATAGTGCATAAAGAAAAACCAGTTCCTTACATATTTGAATGATTTATATTAAGAAATAGGATTTTAAAAAACATACGGTATTAATTTGGAAATAATATTTCCGATTCCACTCTTGTTGGTCGAATGGTCAATAAATCAAAATACATTCACTGTAAATGTAGCCCTCAATGACCGTTTTGCTTAAATATTTTCATTTTGTTCTCAATTATGGTGACCAGGTTTTGTATAGGTATTAAGCGTGAATTAAAGCAATGTTCAATTCTGCAAAAGTTTAATACTCCAGATGTTTTCGGTTCTCCTCTCCTTTACGCGAATTATTGAGGCATTCGTCAACTCACGAGCTAATGAGTTGCTATGATTTACTAGCAAACTTTGATTAGTACAAACTACAAACTGAAGAGAGACATAAGCATAGGTCAAAATTTCATGATAAAGTTGAGGAAAATAAAAATATAAGAGTAAAAAATGCTAATATTTTTTAAAAAATATGCAGCAACAAAAATATAATCGGGTTACCAACAATCCTAGTGCTATAGTGACATATTTATTGATCATGTGATGTATATGGTCTTCCTGGTTGAAAATATTGGTATGAAATTGGTAAAAAATGGTATTTATATAAATCCATAAAGAAATGGTATACGTTAAATAAAGTTCGATGGTATAAAAGTTCATAAATAGCTTTATATAAATTGCATATATTTATGCATAAAGATAATTTATATAAGCATTGTTATAAATTATATATCATAAGTTTATGAGTTTCATTTAATAACAATTGGTATAAAGTATATACCATGAGTTTATTGGTTTGGTATAATAAAAATTGGTATAAATTACATATCATCAGTTTATTAGTTCGGTATATAATCTATATATATTTAATTTATACCTACACGTATAATTTCTTTCAATAAATATAATCTAAAAAATGTATATCTAACATTATGAAAGTTCTAAACCTATATTTGCCAATTTTTTTTATTTTAATTAAAATACATTTTTTTTGTTTTACATTTTTATTTTCAAAAAATTCATTATACTTACAACTGGGCGTTTTTCTTAATATACTAATTTACATTCTTATGGTTAAAATGAATGTTTTTTTTGTTTTTCGCGATGTCGCTTTGGAATATTTTTCATGATTTACTAGACTAGATAAATTTAAAATTTTTATTTCGTTATTATTTATTGTATTTTCTATATTGTAAGAATTGTGAAAATAATCGAATGTCGCAAATATTTTATAACACAGAAACCAATATTTTTTTTTGTACATAATGATTTCAACAATTTCGAAAAATAACGTATTCTGACCATGCGTAACATCGTCAGATAATGTAAAAAAAGACTCTTTCTATAATGAGCAAAATGCTCTAACAAAGATATTAAAAATAATTGTTCTTCTGGTTTATAAGAAATTTCATTTAAAACCGTTTGATATGTGTTTATAAAAATTGGATTTGGGATTGAACGTTTTCCACTTTTATTTCTATTTTCAAAGTCATAGTTGTCCCATATAATAGCAAATTTTTGTTGGTGTTTAACTCAGGGGCGTCAATTGGGTAGGGCTGGGGGGGGGGGGGGGGGGCATTGGCCCCCCAAGGATCTGATACTATCAATACATCGATTCAAAAAAACCATCCAATCGTGATAGAATTATACACTATGAAAATTTCAATGCACTGTTATTTTGTAAATTCGTCTAATTTTTAGAAGATTTACTTAATTAATATACCAATTTTATCGCATACTATTAATTGAAATATATCTGATAATATAATTATTACGTTACATATTATTTTGGCCCAACTAAAGTACAGCTCACCGCAATATTCAAACCGTTATCGTTCTTTGTATCAAGGACTAGAGCGCCACCGATCTGAAAGGCGGTCTATTGCTTCTAATCTTCTGATGAAATCAGTTTTATAAACAAAACACGATCGTTCTTCCAAAAACGCCGTGGGTGCGTATTGTGACAAAATTCTATCGTACTATAAGGTGCGCGGCATCACCGCTTTTAGAAGAACGATTGTGTTTTGTTTATAAGATTCGTGTCTGAGCCACGATTTCATTAGTATAGCGTTTCTCAAGAGTTCATAGTGCAGTATTTAACATTCAAATTTCAAATGTTATTGGCCATTGGTAATTTATATAAACTTAAAAGTAAGTACATGCAGGAGAACACAACCTAATTATTGTTGTTTTTTATCTATATCAGATTATACAAACTTTACAAGACTTTTTTAAAAACAATAAATTAAAAACAATTTTAAAATGTAAAATCCTATAACATATTAAAAAGTTTTCTTGATAGTTGTGCTAATTTTTATAAAATGAATGAAAATAATTACGGGAGTAATTTAAATTTATTGGGTTATTTCCAGTGATTTTATAATAGTGAATGTTTTATAATGGACAAGCAATATTTTCTAACCACACGAACAAATATTTAAGTTATGTAAATATTTTCAAAGTATGTTATGAAAACTTGCTGTCAAATTCATTTTATGAATATTTAATTCATAAAATAGCAAAAATTATATGTTTGGTTGGTTATAATAAAATCCAAAACGTATCCTAAACGTCAATCTTTGTTCATTTTTTTTATATAGTCACAGGGAGGGAGAAACTATTATTTTTTTGTGGTAGGTTTTTCTTATACATTTAAAAGAAGCTCGCAATAATTGTACAATTTTGAATCAAATGAAAAATTTACGCACGTTTATGGGTAGTAAGCTGACCAGACGTCCCACGCTGCATGGAAATGTCACACATTTTATTGCGTTGTCCCACGGAAAAATCTGTCCCACGAAGCGTCCCACGAAACAAATATTTCCACCACATTTGCCCGCATTATCGAAATAATCATCTACCTACGTATAGTTTGTGCAATATCTTAGTCAGAGCAATGGCTTCACAGTTTTTTCTTGCAGTTTGTATAATGTTATGTATATGTTGATTTAACCATATTGAGAGAACAAACCTCTCTCTCTCTCTCTCTCTCTCTCTCTCTCTCTCTCTCTCTCTCTCTCTCTCATCTCTCTCTCTCTCTCTCTCTCTCTCTCTCTCTCTCTCTCTCTCTCTCTCTCTCTCTCTCTCTCTCTCTCTCTCTCTCTCTCTCTCTCTCTCTCTCTCTCTCTCTCTCTCTCTCTCTCTCTCTCTCTCTTTCTCTCTCTCTCTCTGGCGTTTACATCCCATGGAGGGATTGTGCCGTCTGTGCAATCAGCTTCCAATTATCTCGTACCATGACCAGTTGACCCCAGTTTCGACATCCTATATCACGAAGGTCTTGGATGATGTCATCACGCCAGCGTTGTCTAGGTCTTCCTCTTCGACGAACACCAGCTGGTTGTTGTTGGGACGCTTTTTTTTATCATTCTATCCAATGGAGCCCTTTCTACATGACCAAACCATCTAATCCGGTTGGATTTAATGAATCCGATTACATCGCAGCCTCCAAGAAGCTGTCTGATTTCGTGATTCATTCGGATTCTATACTGATTTCAGCAACTTTACATGGACCATAAATTGTTCGTATGACCTTCCTCTCGAAAGTTGATAAAATTCTACAATCGGAGAAAGTCAGTGTCCAGCTTTCACTTCCAAAGGTAAGCACAGGTCGAATTAATGCTTTGTAAAGTGTGAGTTTACACGACCGCGAAAGATGTTTTGATCGCAGAAGTTTTGAGTATGCGTAGAAAACTCTGTATGCGGCAGAGACACGGGCTTTGATATCTGCCTGCATGTCATTTGACGATGTTATTACAGACCCGAGGTATTTGAAGTTTTCCACGCGTTCCACTTCATAGTCGCCAGTATCCAGATTTCCGAGAGGTATGTTCTTGGATGTTGTTAACACTTTGGTTTTGCAGGTGTTGATGCATAATCCAAGTCGTTTAGCATTTCTTTCAAGCTGAGAGAGACTATCCTCAATATCGCTTGTTCTACGTCCGAGAAGCACAATATCATCTGCGTAGCCAAGAACTTGACTAGATTTGTTATATATGCAGTTTTGTGTCTCAATTCGGCTTTTTCTTATCGCGTACTCCAGCGCCAAATTAAATAGTACGGGCGCTAGTGCATGTCGAACACCTGATGTTATATCGAAAGGATCAGAAACTGACCCTTCGATTACTATTCTACAATTTGATCCCGATGTTGTGAGTTTGCACAGAGAAACAAGTTTTTCTGGGATACCAAGGCATATGAGTGCGGACCAAAGGTTTTCGCGGATGATACTATCATATGCTTGCTTGAAATCAACGTAGAGCTGGTGAATGCTGATGTTGTACTCCCAACATTTTTCTAGAATCATCCTTAAGGTAAAACATTGATCTGTGGTTGAACGGTTGGGAGACGAAAACCACACTGATAGTCACCGATGATAGATTCGGCGAACGGGATGAGTCGAGCAAGTACGACATTAGCTAGTATTTTATATGCAGTGTTCAACAGTGCGATGCCACGATAATTCGCACAACTTTAGACGGTCACCTTTCTTATGTAGCGGAACAATGAGAGCTGTTTTCCATTCAGCAGGTAGTTCTTCTTGGTCCCAGATTGCAAGAATCAGATCATATATACGTGAGACCAGAGCTGCTCCTCCATTTTTCAAAAGTTCTGCGGGAATACCATCGAAACCTGGTGATTTGCCATTTTTCAGTTTTTTAATGGCAGCTTCCACTTCTTCTATTGCTGGGTAAGGGACAAAAATCTCCTCATTTGATGGAGCAATTGCTCGAATAGGATGAACTTCATTCGTTCTATTCAGTAGGTCTTGAAAGTGGGATCGCCACACTGCCAGCACATCGCGTTCACTTGTTGTAAGTTCATTATTTTCATTTTTGATGGCTGTAGATCTTGGGTGGAAATCTTTTGTCAGATTCCGTGCATTGGCAAAGCACTCTTTTGAATTTCCGTTGGCCGCATGTTGGTCGATGTTTTCGATGCAGCTCTTCATGTGTTCGCGTTTCTTTTTACGTAGAAGTTTTGCTGAGGCTTTTCTGGCGCATAGATAATCAGCTTGGGAGCTTCGGGTGTTCCTTGTTAACCATTTTTCTCGCAGTTTTTGTTTATTTTCAACGGATTGGCGGCATTCGTCATCAAACCATTCGTTGTGTGATTTCGGTGGTCGTTTTCCGATTGTAGTTTGTGCTGCGGCTATAATGGTTGATTGAAGCGTTTGCCATTCTTCTTGTATGTTTAATGGCATCTCAGAAGAGATGTCATGCTCTTCTATGTTTTGTGTTATTATTTCCTGATATCTATTCAGCGTTTCCGGATGTTTAAATGCTTCGACATTCCAGCGCACGGTCTTTTTTGCTTGCCTATTTAATGTAGATGATAATTTGCACTTGTACTTAAAGATGACAAGCATATGATCGGTGTCCATATCAGCACCTCTGTATGATCGAACGTCAGTTACACTTGTAGAGTGTCTCTTAGAGATCATGACGTGATCGATTTGATTTTCTGTTCTTCCGTCATTTGATTTCCACGTTGCTTTGTGAATTCTCTTGTGAGGGAAGAAAGTGCTGGATATTACTAGATCATACATCATAGCCAGCACAGCTGCGCGAAAACCGTTATTGTTGCTGGTATGATGCAAGCTGTTAGGGCCGATATGTGTTTTAAGTTCTGCAATCCTACCGATTTGAGCATTAAAGTCACCTACCACGATTTTTTATCGTGCCGCGGGATGTTATTGATGACTTCTTCGAGTTCTAGGAAGAACAGGTCTTTAATATCATCTGATTTATCTTCAGTAGGTGCGTGAACATTGACGATCGTTACATTGAATTTTGCGTGCGGATTCTCAGTGTGCATAGCCGCATATTAATTGGGCAGAAGTCGATAACATTCTGATTCACGCGACGATGTATAAGAAAGCTAACTCCGAATTCTCCTCCGTTTTGATGACCGCAATAATAAAGAGTGTATCCTTTCGCTGTTTCATGGATTCCACTACCTGGCCATCTTAGTTCTTGTAATGCCACTATATCCAGTGTGTAGCTCTCGACTTGTTGTGTTAGTTTTAGGAGATCTCCTGGTCTTCTGAGGCTTAGCACGTTCCAGGTTCCCATTTTTAAATCGTAGTCCGGGTACAGTTCCGAGGTCGTTCCAATATTGAATCCGAGATATTCCGAGGCCTGTGTACAGAATTCATGACAATAATTTTTTTACGGAAATGGGGTGTTGGCCCTTCGCCCAACCCAAATTTTCGTGAATGGGTTCGTTCTGCATCTTAAGGTCACCAGAAACAACCTTTTTACACGTTTGTATAGCGAGCCGCTTGATCCAAGACAAACGCCCGCTGCAAGCCGCCCCTAACATGGAGAACAGACGCTTTCTACACATTTATATAGCGAGCCGCTTGATCCAAGACAGACGCCCGCTCCAAGCCGCCCCTAACATGGAGAACAGACGCTTGAGGTGCACTGGTTTTATGGCGCCAATGACTCGCCATGGTGCAGAATCATGGAGTATAAGCAGTATTTACTCTGCCCCTCTCAACTACACCAACCTAATTCTGTTAGCGTTACCCAGGTAGCACGGCTTGGACGTAGAATTTTGGATTTTCGCTACCCAGAGAGAACAAACCAGTGCAATATTATTATGGAAAATAAAATACAAAATATTTTACTTAAAAAGATGCAGTTTTGCGTATAAATTCATAAAAATTTAAATTTTTAAACAGAGTTTACAATTTTCCTTTATTCGAGCACTCATTTTAATCTTTGAAATAATATTCAAAATTAAAATGTTCATAATTTGAATATCGTTCTTACTCGTAAGAGTAAAATTTTTGTTTTTTCGATTTTACTCCTTTGAGCAGATTACATTTTCCAGTTCTTTCATTCGACTTATAAAAGAAGAAAATTAATCACTCTACGTCATCCTTTATATTCATTTTTCTAACAATGCATGAATAATTGAACGAATCAAGCATTTTACGTTGAAAAGCATCAAATTTGACGCAAAAGTAAAAGTTTTGAGTATTTGAAAGAAAATATTTATTTCAATTTAGTAGCAAGAATGATATTTTATTATTTTCACTCCTGTATGTGGGAGTGTTATATTTTTTTTAAGCTACGCACTGAAAGGACAAAGTAAAAGAGTGATATAAGTAGCGTTTTAAACTCTGTTTAAAACACACTTTAACTAGGAAGCTCAAAAGTAAAATTATTATTTTCTAATATATAGTTTTTTTTTCTCAATAAAGAACAAACAAAGCAGACAGCATAAAAACTTGATAAATGGTATAGATTTCCAAAAGATAGAACGAGAGGTATACTGTATACTTCTTAAACTTACAGAATACCGAAAAGATATTAATTATTTAGTAAAATTAAAATAAATTGTTTCAATTGTTTTACAGTCTTTACTTGTGTAACAAAAGTTGTAAGCTACTATAAAAGGTAAATTTATGCTAATTTTTAAAATTATATTTAAAAAGTTCTCCTGCAAATCAAGACGGATAGAAAACGTTTACGTAAATTCTTATACGATATTGAATCTATCCTTTTATAAAAAAAATCAAAATATAACGACACAAAAGTTTAGTGTATTACCAGTCGGAGTGAATTTGAAAATTAACAGTGGACATTATGATATTAAAAGACATATAGATACAGATAAACATAAAAAAGCGTTGCTATAAGCCGCCAGCTCCAGTAGCTTGAACAAGTTTTGTTGTTATTTTGTTTTCTGGTTGTCATTTAACATTGACAAAAAGTTAGTTGCAATTTGCGCTGATAACACGAACACCAATTTTAGTGGTGTCACGTCAAGGGGTGAAAATTGAAAAACAAGCTAAACTCGAATTTGAACCAGAGTGTATTGGGTATTGGATTCGCAGCCCATATTCTAAATAATGCAATAAGAAATGCTGCTGATTTAAATGGCAGGGTTAAATAAATTTGGATATTTTACTGTCTTTACTGGAGACGTTGAAGGAGCTCTGCGGCAAAAGTAATGTCAAACATAACCAACTTATTGGATACAGTGAAACTTGCTGTCTGGCGGTAATGCCAGCACTAAAAAGAATTTAGAAAATGTACGAACCACTGCAACCACATTTCCTAACGGTTGAATGTCCAATTAAAATAAAAGAATTTTTTGAAGAATTAAATAGTAAACAAATAGTAAAGGCTTGAAACCACATACAACGGAAACAGAAACCGAAACCGAATTTCATACAAATTTTACAGAAACCGAATTTTTATCTGTCAAATTTGTATGAAATTCGGTTTCTGTTTCTGTTTTCGTTGTATGTGAATGCCCGGCTTAAAGGAAAGCATTGAATAGTAAATTTATGCACAATCTAGTTAGCACGTTTTCACCGTTCCACTTTCTCGCAATAGAAATTCTAATTAGTTAGTATTTGGAAGAATGTTTGCATTTTGTCCCACATTTTAACGATTTGGCTCTGGTCAGTTTAGGGTAGACATAACTCTTTCTCTCTGAGACAAATAAAGGAAAACAAACAAACAAACAAAAAAACGATTCGACATAAGAGGGGTCACGTAGGGATTGAAATCCCGTGGTGTTTTATTTTTCCTGGGTGACTCATAAATTTTAAATACCGGGATGCCCGAGATTTAAAAAATCGTATAGAAAAACCATCCTTTTTTTCTATGCTGCACGATCTGCTGTCGTTTACAAATTCGCTCTTTGAACAGTTACAAAGCAAAGATATAATAATTTCTAGCACAAGCGCTTTAACTAAAACTACTATCTTGATGCTTAAATAATGCAGAGATGATACTAAATTTAAAATTATTTTTAACAAATGAAGGGATTTTGCAGAACTTTGCGGCATTCGCTTCGATGAAACAACACCAGAAGACTAGCAGAGTAACCAATGTAGCTCAGAAGCATTTTATTTTTATTTCTAAGTCGATGCATTTAAATGCTTTTAAATATATGTGTGTATAAAAACGTGTATGTTATGTTTTACGAAAAAAAAATTTTTATGTCATTTAAATTCTCGCCCCCCCCAAGATTTTGGTGAAATGACGCCACTGGTTTAACTGCTAAAGTTTTACACAAATTTATGTAATTTTTTGCAACACGACTAACGTTTTTAAAATATTGATGTTTAGCCTCAAATTGCATTGCTGAAAACTGTGATGCCGGTCCTAAATTTTTAATAATTCGCGGATAATGTATAAGGAAATGATGTTTCGGTATTAGTCGCAAATGAATTCTTTATAAATGATTTTCAAATAACTTTCAATAAGATTTTCTAATTTGAGAATCAAAGAACAACTAAGTTGCCTAGCAAAAACAATGCTTGCGATTTGTGACACAGTTGTAATTATATCCCATTTTTTTGAAAGTTTTCATTTATTAAATCCCCAAAAATAAAGGGCAATGAGACACCAGGTCTGGGAAGCGGATAGCCCCAAAGATTTTTTAGCTAAGATCGATGTTGGAAACACCTTTCGATACAAATAGCCGTAATCAAAAGCCTGAACTCTAGCATTTATTTCTCCAAAATTAATAACTTTTGTGTCGTTTAGAAAATTAAACAGAGCGAGAATTGCAAAAGGGATCACACCCTCTAAAAAATCGTGCATCGGATCAACTGTAGCGTTATCTATAATATTATAATAACGAAGTTCATTCAAGGATGCAAGTTCTTGTAACGCCCTTAGTAAGCAATGGATCTTTAGAGTCTTCTTCAAGATTTTATTTTAAAGAAGCTACGGTTCTCAGTTCAACACATTTTTCGCTATACGTATCATAGTGTAAAAGTTGGTGTGGGGTGAATCCTAAGAGACATACACGTAGGAAAACAAACATGCGAATGACGATTTGATCCAAATGAAAATAAAATTTTTGAGAAACCAACTTTTAGCTAATCGCAAGTAGTTATCAGTAGTAGTTATTCATTAAACACTCAAGAAAAAAATATTCGTACGAGTTTTTTCCTTAACATTCCCGCAATACTCTTCACCGATTATTTTACTCACGTAACCTGTAACACGTAAAAAAAAACAAGCCGTCTAAGCATGGATCAAGTACATGTTTACTTTAAAATTAAACCGAATCACATGTTGTTTGACATTACGATATTGTGGACTATTTTATTCAACTTATATAAAAAAACTCTTACCTGCATATAAAAAATCGAAATAATCCAAATCCGCAGTACTGGTTGAATCACCGAATTTATTTACTTGTACTACGCGTGCATTTATGCCGTGCAAAAATGTAATAAAAATTCCACTTTTGATTTTAAACATGACTGCACAAATCTCTGTTCAGAAATGAAATTTTATTCAATTTCTATACCAAACACATTTAACGCAATAAAAATAGCGGTAATTTTTGCCATCTTATATTAATTTGGTATAGAAATGGTTATTTTCAATCTATAAATCTCCATACATTAAGATTAGAAAATAAATTCAATACCAAGCATATATAAACGCTGCGCGGCAAATTTTAACTGACTGAATTTTTATCCCCATTTATATAATTTGGTATAGAATGGGGAACTTGAACATATTACACTAGTTGGATATAAAAATGGCATAGTTTCAATTTATAAATCTTCATACTTTATAAGATTAGAAAATAAATTGTATACCAAACATTGATAAATTCGGCGCAGCACATTGAAATAACAGTGCTTTTAGCTGAGCTTATATTATTTGGTTTAAAATTTTTTTTTTTTTTTAATAAAATGTGTTGTGTAATAGGGTTTAGAATATGTGTCACAACAACACATAAATACCTTTTAAGACCTAGGTCTAGACCTGGGTCCCACAACAACTGGCGTTGAGGTGTAGATTAACGCTTTTTTTTAAACATCTGTGGGTTGAAGCCACCTGAGACTAAGTGTTCCGGCAAACTATTCCATTTGTACGCAGTTCGGTCAAAGAAGTCTCTCTGCGATCTGCCAGTATGACAGCGCGGGATCTTTCCCGTTTCACTGGTTGCGGCAGCCGATTGCCGAGTGGAACGGGGGTAAGAATAAGTTTGAGGCATGATGCCGCTGATTTCATCTGAGCACTGCTGATGACGATATTTGTAAAAAACAACGAGGTCAGCAACAGTGCGACGATGTTGTAGGGAATCAAGTTTTGATGTCAAAGTTCGATCACCTACAATTCGTATAGCTCGCTTTTGAACAGAGTCCAAGAGGGCCAAGATGGAAACAGAGGCAGCACCCCAAACTTGACAGCAGTACTCCATACAGGGACGAATATAGGACTTATAAACATGGAGCAATTGGTATGGAGTGAAAAATTTTTTGCATCTATTTAGGAGGCCGAGTTTTTTAGACGCGCTTTTTGCCATCGCCATTACATGATCGTTCCAGATAGGTCATTTGAAACTGTGACACCCAATAAACGAATGTTTTTACATTCACCTATTGGTTCATCACACATACTAAATAAAATATCTTTTAGGGAACTCGGTCTTTAGTCTGGAAACAATCAACAGCTGTGTTTTGGTGGAGTTGAAATTGACAAGGTTTTGGTCACCCCAGTCGGCGACTTTATTCAGGTCTTTGTTCACGTTTATGGCAGCGTCTCTCCGGGCAGGATTAATTCGTTCGTGCATTTTACCTTTTGAAGGAAGGGGCTCGAACGACTTGTGCAGAGTACTATCATCTGCAAAACTATTTATTGGGTTGCTGGTGATTTTCAACAATTCGTTGATATAAATCAAAAATAGGTTTGGGGACAATACTGAGCCTTGGGGTACACCAGCGTTAATTAGTTTAGACTCAGAAGAATATCCGTCTAAGGTTACCGAAATGTATCGGTCGGATAGAAAATTTTGAATCAGCTTCACAACATTGGGATGAAAACCGTACGCAACGAGCTTGTTGATTAAGTTGGCATGCCAGACTCGATCGAATGCCTTGGAGATGTCTAAAGCGATAACGTATGTTTCACCACCTTTATCAAGTATGCTGTTCCAACAATGCGCTACATAGTTTAATAGATCGGTTTCGAAAACCGTATTGGCTGTCGGATATTAAATGATTTTCTTCCAGAAATTTTGAAATATGTGTATTAATATAATGCTCATAGACTTTGGATAGGACCGATAGTAAAGCTATTGGCCTATAATTTGAGATATCGGATTTTGGTCCCATTTTGGGGACGGGCTGGACATTTGCCAACTTCCAGCACAAGGGAAATATACCAGATTTGTAGGATTGGTAGAATATTTTAGTTAAAGTTGGTGCAAGTTCTTTGGAAAAGGTTTTTAAAATAATGGGTGGAATATTGTCCATTCCTGATGCTTTGTTGATGTTTAACCCCTTTAAAAGTTTAGCGACTATTTTGGGTTTGAAGTGAAGTTCGTTCATATTAACTCCTGAAGACTGGATTTGGGGTATTTCTTTAGGAGTTTCCAAAACAGTGGAGTTCAGAGCAAAGCGTTCAGCGAACAAGTTAGCTTTTCTTGCGGGATCATTGACGATTAAATCACCATCAATAATAGGGGGAATAGAAAATTTTGTACCAGAATTTAAAGAATTAATGGCACTGTAGAAACTCTTGTCAGAAACAGACATAGACGTAAGTTTTGAGGCTTTCGCTCTGTCAATTTCGGACTTTTCGCTTGAGATAATCTGATTAGATATTTTGTTGGCCTTTAGATATTGGGATCGATTAGTGGGAGTTTTGTTATGAATCCAAATATTAAATGATCTACGTTTGTTTCTAAGTGCCGTTTTGGCAGCTTTCGAATACAAGTATTTTTGTTTGGGTTTTACTATGGAGAAAGGGACAAATTTATTGATAGCAAATTGGATGGTTTCTGTAAAGTTTTGAGCAGAAACATTTACATTGTCAGTGTAAAAACAATGACGGTCGAAAGGGAAACCAAGGAAAAAATTTTGAAGACCACTCTTATCCATTTTTGAGTAGTGAAATATTTTACGGGGTTTGGGAGCTGTAGTTTTAAGTAAATCAGTTTTGATAACTGATGAGATTAAATAATGATCAGAATTTCCAATACTACCTTTCGCAACATCGACACTCGTAATATCTGGCATTGTGGTAAGATAGAGATCTAGTAGAAAACTATTATCACCGCCATTACGGGGAGTGAAAGTCGGGCTTTTAACAATTTGGAATAGGCCCTGAGACGCGGCAAAAATTTCTGCTAGTTTTCCACTATTGTCAACATCGTCGGTCGATTTGGAGAATTCCAACCATGATTTGTTGTGGACGTTGAAGTCACCGGTAACGATAACTTCACAATTAGGGGACTTTGCTCTAATCTCGTCCATAATTTTTGTCAGTATATTAAAAAAGTTTGGGTTACGTTTGTTGGGGGACCGGTATAAAGCTATTGTAAAAAAAGTCATTTCTGGAAGACAAATCTTTAAAACCATTGTATTGAAGCCGTCACCGTGTAGTTCAAAATTTGGAAAGCGCGTGTACGCAACACTCTCATGAATGAATGCGCATACGCCCTGATGGAGTTTGAAAGCTGATTCGAGCCTATATTTGGAATTAAGCGATTCTATAAAGAGAAAATTTTCAGAAACTTGTGTTTCTGTAAGGAATAGAATGTTCGGTTTGTCGTGCTCAAGATGATGTTGCACGTGGTCATGGTTAGCGTTCAATCCGCAGATGTTTTGAACATGTATTTTAAAATTTTTTATTGATTCATATATGTTTTGTCCCTGCACATTCCGCTGCACATGCCGCTTTATGGGCGGGTGGATTGCGCAAATTTGCTTTACCACTTGCAGACTTATTTTTTTTCGGTTGTACTGCCATATATATATTAAAATGTTTATTTTATTTTTTTGTGTTTTATTTTAAAATGCATAACTAAGTAAAAAATCCTATCATACTACAAAATATGACATATGCCAATATTTCATGATAAGATGAAGAAATAATAACAAAATAATAAGTGAAAAACAAATTGTGAGAAATTTGCAGAAAACAAAACAAAACTAAATGCCAATAATCCAGCTGATGCAGCGCACCCCAGACGCACCGCTCACCACCTTAATCGAGGCACAAAGCCCACACATAACTACGTGTTGGTTCGATTCCTCGGAAGAGCTAATGAGCGGTACCGCTACGGAACGCCGCCCAGCTAAGACTGGAAGTGCTGCCGTTGACTAATTTAAGTTCGTCCGCCAGCACCCTAAGATATCATCTTGGCTAATGACATCTCCTGCCATTGCCAGTGGTATGTGATATCTCACGCCAACTCATATGTCAATGGCAGGGACTGGAGTACGCAGGGTAGTCAGACCCGTAGATCAACATTGATCATAATCGATCAAAATCGATCCCTCCTGCGGGGGGGGGGGGGGGGGGGGGATTGCGAAGTGCAAAATTGGGAAGTTAAACTTATAAATTATCTGAATATTTTGCACTTTATAAAATTCAATACCATTTTTCGCATACATATACTTTATAAGGAGAACGTTATTAAAAAAGTATCAATTTTAGACAAAAATTTTCAACAGTGCTCTCGTTAGCTTGTATGTCAAAAGGAGGGACTGGAGTAAGCGGCGTTGTCATATTGGTTGATCAAAAATTAATATTAATATTACTTATTTTTTAAACTGAATTTCGTGGTTTCATTGATTAATCCCAGCAAATATGACTAGCACGAGATTTTATTTCATGAATATCAGGCTTTCTGTATCATTAAAATTAGTCGGGATTCCGGGTGCCCAAGACTCAAGATCCTGGGATTACAATCCTTGGTACTTTGCAAATTTAATCGCATTACCGGCAGTAAAAAACAGCACCGTTTATGCACAGTACCGCTCACAGCTTCCACTGTTTACGTAGCGTAACGTGAATTTTTATCAAGGCCAGAGCCAATAGATTACTGGGATGAAGTTTTTGATGCTACTGAAGATGGTCCAGTGTGTCCCCAACCAACAAAAACAGAACAATCTGAAGATTGCTTGAGATTAAATATTTATTCAAACGAAGTATGTAATTGATTTCAGTCAAGTAGCTGTTTACTGTAGTATATTAAACTATGTTTTTTATAAACAGCTAACAAATGCCAAGAAACCTGTTGTATTCCAAATACCAGGCATTTTATTACCGTTCTGGATTAAGTACCGATCGTGGAGGTCCTCGATACTTAATGGAACATGACATCGTGCTTGTTACAATGAATTATCGCCTTGGTGCATTAGGAATGTTAGGCTTAGGCATAAGTGATGCACCTGGTAATGCTGCTCTTAAAGATCAAGTTATTGCACTAAGATGGGTCAAAAGTAATATAGAAATGTTTGGAGGAGATCCTGATCAAATAAATATTCTAGGACATAGCACTGGAGGATTTTCAATATTGCTACATCTTGTCTCACCAATGTCACAAAATTTATTCAGCAAGGCGATAAGTATGAGTGCAGCTGGCTTTTTTCCTAAAATAAGTTCAGACTAAATTCAAAAGGCGCACCAAAAAGCTGTACATGTTGGTTGTACGAATTGTTCTACTCCCCAAGAAATATTTAATTTCATGAAATCAACAAACTCGGTTCGTTTATATGACAGTTTGGAACACGAAATTGGTCTCCGTCATCTGTATCCCTACTGGACCGCAGTACTTGAACAAGATTTTGGACAGGAAAGATTTTTAATAGAAGATCCGTTCGTTTCGTTCAAAAACGGAAATTTTGCCAAAGTTCCAATAGTAATTGGTTTTTCAAATGCTGAATTTGCTTCTGTTTCGTATAAAATCATAGCCAACGAAACAATACGCAACTTATTTCATGAGCAATCTGGGTGGCTATTACCAATATGTTTTTGGTGTGAAGAAAAGTCGGACTATGGAGAAAAAATTGCTCCAGCTTTTTTAGAAGCATATGGCATATCAATCCCATTGCAAAAGGAGCAATTTCCAAATGTCGAACAGGTAAATTCAAAATATCCCAAACAAATTTATTGTTAATGTTTTAGAGTTGATTTTTTAGTTGTATGGTGATGGTTTATTGCGGTCTACAGTTCAACGTATTGTGGATTATATACATAATTATGTTGACGTTTTTTACTATTATTTGACATTTTCCCAAAGATTTAGTTCGTTCATGCCAGATGGTAAGCCATATGGTATTGATCATGCTGATGAAATGAAATATTTGTTTAATGATCATCATTTATTCATTTGGAATGATCCAGAGGATTTAATTGTGGAACGAATTACCAGAATAGTTGTACAATTTGCGTTGTCAGGGTCAGCAGGTTACATTTTATATAAAACAAAATAACATTAATAAGCTTTTTCAGAAATCCAAATAAGAAAGATGATCAATATATAGGACTAACAGTATGGCAGCCCTATACCGATAAAAACCACTCCTACCTGGATTTTGGAGATGTATTGGTTTTGAAGAAAAATTTAATGGATGATCGTATGAACATTTGGTATAAATATTTAAAATAAGTAAACAATAAAGTCAAAATTTTTGATTAGCCTGGCTTTTTTTAAAAGTTTAATCAGATTGTTTAAACTTTTGTTTTTTCTAATTCAGTGATGATTTGAGCTAATACCATAGAAAATTATATCATAGTTTTATAATCATAACATTTCACAATCAATTAATTAATCAATCAAAACATAGTTCAAACCTAAAAAATTTACTTCTTTAGAACTTCAGCTTCAGTTGGACAAAACCCCCCGCTAGTGTAAGCCTGCTTGCTTTTTAGCGCAGCAAAAATCGTGAACTTATAGCGCCATTTTGAACTCAATATAAAAAAAAATTAAGTGCGTAATTTTTACACTCTGTTGAAGTAAAACTTCTTTGCCTACTGTGGCAAGTATTGCACTAAAAAAAAATTGAAGTTCATGACAACCTCATCTCGAAGTTGGCAATTGATTATTCATGCAAATAAAAATTATTTGCAAACAATTTTACTGTGATTGGGAGAACTACACGATAACATTATCCAAACAACAGAATGAGGTTTATTTAAAATATAAAGCGTTATATCCGATATAACAGTAGTTGAATAAAGATAATAACTATTTCCCTAAAAAAAATTTTCTTTGGCCTTATATCATGAATTTTTCATTTTAAAATTTAAGTATTTGAGATTAATTGAACTATATTTTATTTTCACATAAATATTTCGTGTGATTGTCTCAACTTCATCGAATTGTAGAGTTGTTGAAGCGATTTCGTAGTTTGATTCGCCATATGTGACCGCACGGTGAGGTTGAGACAATTGCATTTCGATTGAAAATAAGACATGCTTTTTTCAGTGTGCTAAAAATATTAAATATAAAATAAATAAGTCATATTTAAATTTAGAGTAGCATTTCTTGATAATATAATTTACAACAATCTGTTATAAAAGCCATATTTACTACATAATGTTTTACAAAGTCTTACAACGTATTACATATTAAATTTCACGATGAAAACATGTCTACTTAATTCAACAACAAGATTTGATAAAGCAGTTGATGCAGTTTTTCAAGAAATTTAGCAAATTTGTAAAAGTAAAGGTTATGTTTTTCACTTTAGTTATCATAAACCTCTAATTTCGTTATTGAGCTTCCAAAATAACAGGTGCTTGGAGGACCCCCTACCACTTTGTTCACTATCGCTAAAAAACTAATTAGTTCCTTGCCATACATAGTGTGTATGCTCCCAACAAACTTTAAAAACAAAGTGTGAAAAGTCAGCAGTTGTATGGTAGACCCCCCGCCACTTTGATCAATGTGTTCCAAAAGATGATAATTATCTTCTTACACTAATTGGAACCCCATTCTAATAGTTCTGCATCCCAACTTCCAGTTTTTCATTTCCGGTAAAAAAAATTTTTTTTGTACTTTTTTGAAGTTTTTTCAGTGTCTTTATGCACACTACAGCCTACAATAATGTAGTGATTATGATGAAACTTATGCATCATAATCACTACATTATTGTAGGCTGTAGTGTGCATAAAGACACTGAAAAAACTTCAAAAAAGTACAAAAAAAATTTTTTTTACCGGAAATGAAAAACTGGAAGTTGGGATGCAGAACTATTTTAAATCGTACTACATACTCATGTACCAAGTTTCATCCAATTCGCTTATCAGGTACAGAAGTTATAGAGCTTTCAAAAAAACAGGTGCTCCAGGGACCCCCCACCACTTTGTTCACTGTCGCTCAAAAACTAATCAGTTCTTTGCCATACATGTTTGCATTTTTTTCCAAAGTGTCATCAAAATTCGTTTACGAACGAATGCTGTGTGCTCCCAACAAACATTGAAAAAAGTGTGACACATTAAACAGGTGTTCGGGAGGACCCCCACCACTTATTCCAATATTATCCAAAAACTAATCAGTTCTTTGTTACTTAAGTCTCCATCTTTTTCCAAAGTGTCATTAAAATTGAAATATTTTTGTAGCAAGCAGACGTGTTTTGTTTTGCTCCAAAAATTTACGGTTTTATAAAGTGTATTTCACAGTTTCTTAATTTTCAAAGGTATATTTCACAGTCTTTTAATTTTCAAAGGGTATATTAAAGTGTGGTAACTAAAATATAGTGAAATGACGTGTGATAAATGTGAAAAAAGATTTTTGAGAAATGACTCTAAATTAATATGTAACGGGTTTTGTAAAAAATCATTTTGCAATGACTGCTTAAAGTTTAATCAAGCAGATTATGATTTGATTAATCGTAATAAAAACATTGGTTTTACATGTACCGAGTGCTTGGATAATTTTAATGATATGAAATTGAAATATGATAAAGTATTAGAATTAATCCTAGATAATAAAATGTCTTTTCTTGAAATGTTTGAAGAAAAAATTAAGGAGGTCATGGAAAAAATCGATGAATCGAACAAAAATATTATTAAAGAGGTCAATGATACTAAAAATGAAATAAATTTAAAACCAGTTAGAGAAAAAAGTTCTACTTTGTCGTATGCCGATACTGTAAAATTACCACTAATAATTAAACCAAAAAAAAATCAAGAGAGCAAAAGAACAAAGGATGATATTAAAAAAAATATTGATGTTTGTAATTTACCAGTAAAAATTAATAATATTTATGAGCGAAAAAATGGATCTATTTCTATTTGTTGTTCAAATAATGAATCTCTGGAAAAACTAGAGAGTGAAATAAAAAATAAAATGAGTGCTCAGTACGACATCCTCATTCCAAAAATAAACAATCCAAAAATCATTGTTTGTGGAATGGATGATAAATTGACTGAAGATAATATTGTAACCCAAAAACTTTTAAATATTTAAATTATAATGAAAATTCCTTTCTTTCGAAAATATGCTCAAGTGACGTAATGACAATGTATTTTGCTGAGTGCAACATAAAAGCAGAAAAATTTTCTAATGGTTTACGTAAGGTAGCTAACAGTTTTGTTAAAGAAAAAAAATTAATTTTATTAGAAAATGCTTGGTTTAATGATGATCTAAAGTTACTAAAAATTAAAAAAATTGAGCAATATAAACGCGCAACTTGGATTAAAAGTAAAAATGAATGGCAGAACTATAGAAATTTAAGAAATGAGTATAAAAATAAAATAAATCTAGCGAAAAACAAATTTATTCAAAATAAAATTGAAATGTCTCAAGATCAAAACCAAATGTGGTTAAATATAAAGTCGTATGTTTTAAAAGATCAAAAGTCGGATATTAGTGAAATATTATTTCTTAATGAAGTAATTAAGGACAAAACAGAAATTGCAAATAAATTTAATAAATATTTCATTGATAGTATAAAAGATATTAATGGAAGTATACCGCTAAAACCTTATATTAACTTAATTGAAGATAGTGATACTAATTTTAAATTTGAGTTACTAACATTAAATGAATTAGAAACAATTTTAAAAACAATTAATAAAAAAAAAGACTTTAATTTTATAAATAGTGAAATGTTATTAGATTCTTTTAAACTTATTGGTCCAAACTTACTATCAATTATAAATAAATCGCTTGAAACAGGAGTTTTTCCAGAAATATGGAAAATCTCTTTAGTGGTGCCAATTGCAAAAGTGAAGGATACAAAGGAGCCCCATGAATTTCGTCCAGTCAACATGATTGCTATTGAGGCAAAAGTATTGGAAAAAGTTGTCAACAACCAACTGGTGAGATATTTTGAGAATAATAATTTAATTTCTGATTACCAATCAGGCTTTCGTAAGGACCATAGCTGTGAATCTCTTATAAATTTAGTGGTTACAAACTGGAAAACTGCTATTCATGATAATCAAGTCATAGTTGGTGTTTTTTTGGATTTGAGGCGTGCTTTTGAAACCGTTGACCGAAATATTCTCATTCAAAAGTTGCAAGCGTATGGGGTAGAAGAGAAAGAACTACAGTGGTTTGTATCCTATTTAAGTAATAGGAAACAAAAAACAAAGATTAGCGATGCTGTGTCAGATGCCATTGATGTTCAGCTTGGTGTTCCTCAAGGAACCGTTCTTGGAGTGCTGCTTTTTCTTATTTATATAAATGATATGGAAAAGGCCATAAGTATAGCAAAGCTAGTTCTTTTTGCCGATGATGCATTAATTTATATAATTGGTGATAGTGTTGAAGAATGTGTAAGGCAGATCAATATCGACCTAGAAAATCTGAGTGATTGGTTTAAAATGAATAAACTTAAATTAAATGTAGACAAAACGAAATGTATGATTATTAATAGTAATATTAGAAATGATATTGTAATAGATGGTCATAAATTAGAGGTAGTTAAAGAAATAAAATACTTAGGTGTAATTATTGATAGTAATTTAAGTTTTAAAAATCATGTTAATTATGTATGTAAAAAAGTAGCCAAAAAAGTTTATTTTTTTTCAAAAATTCGTTGCAAATTGGGCTTTTCTACAGCTGTAAAAATATATAATGTTATGATTAAGCCACATTTTGAGTATTGCTCTACTATTCTGTTTACTTGTACGAAAGAAATGTTAAATAAGTTACAAAAATTGCAAAACAAATGTATGAGAATTATTTTAAAAGTTAGTAAATATACGTCAATTAAATTTATGTTAAGTGCCTTAAAATGGCTTAATGTACATCAAAGAATTGAATATAATGTCTTGGTAATAGTTTTTAAAATGAAAAATGGCATTTATCCAAAATATCTTTGTGATAAATTAGTATATGTAAAGGATGTTCATGAGTATAATTTACGAAATACTAGTGGTTTTAGGCTTAAATGTTATAATAAAGAAAAGACTAAACAAATGCTCATGTATAATGGGCTTAAATTATTCAATGAGTTACCAAATGAAATTAAAACTGAAACAAGAATTAATTTGTATAAAAAAAAAATTATTAATTTTATTAGAACTAAATAATATTTTTTCTATATGTTTGTAAAATTGTAAAAAAAAAATAGTTTTTTTAACTAAATAAATAAATAAATAAATAAATAAATAAAAAAAAAAATAAAATAAATTAATGAATGAAGTCTGTATGCTCCCAACAAACTTAAAAAACAAAGTGTGAAAAGTCAGCATTTGTATGGTAGACCCCCCACCACTTTGATCAATGTGTCCCAAAACAAGACAATTATCTTTTCACACTAATTGGAACTCTATTCCATAGGTTTCATCATAATCACTTCATTATTGTAGGCTGTAGTGTGCATAAAGACACTGAAAAAACTTCAAAAAAGTACAAAAAATTTTTTTTTACCGGAAGTGAAAAACCGGAAGTTGGGATGCCGAACTATTGTAAACCGTACTACATACTCATGTACCAAGTTTCATCCAATTCGCTTATCAGGTACAGAAGTTATAGAGCTTTCAAAAAAACAGGTGCTCCAGGGACCCCCCACCACTTTGTTCACCATCGCTCAAAAACTAATCAGTTCTTTGTCATACATGTTTGCGTCTTTTTCCAAAGTGTCATCAAAATTCATTCACGAAGGAATGTTTTATGCTCCCAACAAACATAAAAACTTTGTGGAAAAAACCACCTGTTGTATGGTGGACCCCCAACCTTTTATCCAATGTGCTCCAAAAGCTGATAAAATCTTTCTCATGTTATTTAAAAGCTTTTCGCAACGTTTCATGAAAATCGATCGGTAATTGTAGGCTACAGTAGGGATAAACACCTGAAAAAAAAACTTTTTAACCGGAAGTGACAAACCGGAAGTTGGTATGCAGAAATATTGGAAACAGTACTAAAACCTTATATACTAAGTTTCAATAAGATCATATCCTGGGATCAGAAGTTATTCAAGATTTAAACTTAGAGGTGTTCGGGAGACCCCCCGCCATTTTGTCCAAATTTGAAATGAATCCAGATCTTCCATTTTCAAGTGAACCTGTATCATTTGCCAAAGTTTCATCAAGGTCCTATGCAGAAAACATTATGTAAATATGGCTTTTATAACAGATTGTTGTAAATTATATTATCAAGAAATGCTACTCTAAATGTCAATAAGACTTATTTATTTTATATTTAATATTTTTAGCAATACTTGCCACAGTAGGCAAAGAAGTTTTACTTCAACAGAGTGTAAAAATTACGCACTTTATTTTTTTTTTATATTGAGTTCAAAATGGCGCTATAAGTTCACGATTTTTGCTGCGCTAAAAAACAAGCAGGCTTACACTAGCGCGGGGTTTTGTCCAACTGAAGTTGAAAATCTAAAGAAGTAAATTTTTTAGGTTCGAACTTTGTTTACTTTTAATTAATTGATTGTGAAATGTTATGATTATAAAACTATGATATAATTTTCTATGGCATTAGCTCAAATCATCACTGAAAAAGAAAAATCAAAAGTTTAAACTGTTTAACTTTATTGTTTACTTATTTTAAATATTTATACCAAATGTTCATACGATCATCCGTTAAATTTTTCTTCAAAACAAATACATCTCCAAAATCCAGGTAGGAGTGGTTTTCATCGGGCTGCCATACTGTTGGTCCTATATATTGATCATCTTTCTTATTTTGATTTCTGAAAAAGCTTATTAATGTTATTTTGTTTTATATAAAATGTAACCTGCTGACCCTGACAACGCAAATTGTACAACTATTCTGGTAATTCGTTCCACAATTAAATCCTCTGGATCATTCCGAGTGAATAAATGATGATCATCAAACAAATATTTCATTTCATCAGCATGATCAATACCATATGGCTTACCATCTGGCATGAACGAACTAAATCTTTGGGAAAATGTCAAATAATAGTAAAAAACGTCAACATAATTATGTATATAATCCACAATACGTTGAACTGTAGACCGCAATAAACCATCACCATACAACTAAAAAATCAACTCTAAAACATTAACAATAGATTTGTTTTTGGGATATTTTGAATTTTACCTGTTCGACATTTGGAAATTGTTCCTTTTGCAATGGGATTGATATGCCATATGCTTCTAAAAGAAGTCCAGCGGCAGGTATATCCGCTAGAAAAAGGTAGATTTCTTGATCAGACAGATATGCATACAAGTAGAATCAATGTATCAAATTAGTTAAAATCAAAAAACTAAGTAGAAACGGAATTATCCAACAAATTTCACAAAAGACATTTAATACATTAACCGAAACTACTTTATGCAATTTCGCAACAGTTTTGTTTAATTTGGTTAAAATTAGTCATAACATATTAAATCCACCAAAGATCAAATAAACGTCCAACAAAGATCAAAAGAACTACGTCACAACTACAATTATACCATCACACATAATTTATAATCAAACATTATTAAACAATTTTAATTTAAAATCATCTTTGTGAAATCATCTCTTTTTTTGTTCTCATTTAATCTTTTTTCAAATACATAGTTTATTTAGTGAAAAAAAAAATAAAAATACAAACAAAAGAGCATACGATAATTTTCCTATGGTATTAAATGGCTTGGGATTTGTCTGCAATAGGTGCATTATATTGCTTATAAAAATGAAACCTTTTGGGTTAGAAAGCTGGAATTTTGTGAGGGTATAGTTTAAAAATTGTCTTAAAAGTTAAGATGAATTTAAATAACATAAACTAAAGCATGATGAAATCATTGTCTTTTGCGTTTGTTTTCATTTCAATAGCCCTGGGGCCTCAACCTTTAGACCTGAACTAATTTTTTTTTAAATTTTGGAAAGATTTATATTGTGTCTTTGAATAACAAAGTTTTCAAATGTGAGCTTGGCCATTTTCAGCTAGATCAACCTGAAACGTCAAAGTTGTAATTTATATAAAAATGATAGAAATATGTTCAAATATTCAATATTTATAAATTTTATTTAAATATTATGATTCAAACGAAAGTTATAGCGCCCTATATTATTCGACATTTTAGGCTCTAGACGCTTAACTGCCTCCCGGATATGGCCAGTTCACGAACTTGTCCAAGATATTATTTGCCGGAACACACACAAACACTTATTTTGGTGTAGGTCGAAAATTACGATCGTGAGAGTGCCGCTAAATTCCGTTATATCTCATATCGTTATATATATATATATATATATATATATATATATATATATATATATATATATATATATATATATATATATATATATATATATATATATATATATATATATATATATATATATATATATATATATATATATATATATATATATATATATATGAGCAATTTCACGCAAGTTCAGCAAATTTTTGGGAAATTTTGACTTGACCCCTTTTAATTTTGATTATTTTTTGTTTATAGATAGTCTTTCATAAATAAAAAATACGAGTTCTCTTAGAATTTTTTTTTTCGACCAGGGGTCTTCACAGGGTGCCCCTCAATTTTTTGTTATTTTGTGATGTGAGTGCATTTTGACGAGCGATTGTAGAAAAACTACTGAATCGATTTTCATAAATGATATGTCGTTGAATAGGTATTTGAACAAAGTTTTTAAAAATGTACACTGTTAATTTTTTGAAATAATTTTTAACGGTGTAACATAAGAAAAAAACGGTGTAATTGAAAAAAAGATGGCATAGCCTCTTTTTTTTTTTTTTTTTAAACAAAATTGAAGCTTATTTTATATCTAACAACTTGTGAAAGTTTAGGACTAGCATCATTTTTTGTTTTAGAAATAAAATTCGTTGTGCATATGACTGTCGGGAATCAGTTTTTTTTGTTCTGAAGGAAAATTATAAAAATGGCGATTTTTAGATTCAGATTTTTTTTTTATGTTTGTGGCGGCGAAAAAGAAATCCTTCTCTTTTTCTTCGTCACAACAGATTGAAATTTGAACCTTTCCAATAACTAATCAACCTAAACTTCATTTGGAACAAATTCCTAAATTATTCTATATTTCTAAATCAAAATTATTTTCTTCAATATCCCATATACTTCATTTATTTGATTTGCTTCCTGTAAGATCAAAGCGAGGGCAAGAATGCTTTACCAAGTTTTCTTTAATTTCTTTAATATCACCATATTACGAGAAATTGAGAAAGCCTTGACATACTGGTTCATGTATTATAATTCATTAACTTTAATTTTGCGAAATTAATGGATTATAATTACATTTACTGTAAAACAGCATTTTTTTGCTTGCGTTTGATAATACATGTAAGTACATTTTCTAAATGATATGTGATACCAAGCCTGATGTGATGATTATGATTGGCTAGATAACCATCACATGATTTTCTTCATTAATTAAACGGACGGGTGAAAATTTTCAATCGGGGAGTCGTAGAATGATTTTTAAAGTGGACGTATGGTCCACTTAAGTTCTATTTTTTTTTATTATTGAGTCTTTTGGTTTTTTGTGTTCAGTATTTCTGTTAGTCATTCGTTTGTTTTTGTTAGTCGTTTTGTTAATAGTTTGAGTTTTATTGAGTTATTTTGAGTTTGTCTCGATTTTATATATATAGATAGTTGATTAATTTTTTTTTTAAGAAAATAATGTTTGAGTGATTTTGTGAACATTGTGGTGATTTTCATTTTTCTTTTAAATAAAACAAACAAAACAATAAAGAATATATTTTGTCTTTTGTGTTTTTATTGTAAGAAACCGAACAGTTTTGTGTTAAGGTTTTATTTTTATAGTGGAAAAAAATTAAGTCTAAATAATTGTTTATGTTTAAGAAAACAGCAAAAACAAAATAGTTTTGAAAGAATATAATAGTGTACAAACTCATACTGTATCAAAACAAATATATACATGTAATAAAGTAAATAAAACATGAATTTTTAAATTAAAATTCGAACTGGTTCAGTATTAACCTGAACATTTTATATTCGAACTGTTTCAATAACTTCAAACAAAAAAAAAAAAAATATAAGATAAATAAATAAATGTAAATCAATTAGAAAAGAAATGTGAGCCATGTTTTTCTTTTGAAGTGGAATCAATGTCATAAGGAAAAGTTACATTAGCTGCGTTGTGAGGGAAAATACAGACTGGATGAAGAAACAGCCGTCTATAAGGTATAAGATTTTATCATTATTATTACTGTTATTAGTATTAGGTTATCATATATGTTTGTATCAGTTGTTTGGTTAGTTGAGTAATTTTTGTTAATATGTGTTAGTTTTTTTTTTATAAATGGTGTGAGTGAGATGTCCCAATTCCCTGGGGTTCCTTCCTGACTTCCGTCCATCGTGTTGTTTGGGGTTTCAAATGGCTGTCCCTTCATTAGTATTGTATATTCAAATAAATTTCTTAAAAAGCAGTCGCATTATATCAAAGGCACAACGAGGCAAACCACGACCCAGGCCGAGAGCTTAAGACCGGAGCAAAAGACTGCTGCCTCAAGGTTGTCCTTCGATTATTTTCCGATACAGCGGATATTTTTCTCAGTTCAAATTCCACTTTAGTTTTAGCCTTATCCGCCTGTAACAGATGGCGCCCAAAATTAGCTCAATTCAAGCCATTAAACATGGCTTTTGTAAGTTTTATTTAATTCTGCGTTTGCATGAATGTTCATGCTATCTTTCTCTGACACCAAAGTTATTTATTTTTCGTTTACTTCTAAGCCATTAGTCCTTAAACAACGCTTCCCACAGTGACCTTGCATTAAGAATTCCATTTGTCAATGTAGATTTCCTCGTGTTAAGTGGTCACAATCCTTTAGTAGAAAACCATCTAATGCTAGTCCAATCGATGGTGGCATCGCATTGTGATATCCGCGGTATCGTGATTTCACAATGTTTGTTATGTTTCATACTCTAGCATTTTTCTAGTTCGGTATTTACTTAAGACTTAAGAGTGGTTAAGGAATTTTAACCGCGGACTTACATTGTCCACGTTAGTGTTTGACCAGTATTGTCAGATCGGTTAACATTCGTCGGTTGCTCTTATTATCTTGTTGAGAATATGTTCGCTCGCACTAACATTGTCTACTTCGGTGTTTTGAACATTAGTGTTAGTTGCAGTATATATTCTTCTATTACAATTTTATGGCATTGGTCTTTAATCAGAATTTTGTTTGGCTTGAGTGAATTTACCCCCGCAGCAATCAGTCCACTTCGGTGTTTTGATCGATGTTGTTAGTCGGGGTGAATCCATTTCTTAATAGGCAGAATTTCTAGGTTTATTAAATTTTCATCTATTAAATACCTCTTTCTACTATATCCATTTCCTTTTCCTATCCTTTACCCAGGCATTGACAATCTTATCTCACACCTAATTCTATATAGTTGAATTTATTTTTATTACATGTATTGAATAAAATAAAATTTGTTTATTTTGAAAATTTAATGTTTTATTGTTAATAATTTTGGTTATTACTGTCAAGTTAATGATAATCGTTTATTTTATTTTGTTAAGATTTAGTGTTACATTTTTATCGTAAATTTTTGCTTGGTTAGATATCAGAGAAAATTAATTAGTTAATAACATATTTAATCAAATCAATTTAAACAACAAAAATTAATTAAATCAAGAATTACTATTCAATTATTTGTTCTGTCATAAGAAGATTTTGTCATTTAATTTTAGCTAATAAAAAAAATTCCTTTTCTTGATGGTTTCATGCAATTAAATTATAAAATCAAATTACAATATTTATCGTTTGTTGTTAGTTTTATTATGTTTATTTTTTTTAATTCAGTTTTGTTTGTTTTTGTAGAAATATAAATATGAATCAATTAAATAAAATATTAGGTTCTAGAAAAAAAAAAAAAACAATTCTAATACAAGTAAATTAGGATTTTTAAAATTGGGTTTTGATATGAATATAAGTATTATAATATATAACATATAATATTTTTTTAGTATCTTTTGAATTTTAGGTTTTTATGTATTTTTTGGTCAAAGATTTGAAGAAAACAATTTTATTATTACATCGTTATTCTTATAATATAAAATAAAGAAATAGAAATATGTATGTAGATATCAAATTTCCACAACATAATTTAAAAAAAATAATATTATAAATTTAATAAAAAAAATTTTGTATGTAGTATTTTTGTAACATTTTAAGTAATTTAACACTTGAAAAAAACAAATCAAAATCATTCACTATTTTTGCTGTACTATCTTATGTTTATGTTTTTTTTATGTTTATATTCTTTATGTTTTTACTAGTTCAAGGTTAGTTATTTCATGAAAAAAAAGAATATAAGGAAATAAATACTTATCTTAGGTTTGTGCAAATTTTTCTTTAATATTAATATTACATGAAAAGAATTTTTGTTATTGTTTATGTGTTTAGATTTGATATCGTTTGTTTTGTTTTTGTAATATCAAATAATTTTTAACAAATTTTGTAACAATAAATTTACGCAGAACATTAGAACACAATCAAATTAGCCAAAAATCAAAGGTAGATTTAAAATTTTAAAACCACAGTGTCTAACATGCCCTCTAAATTATCCGGGAAACTTGCCACGCGAGGTGAGAGTGACTGGGAGCTCCTACCTCCGAAAACCAATAATTTCCAGAGAGCAGATCAATGCTGCATTCCACACGGATCCCGAACTGAAGAGAATCATCTACAAAAATCAACTGCAACACTCAACCAAGTTTCTTCCAACATAAATGCTGAACATCTACCCTTTGATTCCGACATTTCTGAACCCTTACTCTATAGTCAGCAATCAAAAATCAAATCTGATAAATCCAGATTTTTGCGATCCTTAAAATATTTTCACCATAGACGACATCTTAAAAAAATTGTTAGTGAAACAGTTCTTGATGTCACATCTGACCCTTACGATCAACGTCCTTATGCAGACATTAAGATGGGTGGTGAAAGACTTCGTGGACTTTTGGACAGTGGAGCCTCAATAAGTGTTCTAGGAGCTGGATCCGAAAAATTTTTAACAAATCCCCATATGGAATTTCATTCCTTCCCATCTAGTATCTGCACAGCCAGTGGTCAGAAACAGAGAGTTTTCGGTTATATTTCCGCCAGCGTTCATTATCTAAATAAAATTCGAACTATCAAATTTTATATCGTTCCTTCTTTAACACAAACGGTTTACTTGGGTATCGACTTCTGGAATGCATTTGGATTAAAACCAATGTTAAGCAATGATGTTACGCCTTGTTCTCCTAAACAGAAATCAAGCCATACGATAGATGAGCTGTCCACGGATGACATGAAACATGATTTAGACCCCTATCAGCAACTTAAGATATCAGAGGTTATGAAATCTTTACCCTTATTCAATCAATTGGGATTAGGACGTACACATTTAGTTGAGCACACTATCGATGTTGATAACGCAACACCTATCAAGCAACGATATTACGCAGTTTCTCCGGCAGTTCAGGCAGAAATGTATGCTGAACTCGACCGTATGTTGGAACTTGGCGTGATTGAAGAAAGCGTCAGCGCATGGAGCTCACCAATGGCACTAGTAAGGAAGAAAAATGGAAAGACCCGTCTTTGTTTAGATGCACGACGTTTAAATTCAGTCACTCACAAAGATGCTTACCCTTTACCAATTATTAATGGTTTACTTAGCAGACTTGGTGAAACAACCTATATATCCAGCTTAGATCTTAAAGACGCATTTTGGCAAATCCCTTTGGAGTCAAAATCGAGAGATAAAACTGCTTTTACGGTACCTGGACGTCCGTTATACCAGTTTACAGTAATGCCTTTTGGGTTATGCAACGCTCCGCAAACTCTATGCCGTTTGATGCATAAAGTAATTCCTCATCAACTCCATGACCGTGTCTTTGTTTACCTAGACGATTTATTGATAACTTCTGCAACTTTTGAGCAGCATATAGCATTACTGACGGAAGTTGCAAGTCGACTTAAAGCGGCTGGACTTACCATCAACATTGAAAAGAGTCACTTTTGCCTGCGAGAAATAGAGTATCTAGGTTTCATAGTATGTAACGGTTGTTTGCGTGTCAACAGTGATAAGGTTAAAGCAATTGCTAGTTTTCCAACTCCTAAGACCGTAAGGCAGATTCGAAGATTTCTTGGTGTAACCGGTTGGTACCGCAGATTCATTCCAAACTATTCAACCGTAGCAGCACCACTCACTGAGCTCTTGAAGAAGTCCAAAAAAATTACCTGGTCTGAAAAGACTCAAAATTCATTCGATCAATTGAAGAACCTTTTGATTACTGCACCAGTACTTGTAAATCCAGATTTTAAACGAAGATTTTACATACAGTGCGATGCCAGCAGTACTGGTGTAGGAAGTGTGTTATTTCAGATAGCTGATGATAGTATTGAGAGACCTATAGCCTATATGAGTCAAAAGCTTAATGCCGCGCAACGAAATTACAGTGTTTCTGAGCTCGAATGTTTAGCTGCAGTTTTAAGCATAAAAAAATTTAGAGCATATATTGAAGGATTACCATTCACCATAATTACTGACCATAGTAGTCTCAAATGGCTCATGGGTCAGAAAGATCTAACTGGAAGACTTGCGCGATGGAGTTTAAAGCTCCAAGGTTTTAATTTTGAAATTGAGTATCGTAAAGGCGCTCTAAATCATGTCCCAGATGCACTTTCGCGTATGTTTGGAGAGCAAACTGTTGCTGAAGTTAAAATTTTGGACGATACAGATGTTCCCCCATTGCATGTGGACCTGGATGATAAGGCTTTTCATGATGATGACTATTCGACCTTAGTTAGCTCCGTAACTGACAAAGTGTTAAATATAAAACTTGTCAATGGAAAAGTTTACATTAACATTTTGTCAAATGACGCTGAGTTGACTGACATCCCTCAGTGGAAGCTTGTCATTCCCAAAGCTCTTCAAACCACTCTCATTCAACGAGCTCACAATTCACCATTCTCAGCGCATGCTGGAGCTGCTAAAACTTTAGAATTCTTAAGAAGGCAGTATTATTGGTCTAAGATGCAGGAAGATGTCAGAAAATATGTTGCCAACTGCGATACCTGCAAGAGTAGTAAAGCCAATAATATCACTCTACGACCACCCATGGGTGATCCATCATATATTTTTCTCCCATTTCAAAAACTGTATGTAGATTTTCTTGGACCATACCCACACTCAAAAGGTGGCAATTCGTATATATTTATTGTTCTCGATCATTTTTCACGATACGTTTTAATTGAACCTCTTCGCAACTCAACTGCTGAGCTTGCAATTAAATTTTTGGAAAATCGAGTTTTTAGTGTGTATGGTGTACCCGAATATCTGGCTTCGGATAACGGCTCTTCTTTTAAATCTAACAAGTTTAAGGAATTTTTAAGAAAATACGGCGTTCATCATACATTTACCCCAATATACTCGCCGCAATGCAACGCATCAGAGCGAGTAAATCGGTCCATTCTTTCAGCGATTCGTTCCTTTTTAAAAGATTCGCATCAAGACTGGGATCTGCACCTCCCCAAAATTAGAACTTCCTTGTGTAATGTGATACACGATTCTACAAAATTTTCCCCACACTTTTTAGTTTTTGGTAAACATATAGTATCCCATGGATCAACCTATAAATTATTTCGTTCTGTTCCTGATTTCCAATTTGATCCATTTATTCGATATTCTTCCGATCGTTCTTCTTTGCTTCAAGAGAAAGTTTTAAGCAATCTAAGAGCAGCATACCATAAGAGCGCCGCTCGTTATAATCTACGCTCCCGCGTCCGAAAACTGGAACCAATGCAGACAGTTTTTGTTCGAAATTTCTCCCAAAGCGATGCTACGAAACGATTCTCAGCCAAGTTGTCTCCTAAATTTATCAAAGGAAAAATTCTTAGGTCGGTTGGCAACGTTGCATACGAGGTGGCTGATGAAGCTGGAAGAACACTTGGCATCTTTCATGCCAAAGACATAAAATCTTAGTACAGGATAGGTGGCGTCCTTGTTCAAATAAACTCCAGAGCCCGGCTTAGAGACATCTTCAGGGTGTGGGACGTCCCCACGATTTGTGGCGGCGAAAAAGAAATCCTTCTCTTTTTCTTCGTCACAACAGATTGAAATTTGAACCTTTCCAATAACTAATCAACCTAAACTTCATTTGGAACAAATTCCTAAATTATTCTATATTTCTAAATCAAAATTATTTTCTTCAATATCCCATATACTTCATTTATTTGATTTGCTTCCTGTAAGATCAAAGCGAGGGCAAGAATGCTTTACCAAGTTTTCTTTAATTTCTTTAATATCACCATATTACGAGAAATTGAGAAAGCCTTGACATACTGGTTCATGTATTATAATTCATTAACTTTAATTTTGCGAAATTAATGGATTATAATTACATTTACTGTAAAACAGCATTTTTTTGCTTGCGTTTGATAATACATGTAAGTACATTTTCTAAATGATATGTGATACCAAGCCTGATGTGATGATTATGATTGGCTAGATAACCATCACATGATTTTCTTCATTAATTAAACGGACGGGTGAAAATTTTCAATCGGGGAGTCGTAGAATGATTTTTAAAGTGGACGTATGGTCCACTTAAGTTCTATTTTTTTTATTATTGAGTCTTTTGGTTTTTTGTGTTCAATATTTCTGTTAGTCATTCGTTTGTTTTTGTTAGTCGTTTTGTTAATAGTTTGAGTTTTATTGAGTTATTTTGAGTTTGTCTCGATTTTATATATATAGATAGTTGATTAATTTTTTTTTTAAGAAAATAATGTTTGAGTGATTTTGTGAACATTGTGGTGATTTTCATTTTTCTTTTAAATAAAACAAACAAAACAATAAAGAATATATTTTGTCTTTTGTGTTTTTATTGTAAGAAACCGAACAGTTTTGTGTTAAGGTTTTATTTTTATAGTGGAAAAAAATTAAGTCTAAATAATTGTTTATGTTTAAGAAAACAGCAAAAACAAAATAGTTTTGAAAGAATATAATAGTGTACAAACTCATACTGTATCAAAACAAATATATACATGTAATAAAGTAAATAAAACATGAATTTTTAAATTAAAATTCGAACTGGTTCAGTATTAACCTGAACATTTTATATTCGAACTGTTTCAATAACTTCAAACAAAAAAAAAAAAAAATATAAGATAAATAAATAAATGTAAATCAATTAGAAAAGAAATGTGAGCCATGTTTTTCTTTTGAAGTGGAATCAATGTCATAAGGAAAAGTTACATTAGCTGCGTTGTGAGGGAAAATACAGACTGGATGAAGAAACAGCCGTCTATAAGGTATAAGATTTTATCATTATTATTACTGTTATTAGTATTAGGTTATCATATATGTTTGTATCAGTTGTTTGGTTAGTTGAGTAATTTTTGTTAATATGTGTTAGTTTTTTTTTATAAATGGTGTGAGTGAGATGTCCCAATTCCCTGGGGTTCCTTCCTGACTTCCGTCCATCGTGTTGTTTGGGGTTTCAAATGGCTGTCCCTTCATTAGTATTGTATATTCAAATAAATTTCTTAAAAAGCAGTCCCATTATATCAAAGGCACAACGAGGCAAACCACGACCCAGGCCGAGAGCTTAAGACCGGAGCAAAAGACTGCTGCCTCAAGGTTGTCCTTCGATTATTTTCCGATACAGCGGATATTTTTCTCAGTTCAAATTCCACTTTAGTTTTAGCCTTATCCGCCTGTAACATGTTAAATATCAAATATTTTATTATTAAATGAACTTTTTAAAAAGCAATTTCAGTCAAGTTCAGCAAAATTTTGCGACATTTTAATCGAAACACAATAATCGAAATATCTTTGGCAAACTCGGTCGTTGATCTGGCAACAATCAATAGTCATGTTTTGGTTGAGTTAAAATTGAACATATTTCAGTCACCCCAATTGGAAACTTTCAGGCTATCATTTACATTTATGGCAGAGTCTCTCCGGGCGGGCTTTATTCGTTCATGCCTTTTCCCTTTTAAGGATAGGAAAACAAATGACTTGTCCAGGATACTATCATCTGAAAAATTATTTATTGGGTTGCTGGTGATTTTAATTTAAAAGTAAAAAATTAAAAATAAAGTGGTGACAAAACTAAACCTTGTGGTACATCAGCGTTAGTTAATTTAGACGCAGAAGAAAAGCCATCAATGGATACCGAAATGTATTGGTCGGTGAGAAAGCTTTGAATAAACTACGCAACTGCGGGGTTAAATCCATACGCTACGCGCTTGCTGATCAGGTTTGCAGCCTGGATTTAATCAAATGCAAATTGACGACCAAATTGTAATTAAAGTGAAAAATATTATTCAACTTTGCCTTAAACAACAGAAAATTACTGATTATTTTTCAGTAAAAAAATTGTCCATCGCAGATTAATCTGAGTAGGCCAATATTCAGACATTCTCATCCGAAAATATTAACATACATTTGTCATATTAACATAATATTAACACATATTAACATACATTTGTCATTTATTTTAAAAGTGCCACAAGTGAATATATACAGCACCGAAGTTTTATACTCATTTCGGATATAAACGATCACAACAGTACTACAGTCCATCTTTTCATTACAAAACTTATTGAATTCATCAAAACGCATATAAATTCTAATATTACAAAAATAATTTATAACACTGACGGTGCACCTTCTCAATACAAAAATAAACAACCTAATTAACTTATGCCACCATAAAGAAGACTTTAAGGTTGATGCTGAATGGCATTTTCATGCTACCAGCCATGGAAAGGGACCTTGTGATGGAATTGGTGGTACACTGAAGCGTGCTGCACACCGTTATAGTATGGCGAGCGAAGATAATATTATTGATACACCAAAATAACTTTTCGAATGGGCTTTAAAATGGGAAACTACCATGAACTTTGGATACGCCGATAAAAATGAATATCAATTAACAAAAGAAAAATTACAAAATCGATATAAAAATGCGATTACTACAAGTGGAACTCAAAAATTTCATTCTTTTGTACCAGTAAATACTAAGACAATAAATGCAAAAATGTTTTCCAAACTCAAAAGAAACTTTTGAATGTAAAATAAGTAAATAATTTTTAATAACTATATTTATTTTCACATATATAATTTGTATTATATTTTAAAAAGTTTATTCAATAATAAAATATTTGTAATTTAATGTTGAAAAACAATATTTTACTTTATGATTCCATAATAACATAATACGAACATAATACTTCTCCAGTCAAAAGTTACGGCTTTTTTGTTTGCAGTCAAGACTGTCAAATTATTTTTTATAAGATTGACAAGTGATTACTAAAAGTGATAAATAAACATTTCATTTTTTATGCCATCTAAGAAAATAATTGCAGAAGTGCTTTCCTATTCAAAAGAAACTTCTGTTTGTAAAATAAGTAAATCATTTTTAACAATTGTATTTATTTTATTTATTGTACTACATATATAATTTTTATAATGTTTTAAAAAAGTCATCTAATAATAAAATATTTGATATTCAACATAAAAAAAAATCTCTTAGTTTATAACGCCATTTTTATAATTTTCCTTCAGAACAAAAAAAACTGATTCCCGACAGTCATATGCACAACGAATTTTATTTCTAAAACAAAAAATGATGCTAGTCCTAAACTTTCACAAGTTGTTAGATGGGCTATTATTTTGAAAACGTACATTTTTTTGTTGATTTTTAAATTTTTGATTTTTAAAAAATCTGAAATTTTGATATGTTGTTGGCATTGACAAAAGGAAAAAAGTAATTTCTGCTTTTATTTTTTGTGTACTCGGAATCGGAGTTATGCGCGGTTGAATTTTGAGGCTTTTTCACGTAGTTTTTGGTAATGGTGGCAATGTTTTGTGAATAGGTGCCACAAATTTCATCCGACTTACGTATATTTTTGCAAGTAAAAAGGAAAATAATTGAATAATTGAAATAAGTAAGTTTAAAATTAATAACTTTTCTCTTTTCCGCTAGGCGGCGCGTAAAACCTTGGTTTACTTCAAAGCTCATATCTCAAAAAGTAGGCTTTTTTTTTTTTTGTTTTTCACAAATTTTAAAGTAAACATATGCAGCTATGAAATTGAGAAATAAAAAGTCAGCAATTCAATATGGATTTTTTCTTACGATTTTTTAAAGTTTGGTATTTGAAAAATTCACATGTGTTTTTTTATTAAGTTAATAATCCTGTACTAAATGTGGATCTAATAAATTAAACATTTCATATTTTAACACCTGCAATAAATTTGAACCATTTTCTGTGCGGCTAAATGGTTAAAAACTTATTAAAAATTAATTTAAGTTAAGTGGTAAAATAATGGAATTTAAATTATTAAAAGGGTGTGTAAAATGTTTATTCATTTTAAAAAATGTCTATTCAGCCCCTTTTTACTAATTAAAATCTCATTAGAGACTCATAATTTTAACATTTAAAATTCTAATGACGCCCACAAACGGTTTTTGGCCAAATTATACTTGCATCCAATCAAAATATATTAAATTGTACCTACCTAATTTTGCCTGATTCTACCTATGTCAAAACTATTTCAAGGGTATATATATATTGATTGGATTGCCTTATAATCAATTATATTCCAAAATATTTAGAAGACATAACGTTTAGAAAAGATAATAATAGAAATGCCTTTCAAATTGTGCTGTAACTTGTACGGTCTCAAAAATCATCAGCGGACATCAAAAAATGTGAAACTGGTCACACCAGCTGTTATTCAAAAAGCTGCGACCCTAAATTTTACTTTGCGTGATGACCAGTTTATATGTGAAACATGTCGCACTTATATCTATAAAAATAAGGTAAATTTAATTATTTTATTAAAATGAATAAAAATTCATATGCAACTAATATTTTCTATACAGCAGCTTTCATGTTCGGAAGCTATTGATAGTGAAATTATTTCTATAAATCAGGATGTTGAAAATGTTCCAACAAACGAAAATATTCAAATACCTCCAGCATCTTTAGATCCATCACCAGTTTCGGTTGATACTATATCTCCACCAGTTCCTGAACTACTTAATGACATTTTAGAAGATATTAACAATGCTCTTGGAAGGTTAGCCGAATCTCCTATCAAACAAAATCATATTACAACAGGAATTTATAAAAAAATTGCAAGTGTCACATCGGCAATAAGTCAAAGAATATTTCAAGTAGATTCAGTTAAAGTGTTATCACCAAACGAGGAATGTGAATATACATCATGGCTTATGAACCTTAAAAAGGAGTTTAAAGATGCCAGCTGTAAATCAAAACAAGTGTTTTTGTTGACAACTCTACCACGTAAATTTTGGTCAAATCAACGTATCCAGGATGAATTTAATGCATCAAGACGACTGGTAGAATTCGCCATGGATCTGTTGGAAACAGTAGGTCCTTACAGTTGGCCTCAAAGCAAACAAGTCCACAGTTTGTCACAAAATATAGTAAAACAAATTCAAACATACTTCTTATCAGAGGAAATTAGTAGAACAATGCCTGGCCTTAAAGATGTTGTTACTATTACAGAAGGATCGACAAAAATTAAGAAATCAAAGCGGTTGGTGTTATGGAACCTCACCGACATCTACGAAATGTTCTTGGAAGAAAACAAAGAACTCAAGGATTCCACTGTTTTTTACCGGATAACACTACACCCGATAAAATAATTGCCAAAATGTTTTCTTTTTCTGATGATCATAAATATTTCAATTTAAAGGCAAAAAAAAATATATAAATTAATTTTTTAATGTATTTATTTATAATATTGATTAAATTATAATGTTTATAGGAAAAATATTTTTTTAATGTTTTTTTCTAATGTTAGTGTTGGTGATGTTGAAATTATAACAAAATCTTCGATCATTGGGATCTCCAATTCTTATTCTGAATAAAAACCTGTTTTTTAATCGGAAATACACAAAAAATGGTTCAAATTTATTGCAGGTGTTAAAATATGAAATGTTTAATTTATTAGATCCACATTTAGTACAGGATTATTAACTTAATAAAAAAACACATGTGAATTTTTCAAATACCAAACTTTAAAAAATCGTAAGAAAAAATCCATATTGAATTGCTGACTTTTTATTTCTCAATTTCATAGCTGCATATGTTTACTTTAAAATTTGTGAAAAACAAAAAAAAAAAAAGCCTACTTTTTGAGATATGAGCTTTGAAGTAAACCAAGGTTTTACGCGCCGCCTAGCGGAAAAGAGAAAAGTTATTAATTTTAAACTTACTTATTTCAATTATTCAATTATTTTCCTTTTTACTTGCAAAAATATACGTAAGTCGGATGAAATTTGTGGCACCTATTCACAAAACATTGCCACCATTACCAAAAACTACGTGAAAAAGCCTCAAAATTCAACCGCGCATAACTCCGATTCCGAGTACACAAAAAATAAAAGCAGAAATTACTTTTTTCCTTTCGTCAATACCAACAAAATATCAAAATTTCAGATTTTTAAAAAATAGTTGTTTTTTTTTCGATGTACGTTTTCAAAATAATAGCCCAGATATAAAATAAGCTTCAATTTTGTTTAAAAAAAAAAAAAAAAGAGGCTATGCCATCTTTTTTTCAATTACACCGTTTTTTTCTTATGTTACACCGTTAAAAATTATTTCAAAAAATTAACAGTGTACAATTTTAAAAACTTTGTTTTAATACCTATTCAACGACATATCATTTATGAAAATCGATTCAGTAGTTTTTCTACAATCGCTCGTCAAAATGCACTCACATCACAAAATAACAAAAAATTGAGGGGTACCCTGTGAAGACCCTTGGTCGAAAAAAAAAATTCTAAGAGAACTCGTATTTTTTATTTATCCAAGACTATCCATAAACAAAAAATAATCAAAATTAAAAGGGGTCAAGTCAAAACGATGTTGAATCTTCGTGAAATTGCTCATATATATATATATATATATATATATATATATATATATATATATATATATATATATATATATATATATATATATATATATATATATATATATATATATATATATATATATATATATATATATATATATATATATATATATATATATATATATATATATATATATATATATATATATATATATATATATATATATATATATATATATATATATATATATATATATATATATATATATATATATATATATATATATATATATATATATATATATATATATATATATATATATATATATATATATATATATATATATATATATATATATATATATATATATATATATATATACTAGCGGGGCCCGGCGTGCTCTGCTACACCTATAAATAAAGTTTGTGTGTATACATTTTGTTGACGTAGTAGCAATAATTTCAAAGAGTAGTAATGAGAAATGATTTTCTATTTTTTTTTAAATATGAATGTAAAAGGATCAGCACTCTAGTTGATCAGCAGAATATAAAAAATTAGTATTATATTTAAAAAAAAGGATATATAAAAATACGCGATCAAATAAGTTTTCAGGTGTGTAAGGTTTCAGGTGTGTCTCCATATTGAACATTATACGGAACAAATATAGATTTAAAAATGTTCACAGTGTTCATGCCGTTTAATATACGCGTTCTTTACTGGTAGGTTATTAAAAAAGTTACAAAAAAATTGTAATCGTGATGTCATTCAATGGTCAGCAAGGGCAGTTAGAATAGTGACAATACATTCGATGAAGGTGAATACAAACGCATTTACAAATTTTAAACATACACACATTAATTTTTATAAATAGAAGATAATGATGCAAAAAGAATTAAAATTTTATTTTGGAGTTTTGTATTAAACTTCTAGGCAGTACTACGTGTGAATTCATAGGATGAGAAATATTTCTATTTAGTCAACATTCTGAGTCATTGTAGTCATTATTGGTTGTTGCAAATCAATGCGAAACTAATATCTGACACACGGTCAATATGTTGCCATAGACAACATTATGGGAATATTAATTTTTTGGAGTTTTGTGAGTGATTAAGCTTAAAGTAATTATTGAAAGTAAAATTCCCGACAATAAGTAATTATTGTCGGGTTGGGATTGAACTTATACTTATCAGAGACATCATTCCGACAGACGTTGTCCTGCACGATTTCAAGTGATTAGGATATTAAACAAAGCATGAAATGAAAGACAAATAATATAAAAATTTCATTATTTTTTATTTTGAAATAACATAAATTTTTCTAAAAACAATTCGTTATAATCAATATTGTTTGTTTAATTTTATCTTAATGCAAGGTGATGAACAATATTTTTAGTCAATTCCTGAGGAGTATAAGTGAATAAATTTGATGGTTTTCCAACGCGAGAATACGCCACATATAATTGGCCATGTGAAAAGACCGGATTTTCCAGATCCAACCCACAAATCGACATTGTTTGATCTTGTGACTTAATAATAGTCATGGCAAACTCCAAACGAATTGGAAATTGCAGACGTCTGAATGGAATGGGTGAGTCTGAAGGGATAATTTGGATTCGTGGCAGAAGAACAACTCCACCCTCAAATTAGTCGTTCAAAATTGTAGCTTCAAGAACATTGCCCAAAGTTTTTTTATGACTAATCTTGTACCGTTGCATAGCTTAGGTGGATTTAAATTGCGAAGCAAAATTATTGGTGAACCAATTTTTAATCGCCAGTTATGTGGTGGCATTCCTGGTAAATCCAGCGAATTAAAAAGTTCAACAGGATAGTGACTGCTTCGTCAGGATCGGTAACAGTGTCGATCGATTTGAACAATATCTCATTGCCGGGTGATGACTGTTGTATTTTGAAGTTAATAGCGTCAACATCGATATTTTTGCGGCTAAAATAGCTCGTTCACGAAGCCACGCATGATTATTATGAATAGCAGCGCCATCTGCCGGGTTTATTTGCTAATCTAAGTCATCCAGGGCGTCACCCAAACGCATACAAAAAACTTCATTAAAATTGGTCCAGCCGTTTAGGAGGAGTTCAGTGACAATACCGACTGCAGCGCCTCTGCCAGACTGATCTATAAATATAAACCATTCGGGGCGTTACTCAAACGCACACAAAAAAATTCATTCAAATCGGTCCAGCCGTTTAGGAGGAGTTCAGTGACAATACCGACTGCAGTGCCTCTGCTGGGCTGATTTCTAAATTTTAACCATCCAGGGCGCTACCCAAACGCATACAAAAAAATTCATTCAAATCGGTTCAGCCGTTTAGGAGGTGTTAAGTAACAGTACCGACTGCAGCGCCTCTGCCGGGCTGGTTTATAAATTTAAACCATTCGGGGCGCCATCCACACGCACACAAAAAAATTCATTCAAATCGGTCCATCCGTTTAGGAGGAGTTCAGTAACAATACCGACTGCAGCGCCTCTGCCCGGCTGATTTATAAATCTAAACCATTCGGAGCGCTACCCAAACGCACACAAAAAAATTCATTCAAATCGGTCCAGCCGTTTAGAAGGAGTTCACAGTCATACACACAGACAGTAGAATTATATATATAAAGATATATATATATATATATATATATATATATATATATATATATATATATATATATATATATATATATATATATATATATATATATATATATATATATATATATATATATATATATATATATATATAATTTTTTTTGTTTTTCCGTCTCCGCTTATCATATATAGTCGTTTGGCACCAAAATTTTTCCGAAATTCCGAGATAAAGCAAATACCAATAGGTAGATTTTTATATGACATCACCTAAAAGCTGGAGCAATTTTCTCTCCGTAGCCCGACTTTTCTTCACACCAAAAACATATTGGTAATAGCCACCCAGATTGCATATGAAATAAGTTGCGTATTGTTTCGTTGGCTTTGATTTTATACAAAACAGAAGCAAATTCAGCATTTGAAAAACCAATTACTATTGGAACTTTGGCAAAATTTCCGTTTTTGAACGAAACGAACGGATCTTCTATTAAAAATCTTTCCTGTCCAAAATCTTGTTCAAGTACTGCGGTCCAGTATACAGAGGACGGAGACCAATTTCGTGTTCCAAACTGTCATATAAACGAACCGAGTTTGTTGATTTCATGAAATTAAATATTTCTTGGGGAGTAGAACAATTCGTACAACCAACATGTACAGTTTGTTGGTGCGCCTTTTGAATTTAGTCTGAACTTATTTTAGGAAGAAAGCCAGCTGCACTCATACTTATCGCCTTGCTGAGTAAATTTTGTGACATTGGTGAGACATGATGTAGCAATATTGAAAATCCTCCAGTGCTATGTCCTAGAATATTTATTTGATCAGGATCTCCTCCAAACATTTCTATATTACTTTTGACCCATCTTAGTGCAATAACTTGATCTTTAAGAGCAGCATTACCAGGTGCATCACTTATGCCTAAGCCTAACATTCCTAATGCACCAAGGCGATAATTTATTGTAACAAGCACGACGTCATGTTCCATTAAGTATCGAGGACCTCCACGATCAGTACTTAATCCAGAACGGTAGCAAAATGCTCCGCCTGGTATTTGGAATACAACAGGTTTCTTGGCATTTGTTAGCTGTTTATAAAAAACATAGTTTAATATACTACAATAAACAGCTACTTGACTGAAATCAATTACATACTTCTTTTGAATAAATATTTAATCGCAAGCAATCTTCAGATTGTTCTGTGTTTGTTGGTTGAGGACACGCTGGACCATCTTCAGTAGCACCAAAAACTTCATCCCAGTAATCTATTGGCTCTGGAGGTTTGATGAAAATTCAAGTTAGGCTACGTACACAGTGGAAGCTGTGAGCGGTACTGTGCATAAACGGTGCTGTTTTTTACTGCCGGTAATGCGATTAAATGTGCATAGTACCAAGGATTGTAATCCCAGGATCTTGAATCTTGGGCACCCGGAATCCCGACTAATTTTAATGATACAGAAAGCCTGATATTCATGAAATAAAATCTCGTGCTAGTCATATTTGCTGGGATTAATCAATGAAACCACGAAATTCAGTTTAAAAAATAAGTAATATTAATATTAATTTTTGATCAACCAATATGACAACGCCGCTTACTACAGTCCCTCCTTTTGACATACGAGCTAACGAGAGACATTATATACCATTGGCAATAGCACGGAGATATTATTAGACAAGGGAGGAAGACCATACATCATATGATCAATAAATATGTCACTATAGCACTAGGATTGTTGGTAACCCAATTTTATTTTTGTTGCTGCATATTTTTTAAAAAATATTAGCATTTTTTACTCTTATATTTTTATTTTCCTCAACTTTATCATGAAATTTTGACCTATGCTTATGTCGCTCTTCAGTTTGTTGTTTGTACCAGGGTTGCTAATATACACGTATAAAATGTTTTATACGTTACAAGTATAATACGTAACGAATAAAACGTATAAAACGTATATAACGTATAAAACGTATAAAATGTTTTTGTTTTTGAAATTCATTCATAAAAAATTAAAAATACTTCTTACTTCAGATATTAATTATATTTTAAAGGTTTATACTAAGTAAAAATATAATTAGGTGGTTGTAAAATATTTATATATTTTATAAATTATAAAAAAAACTATTTGTTTGGAATTTTCTTTTCTTATTCTTCTATTCTTCTTATTCTATTCGAATAGGTCCTTAGATACCTTTATTAAAATAACAAAAACAAAACAATTAATGTAGGTGAAAAATTAGAAACATAATATACCCATGTATACATTCAATTCAATTATTTAAACTAAAATATTAAATTATGAACTAAAAAATAATATAATTAATACTGATTTGATGAACTTTGGGTTTTTTCGTTCAATTCGTTAAATTTAAGTGATTATGTACTCAGTAGTTTCCTGGAACTTGATGACTTCTGCAACCAAACGACTTCGGAGAGAGTTAGATAAATGACCAGATAGAAAATACTGTTTATAGCTGGGCAGTTGATACTTGTAAATTTAGTAATTCATTTGCCAATCCTTGATTTTGGGCTGTTATTAATTAGTTCACATATAAGTAGTAACCGCCAGTCCTGTATTTTACCGCACTGTCCTGTTTTTTACCATCCTGTCCTCTGTATTTGCAAATACAAAACATTACAATGTCCCTTATTTCCTAATTTGATATGCACATGTCTTCTTTTTTGCATAAATTTTACACAAGCATGAATTTAAATTATAATTTTTGTAAATATCAAGCATTAGAATCTAGAGCCAAATGTCAAAATCGTATTGCTAGGCGTTAGGTCATAAATAAAAATTCTAAAAAATCGAACAAAAATGTCAGTCGGTCTACTGACCGGCCCGCTAACCAACCGCAACAATCGATGAAAACTATTAAAGGAATTTAAAAAAATTTTGTTGCAGAAATTAGGTTTCATCAATGATAAGAACCGCAGAGACGCTATATTCGATGTATCAGAAAAGTGTAAAAAATTGGGATATTTGTTTAACTTAAAAACGTTTAAATGATAATGAGCAGTAAGATTAAATGTAGAGAAATCTTGATGGTTGGCATTTGTATGTAAGACCAGGAGCTTGGTTTAATTCAGCTTCAGTTACTCCTATCTAATAAGAACAGCTGGAAAACATTATGTTATTGCAGAATAAATATAGTTTTTTTCATAGCAGTTATGGAAATTATTAGGAATTATTAGAGAGACGTCTTTAAGAAATTTTGTTGTGTGAATCTGGGTTGCACCACTTCTAATTAATAGGCACAGTTTGAAAATACCATGTTCTTGTAGATCAAATATTGGTTTTATACAAAAGTTGTAATGGGTTAAAATATGTAGTTACGTCAAACGGAAAAGATGTAACGTCCGCTATATTCGCCTAAACAACAATAAAACCAATTCATCTTCTGTTTCTAATTCAATAAAAATGTATTTCAATAGTTTCAGTTCATTTTTACATTAATAATAATTTTTAAATTTTCTAATACTTAACGGCTAGTTAAATTTCGAATATACTATAAAAACAAACGAACGTACCCAATTTTACTTCCAATTATAACGAACAGATGTCGTTACTAACTTTTGCTGAATCTTGGTATTACACGATTTTGTTTTTCATGAGAGGGTGTCAAACTAAAAATCACATTTTTTGGTTGGGTTTTAAAAAGGATCTTCAATCTTTTTCGGTCTGTCGATGTTTATATATGAAAACAAAAAAATTAAATTTTCTATCAACCGGTTAACATATTGTTCGCAACTTTTTTTGTAAATTTTTATTATTGTTCAAAAGGATAAACAAAAGAATTAAATGTTTTATTTATTGAGATAAATAAATTTAAATTAATTGGACAATGTATGTTCTAATTGAGTAAAATATGTTTTTTTATAAATTCACAATGGAGTCAAATTCTGATATGTGTATATTAAATGTACAAAACGTTTTCATACGATAACATTTTCATACGATTTTCATACAATATCGAAAATAAATTTGGTGATCATTGGACCGATAATATTCAATCGAGTGGATAGCGCTAATATAATATATAAAGCAAAAAAAGAAGAAATGGAAATTGGATGGCTAAATGAATAGGGGTCTATCCGTGAACGGGATATAATCGTTCGAATGTGTCATCACGAGTGCTGTTTGTTTCTCGAAGGGGATTTCAACAAGGGAAATTTAAATTGATGCTTGATTTGAGGTATAGCAACTATGGAAATCTGGAAATGCAGTTTGGATGATGCTAATGAACTCAAATGAACAATCAGGTTTTCTTTTTTTTATTATCTATACATAAATTATTATAATTGTTTTTGGTTAATTTCATAAATATACATCATTTTTATAATCTTTTCGTATATGAATATATAATACATTTTGTTTGGGAAATGAAATGTTAGGCTGATAGAATCAAAGTAAGAGATTCCCAATCTCAGGGGTCGTCTAGGGGATCAATAGTTATCCGGTGTGTTTCTTTGTGTTATTAATTTATTGAATTTTGTGTATGAAAAGTCCAAGCCACCTACAGTGGCAATTACTAATACGTGACGCCGAACCAAAGACGGACCGATTGTTTCTTTAATATAATACCGCAACTACGGTTAAATGGTTAAATTTTTGGTAATATAATAATTTTAATAATTTGATGTTATTCTGGCGCAATTTTGAATTTCTTTTGGGATAATTGGTGGATTAAACCAGTTTGTGTTTTTTTTATATAACCAGGTTTGGGGTTATAAAATTCATCGTATAGATAATTGTAACAAATTATATTATTTAGGATAAACCGGTATTTGGATTACTGGTTTTAAATTTAAATGTTAGTAGAATCATTACACGTTTTTTTTGGTTAATGATTTTGATTTTTATTGTCGGAACAATTTTTTTTTTTTGTTTAAATTTAGGAATATTTTTTTTTATTATATATATAATGTATTGTAAGAGACAGCAGGGGCAGAGGAGCTTCAATGGTGAAGACGTGGTAGCGGTTCGGTCCCTCTTCAACGGGATCCAGATTATACGTAGGGGAAATAGGGAGAAGGAGGTAGGACGGGTCTACAGACCTGTTCTACAGAGAACGAGACCTGGGGATCGAGGTGAGCCAGATCCACATTCGGAACAGATAGTTGGAGACCTCCTGGAACAGCTGATCCAGGATCTCCCTCTGTCAGAGCCGAATGTGGGCTGGCGTGAAAGGAGGAGGATCTCCAGGAATCGGAAATCGACCCTGAAGAAGAGAGAGAGGAATAGGAAGAAGAAGGAAGAGAGTCGTTTGGTCGTGGAGATGGGGTCTTCCTCGACCAACGATACTCAAGGGGTGGAGCTGGTCGAGGAGGTTTCCATCTCACCGACCACGCGACAGGTAGAGGAGTGGATTGGTCCACAGGTGGCTCCTGTCCCTGACTGCAGGATTAGTTAAAAGAACTAATTGTTTTTTAATTTGAAAAAAAAAACCGTTGAGGGTCAGCAATTTTTTTTTGGGGATTGTTTTTTTTGGGCTGTCATTTGGAAAAATAATCTATTTTTTAATTTGAAAAAAAAAACCGTTTTGGGGAAGCAGTTTTTTTGAAACTTTTTTATGCTACCATGTACATAATATATAGATTGTACATATTGTAAATATTTTTGGTATACTATTGTAAATATATTTTGTATACCATGTAACATATTTTTTTTATATATATAGTACAATTTTTTTGTACATAATGTACATAATGTAATTAAATTTTGTAAATAGTCATTGTGAATATAAATATTGTACATATCTTTATCGTCCATATTTTTTGTACATATTTCGTAATGTAGATAGTTTTTTTTGGAATTTTTTTTTCGTGTATTAAGTTGTAATTAAAACTCTTTCCAGCGGTAGGCCTAACAAGCCATCCATAGAGCTTCACTCTTTAACTATGATGACGTTCTTAGATCGCCTATGGCCATCGGGGTTATGCGATCGAAGAACATTGGTTTCTTCTCTTCATTCGGCGAGGAAGTCCTCAGGGACGAGGAGTGGTGTTGCTGTGTTTGTACTTAGGTGCAAACCAGTAGTACCATTCTTTGCTCAGAGGCTTCTTCGGTGTAATGAAGAGAAGAGCCAATTATATTTTGCTTTCAGGATCAGAGGCTTCACCTCATACAAATTCAAAAACTTTTCCATTTTTCCATTTAGCTTTACAATAGACAGTTTTTCATGGAGTTTAGGTTTTGAAGTCTGGTGCTCGGGAGCCTTCTTCAACTTTCGCATTAGGGTTAGTTGTAATTTATTTGTAGGTTAAACAAGCACAACTGGGTCAGTAGAAATGGACCTAAGGTCTAATCGTGACAGTTGTGATTGTTTTATTAGGTTGGGGAGAATCTGTTCTGTAGAATCTGGTCGTTAGGGGCTTTTCTAGTCAGTTCTCACATGCATTGTTGGAGTGGGCTCGCGAACGCGATATTTTAGATTTAAACAAAATGGATATTGTACCATACTTACTTTTTAAATTGTCTCCAGACGAATCTTGATTTTGGGAATCTCTTATCTTATTAAATAAAAATAAAATAAATCAAACAAATTTTTCAAAAAATTAAATAAATAGTTTTTATTAAATAAAATAATTTTTTTTAGAATTAAATAATTTTAGGTAGCTAAATAAAAAAAATTTTCTTAATTAAGCAAGTAACGTCAAGATATAAATAAATATTCTTTGTTTTTTAAAAAAAATAAATAAATATTTCGAAGTTAAGACGGTGCATCCGATAAATAAACATTCTTTTGAATATTTTTATTTTTCAATTTTTTTTAAAAATAAATAAATATTTTTAGGGGTGCTAATGTCAATAAATAATTTTAGGTATATAATTAATTCTGAAATTTCAGCATATCTGAAATTAAATAAATAAATTATATTTTTATATACAATACCTTAGGAATTTTTGTGAAAGGTGAAGCAAAGATTGGGTACGACAGTGGTCTTTTTTGTTCTTTTACGAAATTTTGTTTTTGAAAAAACTTTTGTGTTTTCGAATTGGGCGTTCGGTGTTTTTTTCGTTTTTGCGTTTTTCATTATTTTTACATTTACAGCGTACTAACTACATTTTTTTTGTTGGGAATTGGTTTTAGTATTGTGTTTGCGAGTTCATAATTTTACGAGGTTTTACCATCAAAATGTCAAACCAACTAGACGTTGACCATCCGTTCTATGGTCTGGAACCCACCGAACTACAGGTCGAATGTCTGGTTTGGGGTGTGAACTTCGGGGGGGCCGATTGGGCAGAGGAACTGCGAAACCATGTAGATCATGGGTCAGTTCCAATAACAGTGTCTCATGCGAGAGATTTGATAGAGGAATCTCAAATGGTGGTGCAGGCAGCACAACTTATTTTAAATCAAGTACGACGACTTCAGTCACCGATTGATCAGACCTTCTTAGATGGTTTGGCGAATCGAGTGTTACATTACACGGGTAGGATGAATAGGTTGGGTCCTCGCAATGACTTGCAAGAAGCCCGCACCTACGCTATCTCACAATTGTCACGCGCTTGGAATATAATAGAATCGTTGTCAACACGTCCAATTATGCAGAATAAACCAGGAGTATCATCTGCTCCATCTGCTTCACCTGCTTTTCAACCAGATGAGAGATTTACACCGATCCCAGTACGGCCGATATCGGAAACAATACATAGTCTGAATCGTCCAAACCAGCAACAACAGAGACGGTCAGATCAAGCACCACCGGCTTATTTCCAGCAATCGGGTTTGAGAGCTGAGGACTTTGTAATGCCACAATTGGGTCCATCACTCCAATCTGAACACACACATAACAATCCAGCATTGGTACAACCACAACCACAATTAAATTATCCATCAGTACCACAGGTACAACTACCACCAATATATCCACCAGCTCCACTAACAGCACCACCACCATACAACCAACCTCCTCAGGTATGGCGTGACGCGGCTCCAGCGTTAGCACCAGTGGAGTACCGAGGGGTTCGTGGGAACAATTTGAGTCGTTATGACTCAAATTGGGTTCCAATCTTCACAGGAGATGGTCACTCTCCTGATGTTCATGAGTTTGTTCACAGAGTTGAGGCGGCTGCCAGGAGGGACCGTGTGAATTGGGACGACCTTAGGTCTATCGTTCCACGGTACCTCAAGGGGGCTGCCGACCGATACTATTTGAACTTAACTCATGAATATGAGGTGGTGACCTATCCAGTGTTAAGGGAGGGACTCCTACAAACCTTCGGTACGCTCACTGATGATAAGGCGATCTTGCGAGTTTTTCTGAACCGCAAACAAAAGTCAAAGGAGAGCGTGTACGAGTATCTGGTGGAGATTGGTTCGTTAAACCGTCGCTTAGCACGTCCATTTGCTGACCGTGAAATGCTAGAGATTGCTCGGTAGGGACTGAGTGTGGAGCTCAAAAATGCTACACTTGCAGCAACAATACATTCAATGGATGAACTTCGGACTTTATGTCAGAAGTTTGAACGTTTGTGGTCCACACCAGTTCCGACCAGAACATCAAACTTAAGAATTAGCGAGCTACAGCGGATGGATGATTATGAGGTGGATGCTGAACCAGAACATCATGGATATATTGAAGCGGTGGATTCAACACAGAGACGGATATTGCAGCGACCTGGCATAACATCGGATAACATTCAACCTGGTCCATCAATATCCAGACAACCAATAGTATGTTTCAGATGTGGAGTAAATGGTCATCGAGCTCCTGAGTGCTCTAAGAATAGAATTAAGTTGTATTGTTGGAAATGTAACAAGCCGGATGTAATTTATGCAAATTGTTCATATTGTCACCCGTCGTTAAACTACCGTCCGAGAGTACATGCTTCGGGGATGGTACCCTCGGTTCAACATCCAATGAGCCCGAAAAAATCGACGAGAGATGTAGGAACGCAGGACGATCGGCAACCACCAATGAAACCCGAATAAAATCATCGAATACATTTAATTTCCCATCATTACATCGAACGTATTTTAGACGTCTTGAACGTAACATCAGATATTGGAGGATGAGGAAATTATTTCGCAAAGCTTGTGTTTCATCTATCCTTTCAGAAACAAAGGATCCTCGGCCGCGACTAACAATTAGGATTTTGGACAAACATATTTCAGGATTATTGGATAGTGGAGCGTCAATCACTATACTTGGAAGAAATTCCTTGGAATTATTGGAATCATCAGGTACAACCTACCGTAAATACACTTCGTGTATTCGTACGGCGGATGGTACTGCAACTAAAATTTTAGGTTACATTGAAATTCCAATAACCGTGAATGGCTCCACTAAACCAATGCGGTTCCATATAGTCCCTGGTTTACGAGAAGAGCTCTACCTGGGCATAGATTTCTGGGAGAAATTCGGTATTGTTCCTTCTTTTGTTAGTGAACTGACTCGCACAGAGCTACAAACTTTAAATACACACAACCTCACCACTGATCAGCAACATGAACTGGATATGATCAAGGATTCTTTCCCGTCATTTGAAGTGTCTGGACTCGGAAAGACTTCTTTGGTTGAACATGTCATCGATGTTGGTGATAGTGCACCTGTTAAACAGAGGCATTATCCCACATCGCCGGCTGTTCAACTAAAGGTTTATGCCGAACTCGACCGAATGCTTCAAATGGGCGTGATCGAAGAGTCTAACAGTTCTTGGTGCTCGCCAGTGGTTTTGGTACAAAAAGAATCTGGTAAAAACAGATTATGTATTGATAGCCGTCGTGTCAATTTACTCACAAAAAAGGACGCTTACCCACTTCCCTTGATTGATGGCTTACTAGGTCGTCTAAATAGCACAAAGTACATTTCCAGTATTGATCTCAAAGATGCTTTTTAGCAGATTCCTCTGGCAGAAGCATCTAGAGACAAGACAGCCTTCACAGTGCCTGGTCGTCCATTGTATCAATTCCGGGTTATGCCCTTTGGATTGTGCAATGCTCCCCAGACAATGTGTCGGCTAATGCACAAAGTGGTACCACATCAATATCACGAAAATGTCTTTGTTTATTTAGATGATCTATTGGTAGTCTCTTCCACGTTCCAGGAACATATGGAATTGCTGTTAAGCTTCATTGTTAAGAGCGGCTGGGTTAACCATAAACCTCAAGAAAAGCAAATTTGTTCTGAGAGAGGTGAAATACTTGGGATTTGGTTGGTGAAGATGGTCTTCGAACAGACCCTGACAAGGTAAGAGCTGTAGCAGAGTACCCAGCTCCATCTACAGTAAAACAAATACGGAGATTATTGGGAATGGCTGGTTGGTACCAACGTTTCATACCAAATTATGCAAGCGTGGTATCACCAATTACAGATTTATTAAAGAAGAGTTCGGGGAAATTGAAATGGACATTAGAAGCGCAAGCTGCTTTCGAAAATTTAAAACGATTGCTGACTACAGCACCAGTATTAGTAAACCCTGACTATAATAAAGAGTTCTTTATTAGATGCGATGCGAGTCTGACAGGGATAGGTAGTGTGTTGTATCAGGTTGATACTGACGGACAAGAGTGTCCGATAGCCTTCATGTCGAAGAAATTAAATAGAGCTCAAAGGAATTATTCAGTTTCTGAGCTTGAATGTCTTGCGGCAATTCTTAGTGTGAAGAAATTCAGGGGCTATGTTGAAGGTCACCGATTTACTATCGTGACTGATCACTCAAGTCTGAAGTGGCTTATGTCGCAGAAAGACTTGAGTGGTCGTCTGGCTAGGTGGAGCCTAAAACTCCAACATATGGATTTTACCATTGTCCACCAAAAAGGTACCCAAAATATAGTCCCTGATGCTCTATCTCGTCTTTATGACGATACACACGAGGAATTGACGGAAGCATTAACACATCACATTAACGACATTAAAATCGACAATGAAGGTTATCGGCACAACGAATATACGGATATGATAGCTAAAGTTCAATCATCTCCTCAGGACTTTCCATCAGTTAAAGTCGTGGATGATAAGCTATACATACGTATTGAGCCAAGACCTGATGCAATACCCAACGATGTTCCTGTGTGGAAACTCTGGGTACCAAAACCGATGACTTCCAACATGATTCAGAAACATCATGATGATAGTACTGCTGCTCATGGGGGTGTTAAAAAGACTTTAGAATTACTTCGACGTCTTTATTATTGGCCGGGCATGGCGTCACAGGTACACAACTATGTTGTGTCCTGCGACACATGTAAACAAACAAAAGCCACGAATCAGATATTGCGTCCTCCGATGCAATATCAATTCGAAAACAGCACGTTCATGGCAGAGAGTCTATATAGATTTTTTGGGACCGTACCCTCGTTCTACACTTGGGAATACGGTGTTATTGATAGTTCTGGATCATGCTACGAAGTTTGTACTACTGAAACCACTTAGAAACGCAACTTCACCGAAGGTGAATGCTTTTCTAAGGAATGAAGTGTTTCTTACATATGGGGTACCAGAGTTTCTGCACAGTGACAATGGCAAACAGTTCACTAGTAGGAACTTTCAAAATCTTTTGTCAGATTTCGGCATTAAACACATTAGGACCGGTGTCTATAGTCCTCAAAGCAACGCGTCAGAGCGGGTCAATAGGTCAGTTCTAGCAGCAATTCGTTCATTAAAGGTCAACATACCAAATGGGATTCACAAATTGGTGAAATCGCATATGCACTGCGGGCCGCAGTACATTCAGCCACCAAGTACTCACTGTACTATTTATTATTTGGTCAACACCCAGTTTCGGATGGAAATACTTACCATTTGTTGAGATCACTACACCAGCTTGGTGAAGATGCTGGGGAGGAAATAGAACGCTCTGATCATTTGACTCTGCTTTGGAACCAGGTTCAACAAAATTTAAAAGCAGCTTTCAAAAAATCGCCACATCAGTACAACCTGCGATCTAAACTACGGACTTTTCAACCACAACAACGTGTGTTTGTACGGCAACATCATTTGAGTGACGCTACAAAAAAATTCTCGGCAAAATTGGCTCCAAAGTTCTTACCTGCAATGATTAAGACTAAGATTGGAAATGTACTCTATGAGTGCATAGATATGAGCGGTAAGAGTCTTGGAGTCCATCACGCGAAAGACATCAGGGAATGATGTCTTTTCGTTAGGTAGGGTAGTTCCTCTGTCTGGTTGTTGTCTCTGGGGGTCACACCTCCCGTGTCATACTTACTGGTTGTATCGGGGTGTCCATAGTGCTGACGTTCGGATGGATGGTCGGTCTCAATACTCAGTGAAGTTCCTAGGGACCTCATGAGTGTAGGAACCGGTCATCGGTCTTGACGCCAGTGACTGTGGGTATCTCGATCCCAGATACAGATTAGTTGTGGGAAGTAGTTCGATGGTTTCTGACGTAGAGGGGGTGACGACGTTTTTGTGATTTCAAGGGTAAAAATCTTGGTTTTTACCTTGAATTCATGGTGTAACGTCCGCTATATTCGCCTAAACAACAATAAAACCAATTCATCTTCTGTTTCTAATTCAATAAAAATGTATTTCAATAGTTTCAGTTCATTTTTACATTAATAATAATTTTTAAATTTTCTAATACTTAACGGCAAGTTAAATTTCGAATATACTATAAAAACAAACGAACGTACCCAATTTTACTTCCAATTCTAACGAACAGATGTCGTTACTAACTTTTGCTGAATCTTGGTATTACACGATTTTGTTTTTCATGAGAGGGTGTCAAACTAAAAATCACATTTTTTGGTTGGGTTTTAAAAAGGATCTTCAATCTTTTTCGGTCTGTCGATGTTGATGAAAATTCAATAAATTAATAACACAAAGAAACACACCGGATAACTATTGATCCCCTAGACGACCCCTGAGATTGGGAATCTCTTACTTTGATTCTATCAGCCTAACATTTCATTTCCCAAACAAAATGTATTATATATTCATATACGAAAAGATTATAAAAATGATGTATATTTATGAAATTAACCAAAAACAATTATAATAATTTATGTATAGATAATAAAAAAAAGAAAACCTGATTGTTCATTTGAGTTCATTAGCATCATCCAAACTGCATTTCCAGATTTCCATAGTTTGCTATTATTTGAAAACAAAAAAATTAAATTTTCTATCAACCGGTTAACATATTGTTCGCAACTTTTTTTGTAAATTTTTATTATTGTTCAAAAGGATAAACAAAAGAATTAAATGTTTTATTTATTGAGATAAATAAATTTAAATTAATTGGACAATGTATGTTCTAATTGAGTAAAATATGTTTTTTTATAAATTCACAATGGAGTCAAATTCTGATATGTGTATATTAAATGTACAAAACGTTTTCATACGATAACATTTTCATACGATTTTCATACAATATCCTACGAAAATAAATTTGGTGATCATTGGACCGATAATATTCAATCGAGTGGATAGCGCTAATATAATATATAAAGCAAAAAAAGAAGAAATGGAAATTGGATGGCTAAATGAATAGGGGTCTATCCGTGAACGGGATATAATCGTTCGAATGTGTCATCACGAGTGCTGTTTGTTTCTCGAAGGGGATTTCAACAAGGGAAATTTAAATTGATGCTTGATTTGAGGTATAGCAACTATGGAAATCTGGAAATGCAGTTTGGATGATGCTAATGAACTCAAATGAACAATCAGGTTTTCTTTTTTTTATTATCTATACATAAATTATTATAATTGTTTTTGGTTAATTTCATAAATATACATCATTTTTATAATCTTTTCGTATATGAATATATAATACATTTTGTTTGGGAAATGAAATGTTAGGCTGATAGAATCAAAGTAAGAGATTCCCAATCTCAGGGGTCGTCTAGGGGATCAATAGTTATCCGGTGTGTTTCTTTGTGTTATTAATTTATTGAATTTTGTGTATGAAAAGTCCAAGCCACCTACAGTGGCAATTACTAATGAAGAATAGTGTGAATTTTATTGAGTGAATTCAATTTTGGTCATTGATGAATATAGGTACGGTTGGCAATGTCAAATTGTGGCAGGCTAAATTTTTTTTTTCAACAAATAATTATATTTTGAAAAGAAGCGTTGAATTTACGTTAAATTTGGAAGTTTTCTGAACTCATAGGAATAGTTGGGCAAGAAATTATTATGACGAAGTTATATTTTCTAAAACAACTGTTCCTATTAGTCCAAAAACTAGGCTTTATGAATATTAAATATCACGAATACGATGAATAATACGCCCGCGATAATAATATATATATATATATATATATACTTTTATTGATTAAGGATTTTACTTTTATACGGTATAAAACGTATATAATTGTGTGTTTTATAATATACGTTTTATACGTACGTGTAATACGTCTTTTATACGTTACCGTCTTATACGTTGCAACCCTGGTTTGTACTAATCAAAGTTTGCTAGAAAATCATAGCAACTCATTAGCTCGTGAGTTGACGAATGCCTCAATAATTCGCGTAAAGGAGAGGAGAACCGAAAACATCTGGAGTATTAAACTTTTGCAGAATTGAACACTGCTTTTGTTGATGATAATTCATATATTAACCGTTTCAAGTTGCAGCCGTATATAAGTTTTAATTAACGATTATTTAACATTACAAGGGATGTGCAACGGATGATTGAACTCCCACACTGCATCATTGAGCACAGATTACAACGAAAATGCAACTGAGGATTTGAATCCAGCTAATTTAGTTGAGAAAAACAATTTGGAAGTTGAACTACAACCCAGAATTAATTCACGCTTAATACCTATACAAAACCTGGTCACCATAATTGAGAACAAAATGAAAATATTTAAGCAAAGCGGTCATAGAGTGCTCCATTTGCAGTGAATGTATTTTAATTTATTGACCATTCAATCAACAAGAGTGGAATCGGATCGGGGTTTTCAGCCTTCAGAAATATTATTTCCAAATTAATACCGTATGTTTTCTAAAATCCAATTTCTTAATATAAATCATTCAAATATGTAAGGAACTGGTTTTTCTTTATGTACTATATTATCAAAGTTGTAATTTTTTTCTTGAACATTTATTTTTTTTAAGAAGTTGAATTATTAAGTTAATTTTTAAGCTCCGTTTTCTATAACGAACCCTACTTCGGTCTGAAAGACCTTTGTATTATATTCTTAAGCCAAAAGTGAAATTCTTACCCCCACTTTTTTGGCATTTCTCGACGTCTTAGAACCTACTGATTCTAAAAAAATGTATGTCTGTCTGGCAGCCGGCTGGCTGTGCATCACAACCTACGAAATCTAGAAAATCGTTGGAACGATTTCAAATATTTTTGTTTTGAGCTGAAAAGACAGTGTGTTCGATAGCCGTACCGAAAGCGTGTCAAAAAAACGTCAAGTGTCTCAAAGCAAAAAAAAATTGCATATTTTTTCCTTAAAAACGGTCATTTTAAGTGATAATGAGTATTAACCTTGAATTTATAGAAATCTTGATAGTCGGAATTGGTATGAATGACTGAGAATGATTTTCATTTGTTTTTATCAAATTTTTTGGGAAAAAATAAAATTAATTATTGTATGACATGAAATGTAATTGAACATGAAATTGTACATGGTAATTTTGGAATTTATTATAATTTTTGAAATATTCTAAGAATTTTGGAAAAGTTTGTATTTTCTATTTAGTTATAAGTTGTGCAATATTTTAAGAACACTGGAAAAAGTTTCAATTTTTGATTTTGTTATAATTTTCCTCGAAATTCTAAAAATATTCCAAAAATTCTTACAAAATCAAAAATTGAAACTTTTTTCATAATTCTAAAAATATATGTAAATTCTATGGGAGTTTTTGCATTAAGGAGTCTAATGACAGTGGAAAAATTCAACTTAAGTAAAAAAAAATAATTAAGTGATGAAGAAGTTTCAACTTTGAAATTGTCATCGCCTCAACGGCGTAATCGATAGCGTGTCTGCCCAAGGATTCGAGCCGGGCACTGACGAGGGTAGGTTCGAATCCGATCCGAAACACGTAATATGTGAATTGTAGTTTTGTTTCGAAAAATTAGTACCACAACCAAAACTTATCATTTAGAAAAACCAATACCAAAACCATAATTAGATATTAACGAAATCTAAAACCAAACCATTAAAAAAAATTATTGATTTTGCAGTCATGCATATACTCACAAATGTCCAGGGCCCCTATTCCCAAACACATATTTGTCAATCGACAATATTGTCAATTTCACCAAAATGCTTAACAACTTTGTTTAAAAATGGTATTCTGTAACTCATATTTGTGTCAAACAAATTATAACAAATTTTTACAAAATTATAACAGATTTTTGGTACTAGATTCGTATTTTTGACAACTAACTTTTTTAATCTTAATAGATGCAAAATAAAATAAAAATATATTTAATAAATAAATATGTTTTATGATATTTATATTAAAATATGATTACTTAATATTATTAAAGACTTAATTTTTCGTTATAAATTAATTTTTACGCCAATCGATGAAATTTGTATAAAAAAGTCAACACATTAAACATAAAGCAAAATTGTGATTTTGACAGTAACTATATTGTTCTTGTCAGATTCACAATATTGTGTTGAATTTTCACCAAATTGGTGTCACATAATACGAAATTCACAATATTGTGTGAATTTACAATATTGTGATGACATTTATGTGTTCGGGAATAGGGCCCCAGTTATTCAAATAAACTAAATAATAAGATAAATAAACAACAAACAGAAACAACCATTAACCTAAAATTTTATTCTATAAAATATTTTCTATTTTACCAAAACAACAATCATCAATATCTGAATAAGGAAAAATTCAATCTGATTAAACTCATTCTTTTTCTTCAACAAAAATTATGAAAAAAGATCGATGAGCATCAATTTGAAAAAAGTTGAAAGATCGAAAAACAAAACGAAACGATAAATGAGTGATAATGTTCAATCAAAGAGATTCAAAAAGGAACAGGAAAAAATATTAATGGATTTGCTTTATTTTTTTTCATTGAATATGAATATTCAAAACTAAGAAAAAGCAAAAGATAATGATCAAAAAATGAGGATCTCTAAACTTTTAGGTAGATTTCATATAAAAATCTACCTATTGTAATGTAACTCATCTTGGAATATCAGAAAAATTTTTGTGCCAAATAACTATATATGATAAGCGAAAAACCAAAAAAACAAAAAAAATGTATATATATATATATATATATATATATATATATATATATATATATATATACATATATATATATATATATATATATATATATATATATATATATATATATATATATATATATATATATATATATATATATATATATATATATATATATATATATTAGACTGGTCGTTAAAAACTAAATTTTCCGAGATGCCCCCTAGAAAAATTCTTTGTGGTCAAAAAACCACAACGGCATTATTTTTTTTTTTTTTAAATCAAAAGAACACGTGCCGCAAAATCGTCGAAGTTGAATTTTTGAAAAATTCGTAGATTTTTTCAAATATCTCATAAAATATGCAGATGTCAAAAAAAATCACATAACCATTTTTGTAGGAAATTTAATTTTCTACAAAAAAGATCCAAGTCATTTTTTCCCGAAAACGTATAGTTCTCAAGATATTTTGAAAATGAACTTGTAAGTTTTCGTAATTTTTAAAAAACATAAAAAATAAAGATGACGGAAAAGTCCTAACTTTTTTCTTATGCTATAGAATGAAATGTATAAAAAAATAATCGTGACAAAAAAAATTAAAATTAGTACTTTTTCGTCGAAATTTTCATCATTTGGTATTACGAGTTTTGAAGAATTTCAAGTTTTATTTCAAAATATCATCAGAAATATAGGTTTTAGGAAAAAAATGACTTGGACCTTTTTTGTAGAGAATTAAATTTCCTACAAAAAAGATCATATGATTTTTTTTGACATCTGCATATTTTATGAGATATTAACAATTTTATCAAAAAATAAACTTCGATGATTTTGCGGCACGTGTTCTTTTGACTTAAAAAAAAAAAAATTAGTGCCGTTGTGGTTTTTTGACCACAAAGAATTTTTCTAGGGGGCGTCTCGGAAAATTTAGTTTTTAACGACCAGTCTAATATATATATATATATACACGAATTTAACGAATTATTATACACGAATTTATTATACACGAATTTGAAATAACACGAGTTGGAGCAAAAAATTAATTTCGTTTAAGCACGAAATTTTTTGAAATAACACGAATCGACCAAACATTTAAATTTTTTCGTCCGTTTATCCGATTTTTCAAGAAAAGAAATTTCTTTTGTTGTACCATATATTTTTAAAGGCCGCTTCATATTAAAATACATTTGCACAAAAAAATAAAATTAAAATGTGGAATAGAAATATAGTAAGTATTTATATTTGTACTCTCTATTCATTATTGTACGATCCGTGATACGAACGTGCACAAACCAAGCAATCCTATTGCTGAGAACATGCACAAACCAAGCAAACCGTCAAGAAGAACGCTGATCTCAAAGTTATATCGGGTTATACACTCCATCGTCTGTCTTAAGTGGACCAAAAATGTGGCGTAGGATATTACGACCATATACAGATAAATGCGATTCGTCATTTTAAGTAAGGGTCCACGTTTGTGACCCACACATCACAACCAGTCTAATCAATATCTTGTATAACTTGAGCTTGGTGTTAGTTGATACATACGGTGATCCATGGAGTTTTAATTGAGTAGAAAGTTCGACTATCTGCAACGATTCGAGCTTTTATATCTGTAGGTATGCTGTTGTTTGAGTCAAGCATTGATCCCAAATATATGAAAGATTCAACTCCCTCATATTGTTCATCGCCGCACATCAAGTCTTTCTTCTCATCCTTCCTTGAAACATTCATATGTTTGGTTTTATCGTAGTTATTTTGCAGACCAATTTTTCTAGCACCATTCTCAAGTGACTTGAAAGTCTCACTCATAACATTTTCACTTTGACCGAGTATGACATCATCATCAGTCGTCATTTGACGCACGAATAGGCTTTGCTCGTCGCCCGACTTGTTCCTGGTCACTTAAAAAGATTCTCAAAATAAGCGGCACCAGTATCTAAAATATTTCTAAGGTCTACTTGTAGCTCCCCATCTTCAGTTTGGATAGCAGTCGATATAGTTTGAGGTCCCTTTTTTAAGGTTTTAACCTGTTGGAAGTAGTAACGGGTTTGATGTTCCTTATTAAACCTTTCAATCTGCTCACACTTCTTCTTCCGGCATTCTCTCTACATTCATCTACATGGCTTTGTAACGGCTTGACTTGCCAGCTTGTAGTTCTCCTTCGTGGACCTGATTTCGCCAATGTTTGGCAATATGGTTTTGATAGCTCTCTTCTGTTTCAGCTTTCTTTAGTGATTAGATGTTAAAAGATTCTGTTCTTTGAATTTTGGAATGCCTGGATTTAGAAAGTGGAACCTTATCTTAGCACATACAAGAAAGTTGGTGTTCACTTCCAATGTATGCACCTCTAAACAATCGCGCAACCAGATCCCTCTAACAGAAACTTGCTATTTTTAGCACGTGATCAAATTGATTTCAAGTTTTTCCATTCGGTGAGACCCAAATCTGCTTATGAATCGATCGATGCGAAAAGTATTGGAAATTCTTAATTTATTTGATAATATAAACTCAGCCATTATCTCAACATTATCATTCGTTTCAAATATCTCTTCAAAACTTCCCATTAAAGTCACCAAGTACCATAATGAAGTCGCGTGTTGGCATTTGTTTCATAACCTCTTAGAGTGGTATGTAGAAAGTATCCTACTTGTCGACGGTCTAAAGTAGGTGCATGCACGGCAATAAGAGAAATATTGTTGTATGTACCGCGTACCCGTAGGTAGCAGATCCTCTCATTAATCATGATGAATTTCATCACGACTTCTTGTATGCGTGCACCAACAAGATACCCAGTACCAAATTCTCTTCGAGAAGGATAACCACTACAGTATAAAGAGTGAATATCCAAATCTTGTTTTCCGATTATTGACTGTCTGAATTCTTGCAGAGCAATGATATCCATCCTATACCTCTCAGCCTCTGTTTCTAGACACATTAGAGCATTAAGCGCGCTCAGAATGCGCTCGGTAGTCTGTCCTTTTTCACGTACAGGTAAAATTCTATTTTTTGTCCAGATTTGTTATTGTTTTTCTGATTTCTAAATTTAACAAAGTTTTTTTCGGGGTTAGGGTGTTAACCTCAGGCCCAACCCAAATTTTCGTGAATTGGTCCGTTTTAATGTTAAAGTCATCAGAATAATCTTTTTACACGTTTATATAACGTGCCACTTGATTGAAAATAGCCGCCCGCTCCCAGCCGGAAAAGGAGGGGATTTTGGAGTTAGTTTTCTCATACATGATCGCGTAAATCAACATGTCATCGACTTCTGCCTAATTAATATGCAGATATGCACACTAAGAATTCTTACGCAAGAATTTAATGTAACGATCCTCAATGTTCATGCACCTACTGAAGACAAAGCGTCGTAAGAGCGACGTAAAAGCGCTGTTATTTCTTGAACTCGAAGAAGTCATCAATAACATTCCGCAGCACGATAAAAAATCGTGGTAGGTGACTTCAATACTCAAATTGGTAGAAGTGCAGAACTTAAAACACTTATCGGTCCTAACATCTGAGCTGGCTATGATCTAGTTATTTCAAACACTTTCTACCCTCACAAGAAAATCTACAAGGCAACGTGATAATCAAATGACTGAAGAACGGAAAATCAAATCGATTAAGTGTTCTCAAAGAGACACTTTACAAGTGTAAGTGCCGTTTTATCATACAGAGGTGCTGATATGGACACCGATCATATGCTCGTGACCTTTAATTACATGTGCAAGTTATCATCTACCTCTAATAGACAAGCAAAAAAGGCTGTGCGCTGGAATTTCGATGCATTTAAACATCCGGAAACACAAAGGAGATATCAAGAAATATTTTCTGAAACATGGAAGAGCATGACATCTCTTCTGAGATGCCATTAAACCTAGAAGAAGAATGGCAAACGCTTCAATCAACCATTGCAGCCCCAGCACCAACTACAAATGGAAAACGACCACGGAAATCACGCAACGAATGGTTCGACGACGATCGCCGCTAAAGCGTTGAACATAAGCGAGAAAAATGGTTAGCAAGGGACATCTGAAGCTTCCAAGCTGATTATCTATGCGCCTAGAAATCCTCAGCAAAACTTCTACGGAAAAGAAACGCGAACATATGAAGAGTTGTATCGAAAACATCAACCACCAAGTGGCTAATGGAAATTCGAAAGAGTGTTTTGCCAACGCGCAAAATCTGACAAAAGATTTCCACCCAAGATCCACAGTCGTTAAAAATTGGAAACATCCAACTTACAACAAATGAACGTGATGTGCTGGCCGTATAGCGCTGAAATTGAACCTGTTCGAGCAACTGCTCCGTGATGTGACGAGATTTTTGTCCCTTACCCAGCAATAGAAGAAGTAGAAGCTGCCATTTAAAATGTAAAAAAATGGGATATCACCAGGTATCGATGGAATTCCCGCAGAACTATTTGAAAAATGGAGGAGAAGCTTTTTCTTGTCTCACGTATATACGATCTAGTTTTGCGATCTGGGACGAAGAAGAACTACCTGCTGAATGGAAAACAGCTCGCATTGTTCCGCTACAGAAGATTGGTGACCGTCTAAAGTGTGCGTATTATCGTGACATCACATTGCTGCTCACTGCATATAAAATTTTAGCGAATTTCGTACTGATTCGACTCATTCCGTTCGCCAAATCGATCATCGGTGACTATCAGTGTGGGTTTTCATCCGAACCGTTCAACCGCATATCAATGTTTTGCTTTAAGGAAGGATGATTCTGGAAAAAATGTTGGGAGTACAACATCAGCATCCACCAGCTCTACGTTAATTTTAAGCAAGCAAATGAGAGTATCATCCGCGACAACAACAGTTTCTGGTCCTTTCGATATAATATCAGGTGTTCGACAAAATGATGCACTCGCGCCCGTACTATTTAATTTGGCGTTTGAGAACGCGATAAAAAAAGCAGAAGCAAATTCTTGGCTACGCAGATGATATTGCGCTTCTCGGACGTAGAACAAGTGATATTAAGGATAGGCTCACAGCTCAAAAGAAATGCTAAACGTCTTAGATTATGCATCAACACTGTGTAACGTTCACAAGATCATCCAGTTTACTAAAAGAAACAAGATGACCTTGATTCCGTTCTCAGAATCCTCCTGGTTATATTTTTTTCATCGGACCGCTCTCTTGCAAACCGGCTAAAGTTTCGGGAACTGATTTCGTGGGTCAACCGATGAACCAGGAGGGTATATTTAAGAGCGGTATTAAAACTAGGGAATATACATTTAGCTTACCTTGGAATTCGCACCTCACCCGTCGCTCCACCAACCACCACTCCCATCTGCGGCCTCCCGTTAGCCCATATTTAATTTAAGAAAAAAAAAAAAATAAAATAAAATAAAAATAAAAAAAAGAGAAAACAAAAAAAATTTTTAATTTCATCAACTTTTCAAATAACTTTTATTGAGAATGTATGTTTAAAATAATAAAAAAAATTATTCAAAAAAAAATTCTTAGCTTACCCGTCACCTCCTAAAATTAGACCTAACTATGTATGCACAGGGGAACAACAACACAGGGAAACATTTAATTTCATTTTTTTCTCATTTTTTTTCTTTTATTTCATTTTTTGTTCTCAGACACTGTTAAATTTTTTTTAATAAACTTGTTTAAACTATTTTATAAACTTGTTTTTATAAACTTTTCTCTTTCAATTAATACTTCACTTATATTTTCAATTTTTACTTCACCTCTAAGCACATTTTCAACCTCTACAGTTAACAGGAAAAAAAAACCTGCGTCTCGAATAATCGAGTCAACGCCATTTTTTTTCTTTTATACAATTATTTCAACAAAAAAAAATTTATAATAATCAAAATACTCTGCCAGTACTAATCCACTTATAATTATCAGTCGATTTCAATTAAAATGAGAACCCAATAGATAAATTTATCTCTGAATTAATTTAATGATTGAACAAATGATGAACAATATCCATACGGTTACAAAAGAAACAGTTGGATAACACTAACTATGATACTATGATACATGAACTGGTACATGTTACTTCTAAAATAATCAACTTATTTATCTATATCAAAGATCTAAAACTATTTAGCATCAAAATTTTTGTGTTCTTAAATAAAAATTAAAACTTATTCAACAGAAAAATCAACTTCACTTTTTAGGGTTCCAAATTGAACTGATCAACTTATCTCCAAAAATCAATAATTATCGAAAATGTAAAAATATATTTTTGTTTGTTTTTCCCTTCACTTCTCTTTTTAATTGCAACATTACAGTTAGTTAATCAGATGATATCAAGAGAAATATTTTAATTATTATTATGTTTACACAATAGATCGCATATTGTTAGTACCTTTTCTGTAACATTTGTTTGCTTTCAGGATGTTTAATTTGTTATATTTGAAAATTGTAACGACGGTTACAAGTTGTGGGGACGTCCCACACCCTGAAAAGTCTCATGCCGGGCTTTACCTGAAATTAGGACCGAATATCTTTTAGGTGGAATGTTCCCATTATTTTTCCACGTACATCCTTGAGTTTATAGGCTACATTCCCAACTTTGGAGTCAATCGTAGCCGGAATAAATTTTGCAGATAACTTTGCACTGAATTTGTTCTTTTTATCACTCTGTGCAAATGAACGAACAAAAACGGACTGCCCAACACTCAGTTCTCGGTTTCGGCTTCGCAAATTGTAATGTTTAGCAGATCGTTCGTATGCAGTTTTCAAATAGTGACCAACTTTATTTCGTATTAAATTCAATCTGTCCTGTTTAGAAAGAATGCAGTTTTCGTTCTCATCTTTTGGTGACAACAATCTACGCAGTTTATATTCGGTTCCATGTAATGTCATGTGTTGCCCAAAGACTAGAAAATGAGGAGAGAAATTGGTGGCGCCATGAATAACGTTGCGTATAGCCGAAGCTATTTCCTGTAAATGTACGTCCCATTCATTATGACGAGTGTCACTAAGGTATGAACGAAGAGCTGATAAAATTGTTCGATTGACTCGTTCGGATGCATTACTTTGAGGTGAATAAACTGGAGTACGTATATGCTGAACGCCGTACTTATCTAAGATTTCTTGAAATAATTTAGAGGTGAATCGCTTGCCATTATCACTGGTTATTATCTCGGGGACTGAGTATAGTAAAAACACGTCATTCTCTAGGAAAGTACAAATAAGGGACGCCGAAGCTTCTCTGAGTGGCTTTAAAATGATAAACTTTGAGTAATGATCTAAGATAATCAGTATATAAGAATTTCCCTTCTTTGATCGAGGATATGGTCCCATTAAGTCAATGTATAGCTTCTGAAAAGGACGATCAGAAACAGCTTGGTGACCCATCTCAGGTTTGGTATTATAGTTGAGAGGCTTGTTTATCTTGCAAGTCTCACAGTTTGAGATGAATTTTTTTACGCTATTAGCCATACCAGGCCAATAAAATTGTCTTCGAAGCCTCTCAAGAGTTTTAACTATACCCATGTGTGCTGAAGATGGTGGTACATGAGCCTGTTCTATTAAATGTATCGTTAATTGCGAAGGAACAACTAGCTTCCAGGTAGGAATATCCGTTTCGGCATATCGCGGGCCGAAGGAAGGGTTAAATAATAGTTTGTTTTCTTGGACACGGTAGCAATGAGATCCTGGGTCCAGTTTTAGAATTCTTTCTATATGTTCCTTGTACTCAGGCTCATCAAATGCCGGTGAATCGAGATTTATGGAAAGCGGTCCCATACAAACTGAATTAACAACATTGATCGTTTGGTAAGGTTTAATGGCTTGAGGATTTAAAGCCGGAACGACACCTGAGTCATCACCATAAACACGAGAAAGTGCATCTGGCACAACGTTAACAGAACCTTTTCGATAGCCGATTTGAAAATTAAAAGCCTGTAATTTCAAGCTCCAGCGGGCGAGTCGTCCAGACAAATCCTTTTGAGACATCAGCCAGCGTAAGCTTGCATGGTCGGTAAAGATAGTGAAATTATATCCTTCTATATAAGCACGAAATTTTTTAACACTCACTACAGCTGCAAAACATTCCAGCTCAGTAACGGAATAATTCCTCTGGGCCGCATTAAGCTTTTGTGAGATGAAATATATCGGTCGTTCACTTCCGTCAGAATCCAGTTGGAACAACACGCTTCCTATACCAGTAGCACTGGCGTCGCATTGAATAAAAAATGGTCTTTCGAAGTCTGGATTTGCCAAAACAGGAGCTGTTGTGAGTGTATGTTTTAATTTTACAAAAGCCTCGTCTGCTGAGTCAGACCACTTTAGCTTTGTACCTTTCTTAGTAAGGTCAGTTAGTGGTGATGCAATTGTTGCAAAGTTTTTAATAAAACGACGGTACCATCCACACATGGTACCATCCCCATGAAGCGCCTTACCTGTTTGATTGTTTTTGGGACTGGGTACTCTTCTATGGCTTTAATCTTTTCAGGGTCGGTACGAAGGCATCCATCTCCCACCAAATAACCAAGATACCGTACTTCTTTCAGGAGAAATTTACTTTTCTCAATATTTATATTCAATCCAGCGTGTTTTAATAAACCGGAGACCTCCTGGAGTAGATTCAAATGTTCTTCCTGTGTAGCAGACGTTATTAATAGGTCATCTAAATAGACAAACACACGGTCATGAAGTCTGTATGGAATCACTCGGTGCATTAGTCGGCACATTGTTTGGGGTGCGTTGCACAACCCAAAAGGCATAACAGTGAAGTGATATAAAGGGCGACCAGGGACCGTAAACGCGGTTTTATCTCTGGATGCTGGATCAAGAGGTATTTGCCAAAAGGCATCTTTAAGATCTATTGTCGATATATAGCGAGTTTGATCCAATCGACCCAACAATCCATCGATGAGAGGTAATGGGTAGGCATCCTTGACGGTGACTTTATTCACTTCACGGGCATCTAGGCACATACGTATCTGGCCGTTGGCCTTTTGTACTAATGTCACTGGCGAGCACCATGAGCTCTGGCTTTCTTCGATAACGCCTAACGAAAGCATCCGATCTAGCTCGTCGTAAAGCAATTTTTGCTTTACTGGTGATACTGAGTAAAACCTCTGTTTTACTGGTTTTGCCAAGCCAACATCAATTGTGTGTGCGATTAGCTTAGTCTTGCCAAGACCTAATTTAGCATATGAAGGAAACGAGTTAATGATGTTATCAAGCTTTAATTGATCTGGCGGGGCTAGACTATGTAGTTTAACGGCATCTTTAGCAGACGTAACAAGTGAACTGATCATAAGCGAAGAAAGACTTGGAGTAATGCCAAACAAATTCCAGAAATCTATTCCCAAATACAGTGGTTGTTCCAGTGAGGGTGCAATATATAGTTTCATCAGTCGTTCTTGATTGTTGAATTTAATGTGGGCATTAATATAGCCAAAAACCCTTTGAGCATGCCCGCTTGCTGTATTAATAAAAGTGGGGAAATCATGGTATCCTGCGGCTGCGTTATAATTCTTTTAGTTTCGCAGAACAAACATTGATTTCTCGTTTGGGATTTTTTAACGCTAAAGCATGAGCTTTTGCCGGTGGTTCTCTTTTATTTTCCATTTCTGCTTGCAAAAAAACTGGTAAATTTTCAAATTGAATTTTTGCAGTACCCGTTAAATTTCTAACCTGGCACTCAACAATCAACTCGTCAGGATCCAAACACAAATAATCCATCTTGAATTTTATAGCAAACAAAGACAAAAACGATCTAACAAAAATTATTATTTGTTATAACACTAAGCCTTAACGAAGTATGTCGTTAATAAAATAATTGAACCGGAAATGTCAAGACACAGAGAAAATCGAGGAAAAAAAAACAAATCATTAACCCATAAAATTAAGGCACAAATGAAAAAAAAATATTTTGGAGAAGAATAAGTATATATATATAACAAAAAAAAAATATAAAATATAATATAATGTAATGTATAAATATAATGTATATATAAAATATAAATATATGTATAAACAAAAAAAATATTGTATATTAAAGTAAATATGATAAAAAAAATTTTTAATTATATTTAAAAAATTAATAAATTGTGTTTTAGAAAATTAATAAAATTCCTGAAATATATATGAAATAGATTTGCTTTCTTTTTTTTCAATTTACGATATGAGAAAAGGCGGGAGTGCTGACTTTCAAAGCACGAGGCGAGGTACGAATAACATAAAAACTTACAAAAAAAACGGATCTAAACCGCTGGTTTTGAAGGTTGTGAATGGAAAATGAATTAAAAAAAAAAAATTATAATGAAGAAAAAAAATTTACGGAGTATCGATTTCTTCACCCAGCATCAAAACATATGTTATTAAATGGAAAATGGGTGTTCTAAAATCGTACCATAGATAAGGTCTTATTTATTTAATCTTTTAGATGGGTTCCAAAGTATGAAGTGAGAAAAAAAACTTAAGTCAGAAAAATGAAATTAGAGTTTACTGATATTGATGGATTTAATATAGGGTTTAGGAGTGGTGAAATGACATGTTTAATGAACTGATATTATGACATCAACACGAATACGTGGGAATAGTAAGTAACTCAGTCCATTGAAGAAAATGAATTTGAAATATGTAAGTAATTGCTTTCAAACGAATACAGCTACTTCAGTATTCGCGAAAAGACGAAATTATGTTTTACATATTTTTTCCTTTTTTTTTAAAAGAACCCGTCGAGCGTGCGAGATGGAATAAAAAGAAATTGCAAATAAAATCTAAATCAACAACTCTAATTGGAATAGATAATGCACAAATTCAGAAAATAATAGAATAAGACCTATAGAATTAGATGAGCCTAATTTAAGTAACGTTTGGGCGCCACTGTAACGTTCACAAGATCATCCAGTTTACAAAAGAAACAAGATGACCTTGATTCCGTTCTCAGAATCCTCCTGGTTATATTTTTTTCATCGGACCGCTCTCTTGCAAACCGGCTAAAGTTTCGGGAACTGATTTCGTGGGTCAACCGATGAACCAGGAGGGTATATTTAAGAGCGGTATTAAAACTAGGGAATATACATTTAGCTTACCTTGGAATTCGCACCTCACCCGTCGCTCCACCAACCACCACTCCCACCTGCGGCCTCCCGTTAGCCCATATTTAATTTAAGAAAAAAAAAAAAAAATAAAATAAAATAAAAAGAAAAAAAAGAGAAAACAAAAAAAATTTTTAATTTCATCAACTTTTCAAATAACTTTTATTGAGAATGTATGTTTAAAATAATAAAAAAAATTATTCAAAAAAAAAATTCTTAGCTTACCCGTCACCTCCTAAACTTGGATTCATTAAATCCAACCTGATTGGATGGTTTGGTCATGTAGAAAGGGCTCCACTAAATAGAATGATAAAAAAGCATCTCAACAACAACCAGCTGGTGTTTGTTGGAGAGGTAGACCCAGACAACGTTGACGTGATGACATCATACAAGACCTTTGTGATACAGGATGTTCAAACTGGGGTCAACTAGTCATGGAACAAAATAAATGGAAGCTGATTGCACAATCGTTTAACGTTTATGAGGAAATATTAATTTTGTATGTCCTTATGATTTGGCAATAGAAAGACTACATACATAAGTCTGATGAAAACCTTAGATTATACCGAATAGAAAGAAATTTATGTAGAAAATTAATAGATGCAGAGAAACATCTATTTATTAGGAAAAAAGCTAATAAATTTGCTGAGCACCCTACTGGTTCACGAAATTTTTATAAAACCGCCAAGGCTGTTCAAGGAAATTTTTGAAAGTCTTCTATACCTCCTCTTATTGATAGAGATATACCTATTATTGACCCCAAAGAAAAGGCTAATTTATTAGGTAACTGTTTTTCGTTAAATTCTACATTAGTAGAACCCAATTTTCTACCTATACCAATTCCTAGAGTTTCTAACAAAATGGGGCGGATTATTTTTCGTAAAAATGTCATTCGGGAAATGCTCTTACAAATCAATACTAATAAGGCATCTGGACCTGATAGCATTCCTCCAATTATCCTTAAAACTTTTGCTAAAGAGTTAGCACCAATCCTAACTAAAATTTTCTATTTGTCATATAAGAAAGGGATTTTTCCTGATATATGGAAAATGGCTAGTGTACAACCAGTTCCAAAGAAGGGCGCTAAAACGGATCCAAGAAACTACAGACCTATATCAATTTTGTCGGTTGTTTCTAAAGTATTTGAGAAATATGTTAATTTTAATATTATGAGCTTCTTAGAGTCGTCAAAATTACTTAATGAAAGACAATACGGATTCCGTAAAGGAAGAGCGACGGGAGATTTACTCTCTTTTGTCACGCATATCTGGAACAAGTCGTTTGAAAACCATGGTGAGACCTTTGGCGTCGCACTTGATATTGCCAAAGCGTTTGACAAAGTATGGCACAACAATCTTATTTGCAAATTGAGCAACTTATTTCTTGGTTACAAAGCTTTATTTCCGAGCGCAAATTTCAGGTCAATGTTGATGGTGTTTCATCGAATATCTTTTCAACTAACGCTGGTGTTCCTCAAGGTTCCGCTTTATCACCTACTCTTTTTCTTCTCTATATTAATGACTTGCTAGGTTCAACAGTTAATCCCATCCATAGTTTTGCTGATGATAGCACACTTCATGCGTCACATGAAATGCCAAATTTGTATGCACCATCAAATCTTAATATCGCTAGATCAAACTTGATAGACTCAATAAATATTGATTTAAAAACCATCTTAGATTGGGGAGTTGCTAACAGTGTTGAATTCAACACAAGTAAAACTCAAGTTTGCCATTTTTCTAGGTTATCAACACCTAATCCATTTTTATTAAAGTTTGATTCAAATAATCTTGAAGAGAAAGAATCTATTAAACTTCTAGGAGTTGAGATTGAAAATAGTATGAAATGGAATTCTCATATTTTTAGCCTAGCAAAGAACGCTGTTCAAAAATTAGGATTTTTGGGTCGTTGTCGTAAGGTTTTTAATAGCGAGCAGCTTCTTTTAATATATAAATCATTTATTCGTCCCTGCATGGAGTATTGTTCTCACATATGGGGAGGAGCTTACATAAGTAGTTTGAAATTTCTTGATTCTGTACAGCGGAGAGCTGTTAAATTGATCGGAAACTCGACTCTTACTAACGAGCTTGATTCCTTGCAACATAGAAGAGACGTCGCTGATTTGACGGTATTTTACAAGTATATTCTGGACGAACGGACGTCTGCGGAGATCAAATCGATTTTGCCTGAACCAGCAAACTTCGCGCGTTTCACTAGAGCATCAACATCAGCCCATCCTTTTACGGTTCGAGTGACTAGGTGTAGAACTGTCGCTTTTCAACGCGATTTTTTTAACAGAGTTCCTCATCTCTGGAATGCCTTACCGGCGTGGGTCTTTCCTGATAATTTTAATCCTCAAAACTTTAAGATCAACATTAATAAATTCCTCAAAGAAAATTGAATAATACTTTCAAGCCCTAGTTCCTTAGTTAGCATGGTATCTTCGGATATTCAGAGACGTTGATCTATATTGGTTAACACTAAACATGCCTAACATAGAATAATAAAAAAAAAAAATACAACTCAAGTTTGTCAGTTATTTTTGATACTATCTTCTTTTACGTTTACTGAACCCTCGGCGAGCGACTTTTATTCGCACTTGACCGACTTTTTTGTATTTTGTTTTCGTTTTGGCCTGAATACTGAAATTGGATCAGCAGCCAAATTCTGTAATTGCGAAGAGGTGATATGTCACAATACATACTCACAATAAATCTGCATATCCCAATTTTTGGTTTGCCACTTTCGATAAAATTACTAAAGTTCTACTTTTATTTAACAAATTTTTCTAAAGTTATAACTAATTTATGGATACAGCTAGCCTGCTAGCATAAGCGTACTATATTTTCGGAACTGATGGATGGAGTCAGTCAAAGCAACAGTGTGTTCAATATTTTTTTGTACTGATTTCTCGAGAGTGGAACCAATCCTCCATTTTTTCATATATTCAATGTATATTTTTACACGAATTTTTTTTACACGTCTTTCTCTGGAACGTATCTGTCGTGTAAAAACAGAATTAGGTATATATATATATATATATATATATATATATATATATATATATATATATATATATATATATATATATATATATATATATATATATATATATATATATATATATATATATATATATATATATATATATATATATATATATATATATATATATATATATATATATATATATATATATATATATATATATATATATATATATATATATATATATATATATATATATATATATATATATATATATATATATATATATATATATATATATAATATATATATATATATATATATATATATATATATATATATATATATATATATATATATATATATATATATATATATATATATATACATATATATACTGAAGATATCCAAGTTTATTATCATAATCAAGAAATATCAAAATGTAATGAATTCACTTATTTGGGTGTTGTTTTCGACAACAAATTGACGTTGAGCTCTCACATTTCTAACATCCAAGATAGAGTACGGAAAAGATTGAATGTATTGAAACGAGTTTCAAGTACACAATGGGGGTGTTCACAGAAAATGTTAAATACTACATACAAAAGCTACGTCAAACCCATTATCACATATAGCGGTGAAATTTTATCAACTTGTAATCAGAACAACAGCAAAAAAGTAGAACGAATTCAAAACGGAGCTTTACGATTGATATGTGGTGCAGTTAAAACAACACCAGTGACTGCAATGGAATTGTATACAAACAACCCCCCATTGAAACATGAATTTGAGAAAAAAGCAATAATTACATATCAAAAATTATCTTCAAATAAAGTCAATTGGGTATTTAATTCCAATAAAGTCAAAGAAAATCGAAGATTGAAAACACAAGTTGGTTTTATTCAAAACACACACAAAATTATGGAAAAATTGCCAATTTCACCTAATATTGAAGATAATTTACCACTGAAGAATCGATTAACATTCAAAGAAAATAATTTAAATTGTTATTTAAATATCGATTTTAAAAAATCAGATGTTTCAAATGAACAAATGAAACAGTGTTCACTCGATACAATTAATTTAAAATATCCAGAAACACATTGGTTACATATATACACCGATGGATCATCTGATGACGTTGACGTTGGTTGTGGAATTTGGTGTAAATTATTTGCTCATTACCTACCACTTAATGAATATTGCACAAATTTCGATGCTGAATTATATGCGATATACTTTTCATTAAAATTGTTACTGGGTCGTATCAGTGATTTTCAAAAATGTGTGATATTTGTTGACGCTAGATCTGCGATACAAGCAATTGCATCAAATGAATATACGAACGAAACAATTTTCAACATCAAGACACTATTGAATTCATTTGAAGATAATAATGTTACTATAGTAATGCAATGGATCCCGTCACACGTGGGCATTTTTGGAAATGATGCTGCCGATTATTTAGCCAAGGAGGGTTCAAAAATTTAACAAAAGCCGGCTTTAAAAATTTCACAACAAAATTGGAAAGAAATTGGAAAGGAATTCCAAGAAATTGGAAAGATCTCACCATACATGAAATAATTGGAAAGAAGTGGCAAAATATCGAGTCAATGGGTGAAAAATTCCTTAAATTACCACGAAGAGAGTCCGTTGCGAAATTTCGGCTAGCAAGTGGACATGATTGTTTGGCGGAACATCTGTATCGTTTCAAAATTGCCGGAATCAACGCATGTTGTGTTTTGTGCAAAAATGTAAACAGCACAATGAATGAAATCCATCTTCTTCAATGTCCGGAACTTAACAATGAAAATCAAAAGAAATCTAACATCGTCGATTTGTATTGGGAGGCAAGAAGAAAAATGAACTTAGTTTAATTTCTGCCATTTAATAAAAATATATATATATATATATATATATATATATATATATATATATATATATATATATATATATATATATATATATATATATATATATATATATATATATATATATTTTTTTTTTTTAAACGGCGTTCATGCTCCATGTAGGAGCGTTGCCAGGCTAATCAGCTTCGAATATTCACCACGGTCATTCGCAACAGCGACATAATTACCATGGCAGCCGATTTTTTTAAGGTCGTTTATTACGTCAGTCTCCCATTGTAGTCGTGGTCTACCTCGCGGTCGCCCACTCCCTGGGGTACTAACGTACATTTTTCTAATCATTCCAGACTGTGAATCGGCTCGTAGAACATGCCCAAACCAAGCAATCCTATTAGAACGGATACAACCTATTATATCAGGACCCTCAAGAAGGTCTCTGATCTCAAAGTTATATCGGGTTCTATACTCTCCATCGTCTGTCTTAAGTGGACCAAAAATGTAGCGTAATATCTTACGCTCAAATACAGATAAATGCGATTCGTCATTCTGTGTAAGGGTCCACGTTTGTGATCCATACATCACAACCGGTCTAATCAATGTCTTGTATAACTTGAGCTTGGTGTTAGTTGATACATACGGAGATCCAAGGAGAGGTTTGATTGAGTAGAAAGTTCGATTACCTGCAGCGATTCGAGCTTTTATATCTGTAAGTATGCTGTTGTTTGAGTCAAGCATTGATCCCAAATATTTAAAAGATTCAACTCCCTCAATTCGTTCATCGCCGCACATCAAATCTTTCTTCTCAGACTCTCTTGAAACATTCATATGTTTGGTTTTATTGTAGTTAATTTGAAGACCAATATTTCTAGCTCCACTCTCAAGCGACTTAAAAGTCTCACTCATAACAGCTTCACTTCGGCCGAGGATGACAACATCATCAGCGTATGCAATCATCTGTACTGAGTTTATTGATAAGATATTGTTGTTAGTCGGTAGTTTCTTTTGACGGCACACATATTCCAAGGCTAAATTAAAAAGTATAGGAGAGATAGCATCACCTTGTCTTAACCCGGAGTCGACTTTAAAAAACCTTGATATTTCGTTCTCTACTCGTACACAGCATTGAGAGTTCTGTACTGTCATTTTGCATAGTGATACCAGTTTACCAGGAATTCCCATTGACACCAGAGCAGACCATAGAGTCTCTCGTTCGAGAGAGTCGTAGGCCTGCCTGAAATCAATGAAGAGTTGGTGCACTGGTATGTTGAACTCTCGGCACTTTTCCAAAATCATCCTTATCGAGAAAAGTGCATCGGTGGTACCTCGGTCCCGCCGGAAGCCACACTGATATTCTCCAAACAGTTGTTCAGCAAAAGGATTGATTTTGGATAGCAAAATGTAAGAAAAGATCTTATATGCTGTGCAGAGTAGAGCGATTCCTCTGTAGTTTGCACATTGTAGGCGATTACCTTTTTTATGGATTGGTATCAGCATAGCTGTGTTCCAGTCCTGTGGCATGGTTTCAGTCCTCCAGATCATTTGAACAAGTTCAAACAATCTTAAGGATAGAGTTTCACCACCATGTACAATCATTTCGGATGTTATATCGTCGATACCAGGTGCTTTATTGCATTTTAATT
>OY856186.1:199153637-199195392 GCA_963693315.1 Diogma glabrata
AATATTTTCTTGATTGATGGTTTCAATATTCAAGGTTGATATAAGCTTTCGTGTTGTTCGAATGTTATGCAGAGCACCTTGAATTTCTTGTACTTGACTTCTTATTTCGTATGAATGGAATTTTCTGTTGTTAAATGTTATTGTACAATTCCAAAAATTTATCAGAAAGTTTCCTGTAAGTGTTCGGTTATGAGGTCCACAATTTGAAGATAAACTTTCGTTCTTTGCATTATTTACTAAAAGTTTGTTTTCAGAAATGTATTGTATTGATGTATCCATATCTGCTGTCACATTGCATTGGCTATCTGTTCCCATGATTAGTGGCTTAATGCAGTTATCTCGAAATTCTTTAATTTTTGAATGTTTTTGGACGTAATCAGCATAATTTATCGTTGTAAATATTTGTTGTCTTGATTTTATTACGTGTTGTGGGTAGTTATTAAGGATTGTATTATTAATAACCAACGGTACGATCATTATTGCTGTTGATTCTTCTTTCTCCAGTTTTGGCACTTGTAGTATATAGAGTAGTGTTTCATGATTTACAGCAATTTTGGGGATAACATACTGTAGAGCTTCATCTGGTAATGTTATGTTAACACCCTGGTCAACTAATAAATCTTTGACAGAGAGGATTTCTTTCAAAGACAAAATTTTGTTGCTTGGTAGTTCTAATTTAGTTCTGACTATCGCATCCTGGATGTCTTCTAATATGGTGTTGAGGGAGTCAATATTAATTATTGTTGCTATCATCTCTATTTCGGACAGAAGTATTTTGTTAGATATCGCTGTAGATTTTACTGCTTTATTAACTGTATCTGTAAGGAGTTGGATTCTTTTATTAATCTGTTCATTTATTTTCCATTGTTGGTTATTTTCACTAATCAGCTCGTTTATTGTATTATTGATTATTCGTAGATCTTGAGCATCTGGGTTGCCTGCTAACCACTTCCATGCTGAACCTAAAGAATCCCATCTTCTATATCTTCCATGTTGTATAGGTTTTATTTGGTTGAAATTATTGACCAGTTTTTTAACTTTTTGTTGTATTATATTGTGTAATTCTAACTTATCGTCTATTTTGTTAGTAACTATTCTACTTATTGACCCTATAGTTAATTCTAAATTTGTCAAATTTATCGGATGGATAATTCTAATATTTCCAATTTGAATTTTACATTTATTTAATTCTAATAATAAAACTGACCCATTATTAATTAAATGACCCATTATTTAAGTTTTTAATTTCTAATTTTTGATTATTATAGTACTTGAGAGTAATAATTAGTATAATCATTCTTAGTATTGCATACATTTTAATTTTTATTTTTGCAAGATGATTTAAATTTAATTTTATTGAAAATATATTGATTGATTTAAATAGCTCTTCTGGAATTTTTATTTTAAAAGAAAATTTTATTTGTAGAAAATTATTGAAATTTAACTATATTGATTTACTTATATTGAAAGTATTTTTTACTGATTTAAATATGAATATTGCAATTAGCTTGTTTCTTTTTGATATTTCATTTTAAAGGAAACTTTTATTTTTAGAAAATGATTTAAATTTAATTATATTGAAAATATATTGATTTTATTAAAATATATTAAATATTGATTTAATTATATTAAAAATATATTTATTGATACATTGATTAAAATTTGTTCAAAACACAAAAAAAGTGTAGTTCTTCTGAAATAATAGAGAGAATAAAAATTAAGTTATATTAGTTTTCTTTAGTCTTTTTAATTTATTTTTATTCCATTTTATGTTTTTATTAATTTTAAATGTTTTCAATGCTACCTTGGACTTTAACATTCAACCTTCTTGGTTGAGTTTTCGATCTAATATTTGGTTTAAGAAATACTACTTGGTTTTCTGTTAAACCAGGTGGTTTTTCTTTTTTCTCATTCTGCTTTTCCATTTTCTTTGCTGCTATCTCTAAATTGTTTTTCACCTCTAGGAATATATTATTCGCATGTGCTTGAAATTCTATTGGGCTTGTTAAGTTATTTTGATTAAATATAACTTCATTTAGCGTGAAGCCTGTGGCTGAATGTACAGAATTATTGTAAAGTGCAACCGACAATTCTATGGCAGCTGAAGTATTTGGGGTTACAAGTTTTTCCTTGTTTGTGTTGAATATCTCTATTATTGTTGCATGCGTCTTCTCAATCTGTCCATTAGATTCTGAGGAGGATGCATATTCTATTTTAACGTTAAGTTTATTTAGATATTCTTTGAATTGTGCTGATTGAAAAGTGGTTTCGTGATCAGAAATTATGGTGTTCGGAATTCCGAAAAGTGTAAAGTATCTATTTAGAGCGTTGGTAATATCAACTAAATTTTTGGTGTTAATTTGAATCATTTGAAGGTGTTTGGAAAACGAATCTATTACCGATAAGAAACTATTTTTATTTATACTAAAGATATCAATATGTATTCGCTCTAATGGTTTTTTTGTAATAGGTCTTGCAGATATTTTTATGTTATATGGTTTGCGATCATATTTATGTGAATTGCATATTTATATGATTTCTTATTTTGTTCAGCATTTTTGGGAAAAAATACGATCTCCTTAGTTGGCTCTCTACCTCTTTTATTCCTCGATGTATTCCTTGATGCTCTCTCGTGTTCTTTGACTATATTTGTGTCTTGTCTATTTTCATTCATTACATCTTCAACAATTTTTGTGACGAAAACAAAATGACCTCGTTGTGAAAAATTTTTTCTAAACGATTCCTGTATTAATCCATATAAATTTTCTGGAGCTAGGATAGCGGATTGTTTACCATTGTGATATTTTTTGTTAAAATTCAGTTATATCGTTTTCTTCGAAAGATGTTTTTGAAAAGATAATTCTTTTAAAATTTGGGAAAAGGTCTTCCGTGATTATTGTATCTAGTCTAGAAGTTTTGAAGATTATTTGGTTTCTGTAATAGTTAATTGGGCGATCTGCGAAATGAATAAAGTAGTCATCTGACGTACTTGCGGAGTGAACAGTTTCTATTTCGTCCGAAGGGTGAGAATTTCTTTGAATTTCTTCAGGTTCACGTGAAGTGTTTTCTGAGAATTCGTTCATGTGTACTTCGTTTAATTCATTTTCTTTTGGAATTCTGCTCAATGCATCTGCCACTATAAATTTGCTTTTCCCTCTTTGTATATTATGTCGTAATCGAAATTTTCTAATTCTAGTCTCCATCTTAAAATTTTGGAGTTTTTCTCTGATGTTTTGATAAAAATTAGCGGTTTATGATCCGTTACTAGTGTAAACTTATTACCGTACAGGTAGTGTTTGTATTTTTTCACGGCCCATATAATGGCTAATGCCTCTTTTTCATTTGTTGCATATTTAGTCTCTGTTGAATTTAGTGTGCGAGATGTGAATGCAATAGGTCTTTCAATTTTATTTTGGATCTGTGACAGAACTGCGCCTAAAGCGTAATCTGAAGCGTCTGTTGTCAATATAAAGGGCTTTGAGAAATCTGGATAGGTTAGTATCTGATCCGTCGCTATTGTAGTTTTTAATGTCTCAAATGATGAAATATATTCTGGGTCCGTCAAATTAATTGATATGTCTTTTTTCAAATATTTTGTCATATTTCTTGAGATTTTAGAATAGTCCTTTATGAACCTCCTATAATACCCTGATAGTCCTAAAAACTGTTTGATTTCTTTTTGATTTTTGGGTAATGGCCAGTCCAAAATCTTTTGTATTTTGTCTTTGTTGGGTTTCACTCCTTCTGGTGTTATGATATGGCCTAAGAATTCGGTTTCTCTTTTGAGAAATTCGCATTTGTCCAGTTGGATTTTGAGATTAAATTCTGAAAGTCTTTTTAAAACAATGCTTAAATTTTCTAGATGATGTTCTAAAGATTCCCCTACTATAACTATGTCATCCATGTATACGTGACAGATTCTACCAATTAAACCCTGTAATACGTTGTTCATGGCACGTTGAAAAGTCGCCGGACCATTTTTCAGACCAAAAGGCATTCGACAAAACTCCAAGTGGCCTCTATCTGTCGAGAAAGCTGTTTTTAATTGCGATTTGTTTTCCATTGGTATTTGATGGAAACCGGATTTTAGATCGAGTGTGGTGAAATAAATTGATTTTTCTAAACTATCTAATATGTCCTCGATTTGTGGTATTGGAAATTTGTCGTCAACTGTTTTTTCGTTGAGTTTTCTGTAGTCGATCACAACTCTTACCTTTTTTATACCTGAGTTATCACATTTCCATGCCGAGTATGGACTATTTGAGTTTTGAATGATACCGCTGTGCAACATTTCTTGGATTTGATCTTCAACATCCCCTTTAAAATGGTACGGGTATCTATACGTTTTCGTATATACGGGTGTTTCGTCTCGGGTTTGAATCTCGTGTTTAATTGCTGTTGTTGCAGATAATTTCTCATCCTGCTTTAACAATACACTTTGATTTCTATAAATTGTTGCAAGAGACAGCGTTACTCTTCGTTTTTGTTAAGATGTTCTGTTCTAATTACTTTTTTAATATCGTCCTTACTAATTGATTGATTGCCATAAATAGGAATTGGAGTTATTGTTTCAAAATTATTGACATTTAATTTTAATTTTGGAAGTTTTTTAGGTATTTGTGGTTCGTTTGTTAAAATTTTAACTGTAGTTTTACCGTTTTTGGAAGTATAAATGCCTGGTTGTACAACGATGTCTTCTTTGACATTTTCAAATTTCGGTACAAACCATTCACCATCGTTGGTTGTATTAAATGTAACAATATGATTATATACATTTCCCATCGGATAATAACGGTTGAAAATAAATTTGTGATTATTTAAAATTATTGAATTAGTTTGATAATCAATCCTCGCGTTTAGCTTGGCCATTGATTCTGAACCGAGAATTCCATCAAAAAACTTGTGAAATTCTAACTCGAAATACGTTTGTTTTGGAATATTATGTCCTAAAAAATTTATTTTATATTTATTTTCTACTAAATGATTTCCTAAAATATTTTTTACAGATGTTTTTTGCTTTTGCAATAAATTTTCTGAAATTATGCCAGGTTTTATAATGTTTTTATTTGCTCCGGTATCGATTAGCAATTTTACATTATTACATATTAGATACGGAAGAAAATTTAGTCTTCCGTGTCTGAATCCCGTTCTAAATGAAAATTTTCCAAATTTGGATCAGTATAATTTTCACTATTTTCTGAATTTGGATCAATAAAATCTTCACTATTTTCTGAACCTAATCCTTCGATCTGTTCTTCATTTTCGGAATGAATCTCGTGATTATTAATAAGTTTCCTGTTAAATGTTTGTCTTGATCGCATAGATAAATCGACGTCCATAGGAACAGGCTCGTTTTTTAAAGAATTTGGTTCTTTTATGATTTGGTTTGATAGATTCAAATTTTTTGGTTTAAAAATTTTTGGTTGAATTGATTGAGATTGATTATTTAAGGGTTTCCGAGAATTACCCGAAATTATCTCGTTTGAACTATACTTGCAGAGGAAAGCATAAGCTTCCTCTACATTTTTCGGCTTTGCAGCTTGTGCATATCCGAAATATGGTTTACGTTAACCAGAAATAAATTCCGCTAGTGCATCTTCGTCTATAAAAGCATTTATTGCTTGCCACGAATGATTATACAAAACGTTTAGCTTCGCTAATGCTTTTATGTTTTGTATATTTTCTTTGATTTTGTTATAATACGAGTGGACTGATAAAGTATCACCCTGTTTTGTCGCCCATAATTGCGACTTATAGTATGACAACTCTTGTTTATCACCTAAATTTTCTAAAAGAATATCTTTTATTTCTTGGAAACTCTGTGGATTTCCTGCTAAACATAAAGCATCTTTAGCTTTACCTTTAATTTTATTACTTACAGCTTGTAAGTAAAGTTTGAACTGTGGTTCGCTCACCAGAGGCATAAACACGTTTAGTGTATCCTCGGCAGTTTTGAGCCATGCAGTTAATTGTCGTCTATTACCATCATACTCTGGTATAGACTTAATTGGATCTGGTATTCTGAATAAATCAAGTATAAGTTGTTGTTGACGGTCAGCTTGAGGTTTTTGTGCTTCAGAATCATCTGTTTTCTGTTGCAAATAAGCTAACATTTTATCATGTTCCTCTGCTTTCAACGTCATTAACTGTAATTGTCCGACAACAACTTTTAACTGATTTGTTAATTCGTTTACCGTTTCTTGATCCATTGTGTGACTTAGCGAAATACCTCGATTATTTATAAATCTTTAATGAAGTTTCACTTTAATTCACTTTAAATTCACTTATTTTTTTCTACCGTGTCTATCTGGTAGTGCACGGGTTATTTAAAGGTAATCACTAAAATATAAAGCATAAAAAAATTGCTTACCTTATAGTTATAGAAATAACTTGATCCACTTCTATCTGGTAGTGAGTGTAGTCGAGCTTCTTTCCTTTTGTCGTGGAGATGTTGGTTCCAAAGTGTAGGAAGATGTTGTAAATTCGGCGGATCCTCAAATCTTCACAGCGGTTGATGGTTCAACCTTCAGCCAGAAAAGTCACAAATTTTTTGTTGCAATAAATTTTTGACGGGATCACTATTTTAAGTAGTTTTTATTTACTACTTTTATGCACTGTTTTTATAACACTTCACTTGTCCACTAAGACCGCACGGCTGCGCCAATTATGAGTCTTGGATCATAATTAAATAAAAAAAAACAATTTTAATTTATTTAATTAATTATTCCTTTATTTTATTTAGTTGTTTACACTTTTAAAGTTAACCTAAGACTAACTTAAACATTATTTCTAATAAATTCATTTCAATTTATAAAATGCTTAATTGCTAAAGTTAGTAATATAATATTTAATATAATGGTTATGGTCTTTACAACATTCTTTGAGGTTCATGTTCTCAACATGTTTTGTCTTGTTAAAATGCTGACGTTAATATTTATGTGTGAGAACTGAATGTTGGAATGCGATTTGTAATGGAATGCTATAATATAACTATATATATATATATATATATATATATATATATATATATATATATATATATATATATATATATATATATATATATATATATATATATATATATATATATATATATATATATATATATATATATATATATATATATATATATATATAAATATATATATATTTATATATATATATATATATATATATATATATATATATATATATATATATATATATATATATATATATATATATATATATATATAATATATATATATATATATATATATATATATATATATATATATATATATATATATATATATATATATATATATATATAAATATATTATATAAATTCAATTGTGTCGACTGTCGGCACTTGGCGAAACATTTAAATATAAATTAAAAACTAATAACACTTGTTTTTATATTTCGCAAATATGTTTTTTATTTTTATTTTCTAAAAATTTTTGCTCAATGCATTTCGGCTTACGCCATTATCAAGAGCGATTCAAAAAGTTTACGAAGAAAAATTTTGATTTGAATCAAAAATAAAATGAAAAATGAATAACTAGATTAAATAATTTATATAAACAAATTGTTAAAACATTTAATTAAAAAGTAGGTAATTTTTCTTATTTAATTGGTTGATAATGGAAATACCATAAATTTGTTGATTTAATAGTTTCTAAAAATGATGACCGAAAAATAGATCTGGATTTGTCAAAGGAGAACAAATAACGTCGGTTTGAGAATTTAGTAAATTTTTGTTAAAGTGCATTGCTTTACGTATTTCAAAAGCTTCCAAGAGATCAAGTTTAAGACCTTTCGTTTCATATTGTAAAATTTGAATATTGTTGTTATTATAAAATTATTAGTATGATTTTCCTCAATTAAATGATTAGAAAAGGTGGAAGATGTTTGTCCTAATCTTAAACTACGAAAATGTTCAGCACATCGAACATGAAACGGACGACCTGTCTGTCCAATATAGATTGCATCACAGTCAGAACAAGATAGTTGATAGACTCCAGATTTTGAAAACTTACTTAATTTTTGTTTATTATTTACAAGAAGATTTTGAAGGTTATGATTATTATAATAAGCACAACTTAAATTTGTATGTTTTGAAATTTTGTTTCCTAATTTTTGGCTTAAATTACCTGTGTAAAGTATTTTACGCCATAATTTTGTTTCAAGGACGAGGTTTGGATAAATTAAATTATAAGAAATCTTTTTTAATTTCTCACGTAAATTTTGTGAACTAATGTAGGATTATATCCATTATTAAAAGTTATGTTCGAAATAACATTTAATTCCTTTTGAAAATTAGCTGCGGAAAGAGGGACTTTCATAAGTCTATCAACCAATGCATGAATGGCTGAATGTTTTATATTTGACGAATGATTAGAAGTAGAATGTATAATAGAATCTGTACATGTTGGCTTACGATAAATATTAAAAGAGAATTTAGAAAATGAATGACTTATACTTATATCAAGAAAATTGATGCAATTTTCGACTTCTTTTTCGATTGTAAATTTAATAGAAATATGTTTATTATTAATTATTTCAAGAAACGACTCTAATTCTAAATCTGTTCCAGTCCAAAAACAAAGAATATCATCAACATAACGATACCAAAATAAAACATGACTAGAAAGTGGAATTGATACATCTAAAATTTCGATATAATGCAATAATCTAGATTTTGGTCTCACATACTAATCCCGACCATCAAGATTTCTCCAAATTCAATGTTTCTACTCGTAATCACTTAATATTAACGTTTTTTAACCAAAAAATATGCAAATTTCCTTGTTTTAACACACTTGACGATTTTTTTGACACACTTCCGGTACAGCTATCAAACACATCGTCCTTTCGGCTCTTCCCATTGAGTAAACCTATTTTTAGAAAAAAAAAATTTTTGAAATCCGTTCAGCGGTTTTCTAGATTTCATCGGTTGTGACGGCCGGACGGCCGACAGACAGACACACATTTTTTTTTTTTGCTTTTTTAGAATCAGTAGGTCCTAAAACGTCGAGAAATGCCAAAAAAAGTGGGGGTAAGAATTTCACTTTGAGCTCATGAATGTAATACTTAGGTCTTTCAGACCGAAGTAATTTAAAGTTAATAGAGGTTAAAGTCAGAGATAGTAACTCCTCATTTTTTGATCATCATCTTTTGCTTTTTCTTAGTTTTGAATATTCATATTCAATGAAAAAAAAAATAAAGCAAATCCATGAATATTTTTTTCTTTTCCTTTTCCTTTTAGAACATCTTTCATTGAACATTATCACTCATTTCTCGTTTCGTTTTGTTTTTCGATTGAGCATCTTTCAACTTTTTTCAAATTGATGCTCATCGATCTTTTTTCATAATTTTTGTTGAAGAAAAAGAATGAGTTTAATCAGATTGAATTTTTTCTTATTCAGATATTGATGATTGTTGTTTTGGTAAAATAGAAAATATTTTATAGAATAAAATTTTAGGTTTATCGTTGTTTCTGTTTGTTGTTTATTAATCTTATTATTTAGTTTATTGGAATAAAGACATTTGTGAGTATATGCATGACTGCAAAATCAATAATTTTTTTTAATGGTTTGGTTTTAGATTTTGTTAATATCCAATTAGGGTTTTGGTATTGGTTTTTCTAAATGATAAGTTTTGGCTGTGGTACTGATTTTTCGAAACAATAAATATTGGTTTTGGGTTCAATTTTGTTTTTTCTAAACGACAAGTTTTGAGTTTGGGTTCGGTTTTGGTTTATATAAATGATAAGTTTCGGTTTAGACTTTTTGACTAAAATGCTATTGTTGGGGACGTTAGGCAATTTATTAAAAATTACAATATTTGTATTAAACCAATCCAATGTTTAAGAAAAACTGCGGAGTCAATTAATAATGCTTAGGTAGAAAGTGTTTCATTTCATTGCGTAGCACCAAGTACATTAAAAGAACCAATGGTAAGACGGATATGAAGCTTTCTCCAAGGTTTGATTACTATTTTTTTCGAATTTTGGGATTGATGATTATTAGAATGTGATTTCGGTTACAGTTTGATGATTTTTAAAATGTGGTTTTGGTTTTGACGATTTTTTGAATATGGTTTTGTTTTAATGAGGTTGGTTTTTTCGGTTTCGGTTTTGCAGTGGCTGTTTGCATATCTGTTTTTGTTTCTATGTTGATGAGTGGTTGATTTATAAATTCTACGAAGGACAAAAACCAAGTTTTTAACAAATATTGATTCAATTTTGCGATTTCGACACATAGGTAATGGTAATAGGTAATACATTACCTATGTCTTTTAACTTCTAATATTCTTTCCCAACAAATTCATTCACTCATTGTTGAATTAGTTGCAAGGAAATCGCAAAATTGAATCAATATTTGTTAAAATCTTGGTTTTTGTCCTTCGTAGAATTTATAAATCAACCACTCATCAACATAGAAACAAAAACAGATATGCAAACAAGTATATCTAAGTGTTATAATAAAAAGTTTTTTGAAGTGAAAAAAGACGTTGTTTTACTCTGTATTATTGCAATCACTTCAAGTAGTTCACACAAGAAAATTATATAATATCTAAGTGTGTTAAGAAAATATTAGATCTTATACTTATAATATAGCTGACGGTTAAAATCGTAGTCACCTCCATTTTCTAAGATTTGAATTACAGATGCGATTTAGATGCTAAGTGGGGTAATGGATAGTCAAAAAGCTGAATATTAAGTTAGGTTAAGTCAGCTTACCAAAACAGCCTCTATAGTCTTAAAGCTAACCAACTAATTGCATATAGAAATAAAATTAAATTTATGTTGATACATGTTGCTGTTGTGGCCAAGATGGTAGGGGTCAACATAATCACAAATGTTCATGGAAGCAAATAAAACACACAAAAATTTATCGACTCTTTTGATTATTGTTGTATTTTTCAACTTTTGAAAATTCTATTTTATAAATCACTTTAACAATTATGTATTATTGTAATAATCTTGCTTAACTTAGGTTGATAAATTAGTTTTTAACTTTATTATTTTAGGCTTTACGACAAAGAGTCGTGCTTTGTTTTATATTTTTCGCGCAACAACAATTTCTTAAACTTATACACGACTCGACGGTCTTGAACTTTGTACTATACTCTCAAAAATTTAACTTCACTCATTCGATTTTAAATATTCAACTCTAAAAATCCAACTCTTGATTAAACTCTACTCCTGATTAAAATTCAACTCTAATTATTCAACTTCTTCAAATCAACTCAACTTAATATTAAAATTTACTTTAATTTATATAGGAAAATATTATTCAAGTTTTGCATTTTAACTAAATGATTATAAACAAAAATATAAACAAAACATTTAACTTTTAAAATATTTAATGAGGAAGATAATTATTGCAGAGTGTTATGTTTTTTTCAGGGTTAGTTTATAATTTTTGTTGTTCCGTTCTTTATAAATTTCACCAAGCTAATGGTTTTACTTATAAATTACAGAATTTGAGTTGTGAAGAGGCCATTAGTTGACATTGGATCTTCACATTACCTTTGTAGTTATTTTTGCATTTTTTAAGTGTTTTACTGTTAAGTTATTATCATTTTGTAAAATTTTTTTCAATTTCAATTTCTATTTTATTTCAATTTCAAAAAAAGCATTTTTCAATGAATGCAAAACATAGATCGGTATTATACCATAAAACATCAATTTAAAATTTAGTCTTTTGAGTCTTCATCAACACTATATAGTATAACTTTCTTTAGCTTATTTGGAAAGTTACTAAATGGTTAAATATACTTATTATATGCATATGGTTTACCATTAATGGCCCAACATTATCCGAAACCTAATGAATCACAGTATTGATTGAACCAAAAATTTTATGTTATAAAGTCAAACCTTCTTTTCAAACTATTTCAATTGATACTAAATTTCTATCCCATGAAATATTGAACCTTTACAGCCTTACATACGACACCTTTCCACCGTCAAAAGACCAAAAAGGTTTGTCAAAAAAATAATGTCAAGTGTGTCAAAAAATGGTTTCATTTATTTTTTTACCCAAATTTTTGGAAAAAAAAAATTTGCCGTTTTATGACGTAAATGTAATTGAAAATGAAATTGGACTTAGAAATTTTTGAATTTGTTATAGTTTTTGAAATATTTTTAGAATTTTGGAAAATTAAAATTTTTTGATATTATTATAATTTTTAATTTTTGAAATTTTGAAAAAAGTTTCAATTTTTGCAATATTTTTAGAATTTTGGAAAAAGTTTTAATTTTTGATTTTGTTATATTTTTAAAATTTTGAAAAAAAAATAGAATTTATATATATTTTTAGAATTTTGATAAAAGTTTTAATTTTTGATTTTGTAAGAATTTTTAATAATAATAAAAATAAAATAATTTTTTTCCAATTACTTCTTTACTTACTTGAGTTTAATTGATCTCAAAAATTCAAAAATAATTTTTTAATTTTTTTTTTAAATTTTTTCTTCTGAATGAACAATATGTCGAGAATATTGTGTACAAATTTTAGGTCAATCCGAGTAAAACTAACGTAGTTACAGCGTTTCAACAGGAGGGGTATGGTTTTAAAATAATTTTTTTTTGAATTTTTTTTCTGAATGAACAATATTTTGAGAATATTGTGTACAAATTTTAAGTCAATCCAAGTAAAACTAACGGAGTTACAGCGTTTCAACAGCGTTACCGTTTGACCCCATTTTCCCGAAAACGTAATTTTTGAAGTTCGTGAACATTAGAACTCAAAATCTACTGAACTGATCCTTTTGAAAATTTGAACATTACTTCTTCACATAAATCAACAGGTAATCACGAAAATTTTTGTTCTAATTTTTAATAACAAATTAACCGCGATTTTTTGAGCTAAAATCGCGTTTTTCACTTCCAAGTGCTGCAAAAACTAGAAAGAAAAAAAAAAACTCTTCGTGATTACCTCGAGAAATACATCACTTTTAAAATGCATATCAATTTTTTTGTTTCACATGATCCGGTAACGGCCTTTTTTTTCACCACTCTTTTTCAAGGTGCCTCTGGAGATTCAACGTCACCGGCTTATTTATCAATATTTTAAATTGAACATTTTTTTTGACATACTTCAAAAGTTGTACAATAATATGTAATTAAATTTAATAAAATTATATTACTCATGTTGCCGCAACAAAATCACAAAAATATGCTTTTTTTTCGTCTTTAAAACCATTAAGGAAAAAATATGCAATTTGTTTTGACACACTTGACGTTTTTGACACGCTTTCGGTACGGCTATCGAACACACTGTCCTTTCATCTCTTTCCATTTGGTTATACCTATTTATAGAAACAAAAATATTTGAAATCGTTCCAACGATTTTCTAGTTTTCGTAGGTTGTGATGAACGGCCGGCCGGCCGGCAGACAGACATACATTTTTTTAGAATTTGTAGGTTCTAAGACGTCGGGAAATGTCAAAAAAGGGGTTAAGAATTTCACTTTTGGCTTAAGAATATAATACATATAGGTCTTTCAGACCGAAGTAGAGTTCGTTATAGAAAACGGAACCTTAAAAATTAACTTAATAATTCAACTTCTTAAAAAAAATAAATGTTCAAGAAAAAAATTACAACTTTGATAATATAGTTCATAAAGAAAAACCAGTTCCTTACATATTTGAATGATTTATATTAAGAAATAGGATTTTAGAAAACATACGGTATTAATTTGGAAATAATATTTCCGAAGGCTGAAAAACCCGATCCGATTTCACTCTTGTTGGTTGAATGGTCAATAAATCAAAATACATTCACTGTAAATGGAGCTCTCCATGACCGTTTTGCTTAAATATTTTCATTTTGTTCTCAATTATGGTGACCAGGTTTTGTATAGGTATTAAGTGTGAATTAATACTGCGTTGCAGTTCATCTTCCAAATTGTTTTTCTCAACTAAATTAACTGGATCCAAATCCTCAGTTGCATTTTCGTTGTAATCTGTGCTCAATGATGCAGTGTGGGAGTTCGATCATCCGTTGCACATCCCATGTAATGTCAAATAATCGTTAATTAAAACTTATATACGGCTGCAACTTGGAACGGTTAATATATGAATTATCATCAACAAAAGCCGTGCTCAATTCTGCAAACATTTTAATACTCCAGATGTTTTCGGTTCTCCTCTCCTTAACGCGAATTATTGAGACATTCGTCAACTCACGAGCTAATGAGTTGCTATGATTTTCTAGCAAACTTTGATTAGTGCAAACTACAAACTGAAGAGCGACATAAACAAACGTTTCATGATAAAGTTGAGGAAAATAAAAAGTAGGAGTAAAAAATGCTAATATTTTTTAAAAAATATGCAGCAACAAAAATAAAATTGGGCTATCAACAATCCTAGTGCTATAGTGACAATTTTTTTTGATCATGTGATGTATGGTCTTCCTCCCTTGTCTAATAATATCTCTCTGCTATTGCCAATGGTATATAATATCTCTCGTTAGCTCGTATGTCAAAAGGAGGGACTGGAGTAAGCGGCGTTGTCATATTGGTTGATCAAAAATTAATTTTAATATTACTTATTTTTTAAACTGAATTTCGTGGTTTCATTGATTAATCCCAGCAAATATGACTAGCACGAGATTTTCTTCCATGAATATCAGGCTTTCTGTATCATTAAAATTAGTCGGAATTCCGGGTGCCCAAGATTCAAGATCCTGGGACTACAATCCTTGGTACTATGCACATTTAATCGCATTACCGTCAGTAAAAAACAGCACCGCTTATGCACAGTACTGCTCACAGCTTCCACTGTTTACGTAGCCTAACTTGAATTTTCATCAAGGCTCCAGAGCCAATAGATTACTGGGATGAAGTTTTTGATGCTACTGAAGATGGTCCAGCGTGTCCTCAACCAACAAACGCAGAACAATCTGAAGATTGCTTGAGATTAAATATTTATTCAAAAGAAGTATGTCATAGACTATAGTCAAGTAAATGTTTATTGTAGTATATTAAACTATGTTTTTTATAAACAGCTAACAAATGCCAAGAAACCTGTTGTATTCCAAATACCAGGCGGAGCATTTTATCACTGTTCTGGATTGAGTACTGATCGTGGAGGTCCTCGTTACTTAATGGAACATGACATCGTGCTTGTTACAATGAATTATCGCCTTGGTGCATTAGGAATGTTAGGCTTAGGCATAAGTGATGCACCTGGTAATGCTGCTCTTAAAGATCAAGTTATTGCACTAAGATGGGTCAAAAGTAATATAGAAATGTTTGGAGGAGATCCTGATCAAATAACTATTCTAGGACATAGCACTGGAGCATTTTCAATATTGCTACATCTTGTCTCACCAATGTCACAAAATTTATTCAGCAAGGCGATAAGTATGAGTGCAGCTGGCTTTTTTCATAAAATAAGTTCAGATCAAATTCAAAAGGCGCACCAACAAGCTGTACATGTTGGTTGTACGAATTGTACTACTCCCCAAGAAATATTTAATTTCATGAAATCAACAAACTCGGTTCGTTTATATGACAGTTTGGAACACGAAATTGGTCTCCGTCATCTGTATCCCTACTGGACCGCCGTACTTGAACAAGATTTTGGACAGGAAAGATTTTTAATAGAAGATCCGTTCGTTTCGTTCAAAAACGGAAATTTTGCCAAAGTTCCAATAGTAATTGGTTTTTCAAATGCTGAATTTGCTTCTGTTTCGTATAAAATCATAGCCAACGAAACAATACGCAACTTATTTAATGAGCAACCTGGGTGGCTATTACCAATATGTTTTTGGTGTGAAGAAAAGTCGGACTATGGAGAAAAAATTGCTCCAGCTTTTTTAGAAGCATATGGCATATCAATCCCATTGCAAAAGGAACAATTTCCAAATGTCGAACAGGTAAAATTCAAAATATCCCAAACAAATTTATTGTTAATGTTTTAGAGTTGATTTTTTAGTTGTATGGTGATGGTTTATTGCGGTCTACAGTTCAACGTATTGTGGATTATATACATAATTATGTTGACGTTTTTTACTATTATTCGACATTTTCCCAAAGATTTAGTATGTTCATGCCAGATGGTAAGCCATATGGTATTGATCATGCTGATGAAATGAATTATTTGTTTGATGATCATCCTTTATTCACTCGGAATGATCCAGAGGATTTAATTGTGGAACGAATTACCAGAATAGTTGTACAATTTGCGTCGTCAGGGTCAGCAGGTTACATTTTACATAAAACAAAATAACATTAATAAGTTTTTTCAGAAATCCAAATAAGAAAGATGATCAATATATAGGATCAACAGTATGGCAGCCCTACACCGATGAAAACCACTCCTACCTGGATTTTGGAGATGTGTTGGTTTCAAAGAAAAATTTAATGGATGACCGTATGAACATTTGGTATAAATATTTAAAATAAGTAAACAATAACGTCAAAATTTTTGATTAGCCTGGCTTTTTTTTAAATTTTTATCAGACTGTTTAAACTTTTGTTTTTTCTAATTCAGTGATGATTTGAGCTAATGCCATAGAGAATTATATCATAGTTTTATAATCATAACATTTCACAATCAATTAATTAAAAGTAAACAAAGTTCGAACCTAAAAAATTTACTTCTTTAGAACTTCAGCTTCAGTTGGACAAAGCCCCCCGCTAGTGTAAGTCTGCTTGTTTTTTAGCGCAGCAAAAATCGTGAACTTATAGCGCCATTTTTAACTCAATATAAAAAAAAAATTAAGTGCGTAATTTTTACACTCTGTTGAAGTGAAACAACCATACTGTGGCAAGTATTGCTAAAAATATTAAATATGAAATAAATAAGTCATATTGAAATTTAGAGTAGCATTTCTTGATAATATAACTTACAACAATCTGTTATAAAAGCCATATTTACATAATGTTTTACAAAGTCTTGCAACGTATTACAAATTAAATTTCACGATGAAAACATGTCTACTTAATTCAACAACAAGATTTGATAAAACAATTGATGCAGTTTTTCAAGAGATTTAGCAAATTTGTAAAAGTAAAGGTTATGTTTTTCACTTTAGTTATCATAAACCTCTAATTTCGTATTTCAATTATTATTAAACGCTTTTCTTTACTTCACACTATTGGATCAAATCTTGTAACGATAATTTGACTACCTTATATTCAATGAAAATGAGTGAAACTTTGCATGCATACGTATATCCGATGACAGTACACGAATATCATATTAACTAACAATTTTCATTGTTTTTTCGTTGTTTAAATATAAAATCGATTTACATCGGAAATATTCAAATTCTCTCGATCTACTTAACGTAGCGACTTGAAATTTGCACAACATAAAGATCGATAGATAAACTATACAGAATTATGCATTTTACGTTCATAAATTAGGAATTTTCTCGATAAATCGGCCAGCATTTGTATGTTTACAAACATTCTATGCGTTTTCAAAACAAAACAAACCAGACAAAAAAACTTAATCTAGAACTCTGCAAATTTATCTTTTCAAAAAGTCGTAAAATAACAATCAGTAGAGATGTTTCGTGCAACAATTAACGATTTGACTTGATTTTGAGTATCTATTTTGAGTTTGTGTGAACATAATAAGGGTCAGTTTAGTTATTGTTTTGGTGCTCAGTTTGCTGTGAATTTAATATACTGTTTATCAAGTGAAATTGTGCAATTAAGGATCCAGCTATAAAGGTATGTGTCATAAATTGTTCTCGTATTTGATTTTTCGTCGCGATTTGCAATAACCATTTAAATGCTTATAAGGACTTATATTTCTTATTATTTTTCTATTTGTATATCCTCAATTAAACCCGTTTTTTGAATTAATATAAATTTATTGTTAAAAAATCTATATATTTCGGGCTAGGCCCATCTTCAGGATTATAATATATTAACAATAATATAAAAATTCAAAAATTAAAAAAGCATTTGACATTGTTATAAAAACAATAAACAAAAAGTAAAATATAATTTTAACATACGTTACTACGTTAAAATTAAAAAATTGTAAAATCTAGTACTAGAGTTTTATATTAATAATGATATAAAACTTTTAAAACATTTTGATCAAATTATAATAGTTATTAGAAAAGTCTTAGTATGACTTATATTTCCGTATAAGCATGGCAAAGGCATCGGAAACTGCAACTCAACGGAATCGAAGATTAGAAAAAGCAAGAAAGAAATATCGCGAAAAACGTAATGCTGAAACTCATAGTCAGAAAGTAATTCGATTAGCAAAAAACAGAACATCAAGAAGAAAATCCAGATGAAGGAAGAAATCAGCTTACTACCACAGTTCAAAATTATTGTTACGACGATTTTGAGGCTGAAGTTAACACTTTTGCAGACAAAGTATGTGATATTTGTACGAAGCAGTGCTATCCCAAGCAAGTGTCAAACTAGCAGATTGCAATCCGACCACCAGATTGGATGCCGCCTTAATTAAAAAATAAAGTTCGCCTTACAGTTTGTCACCGCTGCAAGTCACACTTAAGAAGTAACAAAACAACTCCATCTGCTAAAGCTTACTGGAACCATTTAGACCCAGGCGACATTCCACCAGAAATTCAGGCACATTCTCAAGCTGAACAATGTCTTTTATCTCGGATTCACCCTTTTCTTAAAATTGTCAAGTTTTCTGGATTGTACGGGTAGTACGGATTTAAAGGTCAAGCAATCCTTTTTGCCTTCGACATTTTTGACGTCATTTCAAAACTTCCTACGTTTTTACCTCGATCAACCTTGGATGCTGATATTATAGTAGTAACGGAACGCTTAGAAAATGCAAATTCTACTTGAGACTACACTATTTCCAGAAATAAATTAATCGCAGCTTTAGAATGACTTAAATCAAATAAATGTGTTGAATTCTTATAAGAACGTGACAAAATAGAATTTCTGACTGTTCAAGGCGTTGATGACTTAAAATTAAGAAAATAAAAAATAAATAAAAAAAAAAAAAATTTTCAAAAAATTATTTGAAAAAAAAAAACATTTTTTAATAAACGCTTTTCTTTACATCATTGTTACGCATACTGTAAAAAAAGTACTAAAAAGCAAAAAATAAAAATAATTCCAAAACTCAAATAAATTTTCTAAAAACCTCTGTAAAAAAATTCAAAAATAATTCCAAGACTCGAATAGATTTTCCAAAAAATTCTGTAAAAAAATTCAAAATCGAGAAAATCTAACACATTCGTTAAAGAAAAGCGTGGGACGCTAATCCTACACGCGAAACATTGACGGAATTGCGACTACTATTACTTGTGATTCTAAATTGAATGAAAAATAAAATAATTATATCATTGCACTACATCGTTGAAAGAAAGTATTCGAAAAATATATACAAAAAAATATAATTCAAAATTCTTATATAAAAACCGCATGCAATTTTTTTTTTTAATAAAATGTGATGTGTAGTAGGCATTACAATATGTGTCACAACAACACATAAAAACCTTTTAAGACCAAGGTCCCACAACAACATGCGTTCAAAGGATGTTAATGGACGCAAATCTGTTTTTTTTTTTAATATTTTTTTGTTAAATAATGGATAACTAAACCATAAATCCTATCACACATAAAATATGACATAGGCCAATATTTCGTGATAGGATAGGGAAAATAAAAAAAAAATAAGAGATAAAAAGCAAATTTGTTTTAAAAATTTGCAGGAACATAACTAAAATTGGTTTGCCAATAGTCCAGCTAATGGCATAATCCTTGATTATGGGACGCAGTATATTTTTCAATGATTAAAGCTCAGATATATAGTTATATGAAGGCTCGTTTCTTCTAGCAAGCTACAGCGTTCCAGCATCATGGAATATTCATTAGCTAAGATTGAGAGTGCTACCGTTGACTGAATACAGTTCATCCGCCAGCACCCCTAAGATATCAACTTGGCTAGTGATATCTTACTGCTATTGCCAGTGGTATGCGATATCTCACGTTAACTCATATGCCAATAGCAGGGACTGGAGCACGCGGGGTTGTCACACCCGTGGATCAAAAAATAGAAAAAAATTGACAACGTTAAATCCTAAACATGATGCTTTGAGATGCTTCTAGTCACAAAATGATAGAAAGTAAATAGTAATGATAGTAGTCGCAATTCCGTTGATGTTTCGCGTGTAGGATTAGCGTCCCGCGCTTTTCTTTAACGAACGTGTCAGATTTTCTCTATCTTGAATATTTTTACAGAATTTTTTGGAAAATCTATTCGAGTCGTGGAATTATTTTTATTTTTGAATTTTTTACAGAGGTTTTTAGAAAATTTATTTGAGTTTTGGAATTATTTTTATTTTTTTTTTAGTAATTTTTTTACAGTATGCATAACAATGAAGTAAAGAAAAGCGTTTATTAAAAAATGTTTCTTTTCAAATAATTTTTTTTGTTTTCTTTCATATAATATTTTAGTCCCTGGGCCTTCACCTACATAATTTTGTGATTACCACATATTTTATGCTTCGTAATGCGCCTGTCCTTGACGAGCCTGAAAACATTTGTTCTATGATTTTTCTCAAATCGGCCGCTTTTGCGTTCGGCAAGCTCCGAAAAATGCCGATTGCCCGCGATCTTGTAAATTTGCTACCACATTTATTTTTTTTGACTGTGGAGGTTGGAAATTTGTTTTAGAATACGAGGGTAAGCTTGTCCGACTAAAATGTGTTTGCTATTGTCGAGTCCGACAACTAACATTTTGGGTGTATGGGTTGTCGGACTAGACAATAGCAGACAAATTTTTGTCGGACAAGGTTACCCTTGTGTTCTAAATCAAATTTCCAACCCCCATAGTTAAAAAAACAAAAATTTACAAGATCCCAAGCAATCGGCATTTTTCGGAGCTTGCCGAAAGCAAATGCGGCCGATTTGAGAAAAATCATAGAACAAATGTTTTCAGGCTCGTCAAGGACAGGCGCATTACGAAGTATAAAATATGTGGTAATCACAAAATTATGTAGGTGAAGGCCCAGGGATTATTTGGGATATGATAAATAGAAAAATTATATTAAATACTTGTTGATGTAATGTTAATTTTTACGCATTTATTGTAGTATTTGGTTTACGTTATGTAAAAAAATCACTCACATATTTAGAATGATGAATGACGTTTTTTAAATTTACAAATTAAAGATATGTATTGGTAATTTATATGCATTCATATTTAGATTTATGGTGTGAATGAACATACAAACATTCTTAATTTTAAAGATCGATTTAGGCATACAGTTTAACTGCACAATGACATCATTACGAAATCAAATTTAGGGAATCTTTACGACACCTACAATATTTGCTTCAGTTTTTTAATTGAAGAAATATTTCGTAGTTATTCAGTTTTTTACTACTTTTTGTTGTTGTTTTCTTCTCTTTTTTGTTTTGGTTTTCTGTTGGTGATTCTCGTATCATTTTTTCAAAGCAAGAATGAATTGATTATTTCTCAATATGTATTTTTTGTTGTCTTGGATTTTGGAATGAAAATAAATGAAAAAAAGTCCAAGCGGCACGTATATCCGCTAGAAATAGGTAGATTTCAAGATCAGACAGTTTTGTGTGCCAGTAGAATCTGATGTATCAGATTAGTTTAAACAAAACAAACTAATTTCAAACAGATATCGAACAAATTTTATAAAGATAATTAGCTACCTACAAGCAAAATTATATCTATGCAATTTTGCAACAAACAAATATAAAATCTACCACAGAACATGTGTGTGACAATTTATGACACAAACCCACTCTATATCATATGTCGTGCAATTACTGCAAAATATCAAAATAGTTTATTTCTAAGAAAAAAAAATTAATTTCTTCTATTCAAATCTTTTATTTTTTTGACTGTTATAAGGTTGACATTGACATGCTACCTTATGCTACCATAAGGTTTTTGGAAATTGTAGTTGGGGATTGTTGCAAATTTTTTTGTTGAAGCCAACAAGTCAAAAACCTCTAACTGCAGAGGTTTATATTTATAAGAAACGGATTAAAATGTCTCCACAGATTCTAAATTTATGAAGATTGTAAAAATATTAGTATCCAAACGGCCGTTATAACGGATTAAAAAAACGAGTTTTTTTTCTAGTATAAAGCCTATAGTTCCTTAACCATGTGTCAGATTTTTCTGATTTACGAACTTGTCCAAGATATTAATAAAACACACATTTTTAAGAAAGGTTTTTTGATCTGGCTCGACAAATGCAACCGTGAGAGCGCCGGTTGATTCAAACGCATTTTGTGTTTTACAAGCTTTGTTGTTGGAGCCGCTCACTCAGAAACCTCCAACTGCAGAGGTCTTTTTTTTGAAAGAAACTGATTAAAGAGGTTTCAAAAATTCTAAATTTATGAAGATTGTAAAAATATTAGAATCCAAACGGCCGTTATAACGGATCTAAAAAACAGAGTTTTTTTCTAGTATAAAGCTTCTAGTTTCTTAACCATGTGTTGGATTGGGCTGATTTACGAACTTGTCCAAGATATTAATAAAACGCACATTTTTAGAAAAGGTGTTTTGATCTGGCCTTATAAATGCGACCGTGAGAGTGCCGGTTGTTTTAAAAAAAAAATTTTTTTTGCAAACTTTTTTGTTGGAGCCGCCCACTTGGGAACCTCTAACTGCAGAGGTCTATTTTTAAAACAAATTGTTAAAAAAGATTCCAAAGATTCTAAATTTGTTAAATTTTTTGAAATATTAGTATCCAAACGGCCGTTATAACGGTTTTAAAAAATCAATTTTGTCCAGAAAAAAGCCTCTAGTTTCTTAACCACGTGTCGGATTTTGCTGATTCACGAACTTGTCCAAGATATTATTAGAACACACAAGTACAGAAAATTTTTTTGATCTAGCTCAACAAATGCGACCGTGAGAGTGCCGGTCGTTTTCGTTATATCTCATATCGTTTATATATATATATATATATATATATATATATATATATATATATATATATATATATATATATATATATATATATATATATATATATATATATATATATATATATATATATATATATATATATATATATATATATAAATTTTTTTTTTTTTGTTTTTTCGTCTCCGCTTATCATATATAGTCGTTTGGCCCAAAAATTTTTCCGAAATTGCGAGATGAAGCCCATTGCAATAGGTAGATTTTTATATGAAATCTACCTAAAAGAAAGAAGACATTGAGAAATAATTGAAGGTCTTTTTCTTCAGTTTTTGATACAATATTTCGTAAACAAAAACTTCAATTATATTGTACGGTTTAACGGTATAGATCACTTTTCATGAATTAATTTCATCCGTGATTGTGTTGTGAGGCATTTTATGGTATTGAAACTGCAGAAGTGTTATGTGATAATTAAATCTGTATTTATGGAAAGGAACATAAAGATCATGCTTGAAATAGTGGATAATATGTACATATATCTTTTTAGTTGAATATCAAATAACCAAATATATCACATAAAATCTGCCTGCCATCAGGATTGTAAATCAATAATTGCTCGTTAAGGTTTTAGTCCAGTAACTTTGTCGCCTGAGAGTATGTGGTAGTATGCGTCAAATCCGGTAGTTCTGATTTTTTGCAGACTTGTTTATGATATTGGTCTAATGAATAATCCAAGTTTGTGACCTCGAGCGCTGAACGCAACTTCGTCAAAAATCGAAAAAACCGCGAAAAAAATCGTTATTTTGTCAAATTTTGGCGATTTTAACCCTAAAAGACTAGTTTTTTCTTTAACCTGTGATAGGATGTTTTTAAAGTAAACTAAATTTGCTACAGTATGATACTAAAACTGTCTCTGTAGATCCAATAGTTTCCGAGATTAATCCTTTCAAAGTTTATCACTTTTTTCGAACTTCGCAATTGTTTGCAATATACCTTTGTAGAGTTTTCTACATCCCTGTCCTAATAACTGTATTAATAAATATATGTGTGTGGTGGCCGATGAGAAAAGAAGATTATGTAACTGTACCTGATCATTTTTGTGGTTGCAGTAGCAGATATCCCATAAGGTGACGATCTCTCCGTCAAGTGGGCACAAGATGTCGACGATTCATCACCATCCCCTGATGGGGATATGCTATCCCAATACGTCGATCCAGATACGAACGAACCTCAAGCGGGACCTTCCAAGAGGGCTAAATTAATTTAATTTTTTAATGTTGAATATTACTCAATTTCCTAACAAATAAACTTTCTAACTTTTGCTGTACTTATCTTTTTTACTTCATTATTCGTAGTTTAGATTAAACATCATCGTTCACACTTCTCATTTTCGTTTTTAACATCCCATCATAAAAGTACAGGGCTTCGAAAGTATATTCAGGGTCAAAATTCATTTGGAACGATTGAATTGCAAAAAGTTGCGAAGTTCGAAAAAATGATAAACTTTGAAAGGCTTAATCTCGGAAACTATTGGGTGTAAAGAGACAGTTCTCCTATTATATTGTAGCAAATTTAGTTTACTTTAACTTCCTAAGAAAAGTTAAAGAAAAAACTACTCCTTGAGGGTTATAATCGCCAAAATTTGAAAAAAAAAAAAAAAAACGATTTTTTCGCATTTTTTTCGATTTTTAACGAAGCTGCGTTCGGCACTCGAGGTCACAAACTTAGATTATTCATTAAGCCAACATTATCAGCAAGTCTGCAAAAAATCAGAACTACAGGATTTGACGCATACTGTGATGTATAAAGTGACTGGACCCAAACTTTGAAAGGCTTAATCTCGGAAACTGTTGGGTCTACAGAGACAGTTCTCCTATCATATCGTAGCAAATTTAGTTTACTTTAAAAACACCCTATCAAAGGTTAAAGAAAAAACTAGTCCTTTAGGGTTATAATCGCCAAAATTTGACAAAATAACGATTTTTCGCGGTTTTTTCGATTTTTAACGAAGTTGCGTTCGGCGCTCGAGGTCACAAACTTGGATTATTCATTAGGCCAACATCATAATTAAGTCTGCAAAAAATCAGAACTACTGGATTTGATGCATACTACTATGTTTAAAGTTACTGGACTATTTATCCAATAATAATTATTTTGAAGCGCGGAGTATATTTTTTGGGAAAGATTATTTTGATATTCAAAATCAACCAATGAAGAAAATATGGTTTGAAAATGAAAGTAACAGAAAAAAGATAATTATCACTATTAGACTAAGATCCACACACTGTAGAAGTCCACAACATCTTTTTAAAATACGTTTAAGAAATGATAATTTGTGTGAATGTGGTGAAGAAGGATCATTAGATCACATGATACTTTTTTGTAAGAAAAAATGAAAATAAAAGTGTACTTAAAAAATTATTAAATTATTGCATTACTTTTCCGATTAACTTAAAATTTATAATGAATAATCCCAATGGTGAATTAACTAAATTAATTGTTAATCATGTTTTAGAAACAAATATTGAAGTGTAAATTAAGACGATTGTATTAATAATAAGAATAAATCTGGCCAAAGGCTTTTTGTCTTAGGTTTTTAACAAACAAAAATAAAAATAATTATTTTACAACAGAACGAACACAATCCATACAATAAACTCGATTTGCGACCAAAAATAATAATTATAATTCTTCGATATAGAGATCGCGACTGCTTTCAGATTTCTGATTTCAGAACAAAATATTATTTTCAAGGGATATGACTTAGTGCTTCTTGATATGACGATCCTAATAAAATACAGTAAAATACTGAATAAAAGCGGGAAAATTTTTAATGTTTTAAATAAAGTTTCAATTTGGAGATCTTTTTTAATTTGGTGTGGTGATCATATTTTATTCGGTTACTGCCAGTTAGATATTTGAGAAATTAGACAAACGGGTACTATTTAAACATCTACTATCTAACAATAAAATATTAAAAGTTTTTAGAATAAATTAGCATATATTCGAAAGTATTGCCAAGAGAATAAATGGGCTAGGTGAAGACACTATGCTATGAAAACGAATCATGCTAATACTTTGAACACACACTGGTTATCGATGTCGATAACTCTCTTAATGAAGCCAAGTTAAACAAAAACAGAATTGAAACACTTTTTATTGCATTATTACGAACAAATTCTTGAATCAATCATTTAAAAAATTAAGTGATAATAAACTGACGAAAACATTTCTCAAACTGCTGAAATACTTGATGAACTTTTCATTTGATATTTTTATAACTTATTCAATAAATGTAAAATTCTGTATATTAATTGAAAATACAAAAGTATTAAAAATTTAGATTATACCAAATTTTTTTTGTCATCGTACCGTACTGTACCATAAAGGCACAAAAAGATTAAAAAAATCATGGAGCTGTGACAAATTATTATTTATTTTACTAAAAATAACTTATTTAAATTATAAATACATTTTTTATTTTACTAAAAAATAACAATTTGGAGACAAGCAGAGTAAAAACTGCTTAGTCAATGACGCTACATCACGGCGAATTGGCGCCATACAATCAATGCGACTCAAGCGTCTGTTCTCCATGTCAGGGGCGGCTTGGAGCGGGCGTCTGTCTTGAATCAAGTGGCTCGCTATATAAACGTGTAAAAAGGTTGTTTCTGGTGACCTTAATATGCAGAACGGACCCATTCACGACAATTTGGGTTGGGCCTAAGGTTAACACCCTAGCCCCGGAAAAAACTAATATGTTAAATTTGGTTATCAGAAAGAGAACAGACCCGGACACAAACACAGAATTTTACCTGGACGTTAAAAAGGACTAGACTACCGAGTCGGAACGTGGAACGTGCGCAACCTGAGCGCTCCTGATGCTCTTATAAGTCTTGAAACAGAGGCTGGGAGGTATAGGATGGATATTATTGCTCTACAAGAAATTAGGCAGCCGATAATCGGAAAACAAGATTTGGATAGTCACTCTCTATACTGTAGTGGTCATCCTTCTCGAAGAGAATTTGGTACTGGCTTTCTTGTTTTGTGCGTACCCACCAGAGAGGAATTCGATGCGGCGCTGTCAAAATTAAAATGCAATAAAGCACCTGGTATCGACGATATAACATCCGAAATGATTGTACATGGTGGCGAAACTCTATCCTTAAGATTGTTTGAGCTTGTTCAAATGATCTGGAGGACTTAAACCATGCCACAGGACTGGAACACAGCTATGCTGATACCAATCCATAAAAAAGGTAATCGCCTACAATGTGCAAACTACAGAGAAATCGCTCTCCTCTGCACAGCATATAAGATCTTTTCCTACATTTTGCTATCCAAAATCAATCCTTTTGCTGAACAACTGTTTGGAGAATATCAGTGTGGTTTCCGGCGGGGCTGAGGCACCACCGATGCACTTTTCTCGATAAGGATGATTTTGGAAAAGTGTCGAGAGTTCAACATACCTGTGCACCACCTTTTCATTGATTTCAGACAGGCCTACGACTCTCTCGAACGAGAGACTCTATGGTTTGCTCTGGTGTCAATGGGAATTCCTGGTAAACTGGTATCACTATGCAAAATGACAGTACATCTCAATGCTGTGTACGAGTAGAGAACGAAATATCAAAGTTTTTTAAAGTTGACTCTGGTTTAAGACAAGGAGATGCTACCTCTCCTATACTTATTAATCTAGCGTTGGAATATGTGTGCCGTCAAAAGAAACTACCGACTAATAACAATATCTTGTCAATAAACTCAGTGCAGATGATTGCTTACGCTGATGATGTTGTCATCTCCGGTCGAAGTGAAGTAATTATGAGTGAGACTTTCAAGCCGCTTGAAAGTTGTGCTAGGAAAATTGGTCTACAAATTAACTACAATAAAACCAAACATATAAATGTTTCAAGAGAGGCTGAGAAGAAAGATTTGATGTGCGGCGATAAATGAATTGAGGGAATTGAATTTTTTAAATATTTGGGATCAACGCTTGACTCAAACAACAGCATACTTACAGATATTAAAGCTCGAATCGCTGCAGGTAATCAAACTTTCTACTCAATTAAACCTCTCCTTGGATCACCGTATGTATCAACTAACACCAAGCTCAAGTTATCCAGATCCGGATCACACGGTTTCATGAAATGCAGCTAATGTATCGAAACATGCTGTGATTGGTTTTGTTATACAAATAATGAGAATTGAATCAAATTTTGTATATAGAACTATAAAAAAAATATTTAATGTTTTCAAAAAACTCTTTTCATGGCCTGTTAATGGCCTAGATTGGACACATAGTCTAGACGGTATGCATATCAAACGACGCCTCTCATAATTTTCCAGAAATATTGAGACATTGATACATATATTGAAAGAGATATAGAATAAAATCAAACGTTTTAAGTATTAAAATTGTAAAAAAATTAATTTTTAGAAAACATCAACAGAGCAGAGCAGCAGCAGCAGAGTTCTTTATGACACATGTCCCAGAATTTAATCAGTTTGACTTAACAATCACACAAATTGTCTGGTGTAATAGTTTTCTTAATCGAATACTGACTAACATTCACAATTTTGCTTGTGTTTTATACCCTAGTCGAAAAGTAAAAAAACTTGGTATACGAAAAATTTTTTGTTTGCGTAAATTTAATACTTTGATCCTACCGTGCTGAAATAATCAGATTCTTAAAATATATAAGTTAATATTATCCTTATTTTGAAAAAAATAGTGAAATAAAACGGAAAAAATACTTTAAAAAGTAAAAAATTGCGCGACCATAATATTATGCACAAAACTTATAAGCAGCCTGCTTGGTAATTAAAAATTAATTAAATCAAAACGAATCTTTTGATCCAAATAGTAAAAAACAAAACATTTGTTAAACAAATAAAACCTAAATAATGCTTCATTAAGAATGATCAAATATAAAAAAATAATTACTGTAAGGAACATAATATTTATAAATATCAATGAGAAAAACCAATATATGAATAAACTTCAAAATTGTGTTTCACTATTCATTTTATTTCTTCACAAATAACTGAAATCAATTGGTTCACGACCGAATTTATTATTCTCAGTCATTACTTAACCCCATAAACTATTTTATGCATGTTTGTTTATGAATTAAATTAATAATAAAACAAAATTCTAAATAGAAAAAATGATTCTCTAACACATAATTAATTCAAATTTAACTAGGACGGATTGGATATGGATAGGATATGGATTAAATATGGATTGGATATGGATTAGATATGGATTGGATATGGATTGGATATGGATTGGATATGGATTGGATATGGATTGGATATGGATTGGATATGGATTGGATGTGAATTTTGGATTGGATATTGATTGGATATGGATTGGATATGGATTGGATAGGGATTGGATATGGATTTTATATGGATTGGATATGGATTAGATATGGATTGTATATGGATTGGATATGGACTGGATATGGATTGGATATAGATTGGATATGGACTGGATATGGATTGGATATGTTTTAAATATGAAATGGATATTGATTTGATACGGAATGAATATGGGTTTGGATATGAATAAGGATTAGATGTGAATTGGATATAGATTGGATATGGCATACATATGGATGGGATATGGATTAGATATTGATTTAATATGGATTAGTAATGGATTAAAATGTTAATGGATATTGATGTTATTTTATTTATATAAACCAGCAAAATATTCGGGTTTAATACACAAAGCTTTGTGTATTAAACCCATATTCGGGTTTAATACACAAAGTAAAATTACAAAATCAAAAAATGATACGTTTTGTCTAGCAAGTTGAATGTACTGTTATAGTAAAAACATATCATTTATCTATTCAAACGAAAATTTGCAGTAAAACTACCGAATGAAAGAAATGTATTTAAACATGTCATGTTTAATTTTTTATTTCTATTTTATCAATGATAATATTTGTGGGAAAGCAAATGTCTATTCAAACAAAATGTCTTAAAAATGTTTGGCCAAGTCTCGGTGGACGATACAGCTATGTTTATCCATATTAAATCAATATCTAATCCATATCCCATCCATACGTATGCCATATCCAATCTATATCCTATTCACATCTAATCCTTATTCATATCCTCTATATTTGTTGCGCTGATGTCTACTGCTAAATAGTATCAATTTTTGTAATATCTGGGCGTGGCGGGCATGTTTTTATCTCTCGCAATTGCGTTCAAGAAAATTGTTTTACGAACCGTTAGTTGAAGGTTTAATAAAATAATAAAACCGTTATTGTTTAACCAAAAATCTTATATTGCAGAATCAATTTAATAGGCATAAATTCTATTTAAGTTTGTTCAGTTGGCAACGCGTCCATTTCCAATGCACGCCACAAGTTTCGGTTAGTGAATCATCACATGATAATTAATCATCACATGATTATCATCACATGATAATTAATTAAATTGATTCTGCGAAATTAGATTTTTGGTTGAACAATTACAGTTTTATTATTTTATTAAACCTTCAACTAACGGTTCGTAAAACAATTTTCTTGAACGCAGTTGCGAGAGATAAAAACATGCCTAAAAAAAATAGAGATAAAAACATGCATAAAATAGTTTATGGGGTAAAGTAATGACTGAGAATAATAAATTCGGTCGTGAACCAATTGATTTCAGTTATTTGTGAAGAAATAAAATGAATAGTGGAACACAATTTTTAAGTTTATTCATATATTGGTTTTTCTCATTGATATTTATACATATTATGTTCCTTAAATTAATTATTTTTTTATATTTGATCATTCTTAATGAAGCATTATTTAGGTTTTATTTGTTTAACAAATGTTTTGTTTTTGAAGTAAAACTTCTTTAGGTGCATTATAAAAATTTGGGAACGGAAGGACAAAAAACGAATATAATATTCGACAAATATACAATACAATTCAAATATTACACACATATAAATGTCGACATATAAATGTCGGAAGTAGTAATTTGAACAGATATATAACCACATATATTCAGCTCTACCATATTACAGTCTGATTTTGAATTTTAAACATACACATGCACACAATTCCAAAAAAACGAAAGTAGAAATTTAAACACAATAAAATAAAAAAGAAATTAGAAAAAAAAGGCAAACGAATATTATGTTCGGCAAGTATGCGACAATTCTATTATGTGTATTGTATTTTTTATACGCTTATTCAGTATTATATTAAATGTTCTATGTGTTGGACGTGTCGATCTTGGATTTAAATATCTAATAATATAATATTCGTAATATTTTATTGAGTTTCGTAATTTTTTAAATTTATATTTTGAATTGTTTTAGTTTTTTGAAGTAAAACTTCTTTAGGGCTGGTTATAGTAGTCATTGTGGTCATGGTGGCCATGGTGTTCATGGTGGTCATGGTAGTCATGGTGGTAATAGTGGTCATGGTGGTCATAGTGGTAATGGTGATCACGGTGTTCACGGTGGTTATGGCGGTCATGGTGGTCATGGTGGTCATTGTGTTCATTGTGGTCATGGTGGTCATAGTGGTCATGGTGGCTATGGTGGTTATGGTGGTCACGATGGTCATGGTGGTTACGGTGGTCATGGTGTTCACGGTGGTCATGTTGGTTATGGTGGTCATGGTGGTCATGGTGGTTATGGTGGTCATGGTGGTAATGGTGGTCACGGTGGTCATGGTGGTTATGGTGGTCATGTTGGTTATGGTGGTCACGGTGGTCATGGTGGTTACGGTGGTCATGGTGGTCATGGTGGTCATGGTGGTCATGGTGGTTATGGTGGTCATGGTGGTCATGGTGTTCACGGTGGTCATGATGGTCATGGTGTTCACGGTGGTCATGATGGTCATATTGTTCATGGCGGTCATGGTGGTAATGGTGGTCACGGTGGTCATGGTGGTCATGGTGTTCATGGTGGTCATGATGGTCGTGGTAGTGTCACGGTGGTCATGGTGGTCATGGTGCTTAGAGCTTGCATTCAGGGCTTTCCCGGGCGGGAAAAAATATTTGTGCTGATTAAATTTGTTTTGTTAAATAGAAAAATGAGTGGTGTAATCTTTGCACACGAATGAAATAAACTTCTTTGGCTACTGTGGCAGGTATTAATAAAAAGATGAAATATAAAATAAATATGTCATATTGCAATTTAGAGTTGCATTTCTTGATAATATAATTTGCAGCATGTGTAATAAAAAGTAATATTTACATAATGTATTACAAAGTCAATTCAATTATTAACATAATTGAAATATGAAATTAGAGGTTTATGCTAAATTTTTTGAAAAATGCATCAATTGTTGTACCAATTGTTAAATTAAGTGGACATGTATTCATCGTGAAATTTAATTTGTAATACGTTGTAAGACTTTGAAAAACATGTAAATATGGCTATTTATTACACATTGTTGCAAATTATATTATCAAGAATATTAGAAAGAAACTCTAAATTTTAATATGACATATCTATTTTATTTTATATTTAATATTTTTAGTAATACCTGCTGCAGTGGCCAAAGAAGTTTTACTTCAACAGCGTGTAAAGATTACGCACTTCATTTTTTACTATTTGGATCAAAAGATTCGTTTTGATTTAATTAATTTTTAATTACCATAAGCAAGCTGCATATAAGTTTTGTGCATAATATTATGGTCGTGTAATTTTTTACTTTTTAAAGTGTTTTTTCCGTTTTATATTTAACATCTGTATTAGTATTCAATCTGTTTATAGAACTATGGTTAATTATTCTTTTTGAATATCGACTTAATATTTTATCAATAATATTTGGGTTGTATCCGTTATTAATAGCAATAAATTTAATTGTGTTTATTTCATTCTGGAAATTTAAATGATTTATTGGAATAGTAAGCAATCTATTTATAAATGAATTATAAGCTGACATTTTTTGAGAATATGGATGGTGTGAGCTAGAGTTAATTGTAATATCAGTTGTAGTAGGTTTTCTATAAATTTTAAACTCAAAATTGTTATTATTCTTTGATATGATTAAATCCAAAAAGTTTAACATGTTGTCTTTTTCAATTTCAAGAGTAAATTGTATCTTTTTGTTAATTTTATTCAAATAATTTTTGAAAATTTCAATTTGTCGTGAAGTTCCATTAAATAATAAAAATATGTTATCAACGTATCTTGAATATGAAATAATCAAATTTTGATATTTATTCAAATTAGAAAAAACAAATTTATTTTCAAAAGTGTTAAGGTATATATTGGCTAATAATCCACTTAATGGTGAACCCATTGCAAGTCTAATTTCTTCTTTTAGTGTATTCTTTTCGACTGTAACGAACAACTTCCAACACAGAATTATCGAAATTTGTATTCTTTTGTATTGCACCAACACAGAATTATGATTTTCATCGTATTCTTTTGGTAACAGAATTTTGTGAATAAAAAATCAACTAATCACAATCAATCTGGGTTTATTTGTAATCAAAATATAGAACAGAATCCAAGTATTCTTTTCAACTTGAAATTGTATGGATTTTTGTTTTGTTCTGAGCAAGGATAATTTAAAAATTCTGATTTTTTATCCTTACTCGGTACAGCCCAAAAGAATACACTATTCATTTTATTTCAGATTTCTTTTTCTTTTGAAAATTTTTCTTCCGTTCAAAAAAGATTGGAGTTAACTGTCATATCGCGCCTAAAGAAGTTTTGCTTCAAAAATTCAAAAAATATTTAACGCCATCTTGAAATATAAAACTCTATGTAAAAAAAGTTTACAAAAGTTTAATCAAAAACGCTACTTCATTTATTTTGCGATGCTCATTTTTTTTTGCAATTCAAAAAACTTTTACTCATGAGATCCAATTTTGTATAAAAATTATTGTGAGAAAAAAGTCATTGTGCAATGTGCATTCACCGTTAGTTTCAGTGGCGTAGCCAGAATTTTCCATTGGGGAGGGGGGCGGGGGGGGGAGGTCAAGGATTATTTTATAACACTTAATAGTTTAACCCAATAAACCAATTAATTAGTTTTATTAATAATTCATTACAATATATACTTCATTTTAATGTTTCCTTAATTTTAATTTTCTTAATTAATGATTTTTTAAAAAATAGATTAATAATTTTTTTTAACTATCTTAAATTATTTTTAATTAACTTTAATAAAACAAATATCGAATAACTAACTTGGGCTATAAGCATTTGTATTTGTTTAAATTCTATGACAAATAAATTTTGTTATCAAAGCAACCCTCAAATTCAAAATTTTATTATCCAATTAAAATAGTTGTTATCATTTGTTGTCATAGCCACACAATAATTTGGAAAAAATAATAAATATTTTGTCAAAGGTTACTTGTTCCACATATTTTTATTTTAAAATTTATGAAAATTTATAATTTTAATTTAGAATAAACAACTTTTCTTAAAATATTTTGCTTGCGGCGAATAAAAAATAGTATATGATGCACGGACGTAAACTATTTTGGACTTAATGTGGGTGCAAATCTCGGCTTGCGCCTCGATTTGCAAACTCCACATCCGTCCAAAATCTTTAGCTTTACGTCCTAGCATCATAATGTACTATTTACTTCTTTGGGCGTAACTATGATAACAAAATAAATAGATAAAAAGTAACACTTTAAGGCCGCAAATCACAGTAATAAAGTAACACTTTTATATGTAGGCGAATAAAAAAATGTTTATTCTAAATTAAAATTATAAATTTGCATAAATTTTGAAATGAAAATATGTGGAACAAGTTACCTTTGACATAATATTTGTTATTTTTTCCAAATTATTGTATCACTATTTTTTTTTATTTAGCGTATGGTTTTTTTGTGACACATTAAAAATTAAACTTAAAATAGGAAGACTCTTCTATTAAATCTACCTAAAACATAACATGGATACACATTAAATGAACTTACAATCGATTTGATTGCGCATCTTTTAGTAAAATAGTAAAAAGTAAAATATTTGAACATTGGGCTATACATTTGAACATTAGGGGCCGATTGTATGAATCCGGATAGAAGATAAATCCTCGGATTAATCGTCGTTTGTATATATACAAACGACGATTAATCCGAGGATTTATCTTCTATCCGCATTCATACAATCGGCCCTAGATGTTTACATCGAGCAAGTCTATCTATGCTACTACATCGCGAGTTGCCAAATGGATGTCTGAGATGTCACCATTGTACCGTCAAATTGGACACACAGTTGCAATGTGTTTTATGGTTTGTTGTGGAGCGCGCAGTCCCACTCAGGGGACTCTGAAATGCCCCACTTGTAGAAAAAATCAGTACAACGTCCATGATTCATTCTTATTCGGTTAAGTGTAGTCCAGATTTGACGTGGCAGTTCGAAACCAGGTTGGGTAGAAGTCGAGTTAGTAATAGAAAGGCCAGTTGTATTGTAATGATGCCAGCAGGAGTCTTAGGCATCCAAGATATTAAAATTAGTTGCCAGCAGGTTGTTGGTAGTTTTATGTGGGGGCTCTTTTGACTTCAATCGACAACGAGTGTGGTCACCGTAATATTCGTGCAAAGGTAACGTGATGTTGTTGGTTACCTTTTTATGTTCACACATGAGAGCATGCGAGCGTCTGAGTGCAGGTGATCGATATTGCTTAACACAGGGCCAAGGTAAAGGGGTGGATCTGATAGTACCACTTATAGTACGCATCGTGGCATGCAGCTGGCAGTTAACTTTTTGAGTATGTGTGCTATCACTATGACAACATAGTGGGGGGTGGGGTGCTATGGAAAGAAAAGAAACCAACTGTTCAATTCATTCGTAAGATGCCAGGGAAAAAAATCTTAATATTAGAATATTAGAGCAATTCTTCTAGATTACAGAAACATTAAAATTTCAATTAAAACCCAATTAAACCCGTATGTCGCTACGCCACTGGTTAGTTTTTAGTATTCACGCTAGGTAAATGTGCTTTATTTTATTATTACCCAACAAGATTTTGTTGGATTAGGTAAATGTGCTTTATTTTATTACTACCCAACAAGATTTTGATTGATGCAAAATTACTTATTTGTATTATTTATGTGAATGTCATGACGAATATTCATGTGAATGTCAGAGCAAACATATATATTCCTACTGAATCTTTAAACAATTTAGGAATTATTATTGTGATTTTACATTAAATTTGTAATCCGAATTAAGCAATCCAATAACTTTTAATATATACTTAACCTTATCGGATTGAAATTAAAAAATTACTTAAACTAATTTCACTAATTTTAGTAGTTTATTAGCACGAATAAACGTAGTTTATTAGCACGAATAAAAATTAGTGAGAATAATCACTTTATAGAAGAATTATCTTATAAATTTAATAAACTTCACAATTTTTATGATGTTTTTAGAATATTTTTACAACAATTTCAAAATTGCACTAGTGCAACAATTTTAAAATTGCAGCAGAAAAGTTCAATTATATTTAAGTTTATATCTTTATATATATAATTCTTTGGATGGCTCCCTGAATGGCTAAGATTCATAAATCAGCCCGGCAAAGGCACTTCAATTGGTATTGTCACTGAACTCCTCCTAAACGGCTGGACCGATTTGAATGATTTTTTTTGTGTGCGTTAGGGTGGCGCCGTGGATGGTTAAGATTCACAAATCAGCCCGCCAAAGGCGCTTCAGTCGTTGTTGTCACTAAACTCCTCCTACACGGCTGTACCGATTTCAATGAATTTTTTGTATGCGTTTGGGTGGTGCCCTGGATGGTTTAAATTCACCAGTCAGCCTGGCAGAGGCGCTGCAGTCGGTATTGTCACTGAACTCCTCCTAAACGGCTGGACCGATTTGAATGAATTTTATTGTATGCGTTTGGGTGGCGCCCTGGATAGTTTTAATTCACTAATCAGCCCGGCAGATGGCAATGCAGTCGGTATCTAGGTTATTTATCTATACAGCAGCTAAACGGCTGGTTTATTCAGTCACGAGTCAATATAATTCAACTATTCTTTATCTTACTCGCTTCGGTATTAGTTACTCTTCTTTTAATGATTGGAATGGTAATTTCAATCAGTCTTTACTCATTTAACTACAATTAAAAACATATAACGCATAATAAAACTTCCAACAGTTTTAACTGTTAAATGTACAAAATTTTTTTAAAAACAAAAAAATACGAAACAAAAATTTCCTAAGCTAATTTCCTCAACAGCGACAATACTAATTTCTCAACAAATTTTTTTTTGTAAAGAATATTAATGCAAATGTAGTTTTATCGTTTTCCCAAAAATAAAAAAAATTATAACAAAAAAAATAAATTTTTGGTTTCATTTTAAATAAATTAAAAGATGCAGCATTGAGTTCCTCTCCTCATCAAATTCGCCAATTTTTCGCCATATTATTGACGTCATGTTTTCCATCTCAAGCTTCTGTCCTCTGGGACAAATATAAAGATTTCATGAGTGACGACATTCTGCATCGTATCCGGTCAAGATCCCAATATCGATTTTTCGCACGAAATATATAACGAGGCGCTAATAAAGATTGAAGATATTTGCATTCTGATTTCGAATATGCCACTCATTGATTTTGCTATGCTCTGACCTAACCGCCCAGCAACAGACATCATTAACAACGAGATTCAGCGCGAAGAACAGTTTGCAATGCCCCACAAGCATTCGCTTGAAGCTCTCGATAGAATGATGAAAGATCTAAATAATAACACCAGGCTTTTTGGTGGTGCTTTACTGCTGCTGGTGATTTTAGACAGATATTGCCGGTCATTCCACCGCTACATATGCGGATGAAATTAACGCATGTATAAAACAATCATATCTATGATGAAATGTTAGTACGCTACGTCTTAACACAAATATACGTGTTCAACTGCAAAATGATCAATTGGCACTATCATTCTCCGAGCAATTGCTCAACATTGGAAATGGAACAATACCATTGCATGGAGACACACAATGCATCAAATATCGATTTGTGGGTTGGATCTAGAAAATCCGGTCTTTTGACATGGCCAATTAAATGTGGCGTGTTCTCGCATTGAAAAACCGTCAAGTTTATTCATTTATACTCCTCAGGAATTTGTAATGGATAGTCTGGACTAATATAGTATATGATAGTCGCAGCTTCCTTAGTTGTTGTTCCTTATATTAATCCGTAATCCGCTTGTAATGGTTTCTCATCCCTTCATCATCAATAGTCATGTTTCGTGTAATTTCCTTAACCCATAGCGTCCTTATATTTCTTAAAATCTAACTAAATCTGCAATAGCCGGACAAACGTATAGGAGAAAGAAAATGGCACTAATTACCCTGATTTATTTATTCATTAATATAACGTAATATTGGGTAATTTGAATTAATTAATAATTTTCTTTAATCATCATCCGTATAACCACTAAAATTTATTAAGAATTTAATCTTACCACACACTAAAATTGACGCGCGCTATACTTCCATTCGATTGTTCTCGCCATACTACTTGAGTTTGAATTTTTTTCTAAAACACAAACCGTAATGAAACAACGAAATTTTCAAACCTCATAACGGCTACGTGTATTTTGTTTCCAATCGTCAACATACAACCAGTGGTGTATTGGGGGGGGAACGCGGTGGAACGACGTTCCCTTACCTTTTTTCAGAACCGGAACGCGTTCCAGTACCTTTTTAGTAGAAATTTTTTTAATTTCAAATGAAAAATATGAAGGGGCTGAAATCGCACAGCTCTTCGGTCTGGGTTAAGGATTTTGATATAGTTTTCGGCAAAAAACTTTTATGAAGACATGGTTTTTAGTTTTGGGAAGCGATGTATATCAAACATAACTCTTTGTTAAAGTACATATATTTTTTTATCTCTGGTTAGAAATGTATTACAAAACTAACACGAAACATCAATACGTTGTCGGAAAATTATAACAGATCATAAATTAACATAATTTAGTGAAAAGATTATACAATCAGCAAACTACTCAAAACCTCTCCATTTAGCGTTTCGAGAAAATATTTCAAAATCACAAATTCATATTTCTTTCAGAATTCCAAAAATATTGTAAAAATTATATAAAATCAAAAATTCAAACTTTTTTCAAATAAAATTCTAAAAATATTTCAAAAATTATTACAAAATCAAAAATTGTAGCTTTTTCCAAAATTTTAAAAATTATAATAAAATCAAAAATTTAAAATTTTTCAATATTCTAAAAATATTCCAAAAATTCTTACAAAATCAAAAATTGAAACTTTTTTCAAAATTCTAAATATATATATAAAATTCTAAAATTCTATTTTTTTTTTCAAAATTCTAAAAATATTCCAAAAATTAGAATAAAATCAAAAATTTAAACTTTTTCTAAATTTTAATAATATTCCAAAAATTCTTAAAAATTCAAAAATTTAAACTTTTTCCAAAATTCTAAAAATTATAATAAAATCAAAACTTTTAAATTTTTCAAAATTCTAAAAATACTCCAAAAATTCTTACAAACTCAAAAATTGAAACTTTTTCAAAATTCCAAAAATTTTCAAAAACTATAACAAATTCAAAAATTTCTATGTCCAATTTCATTTTCAATTACATTTACGTCATAAAAACAGCAACATTTTTTTTCCAAAAAATTGGCTAAAAAAATAAATGAAATCATTTTCTTGACACACTTGACCACATTTTTTGGACAAACTTATAATGCCATAATTCTCAATAATAATAATAAAATTTCATATCAAAAAAATGAATTTAATTTTTCCAAAAAATTGGGTAAAAAAATAAATAAAAACTTATTTTGACACACTTGACCACATTTTTTGGACAAACTTATAATGCCATAATTCTCAATAATAATAATAAAATTTCATATCAAAAAAATGAATTTAATTTTTCCAAAAAATTGGGTAAAAAAATAAATAAAAACTTATTTTGACACACTTGACAACATTTTTTTGACAAACTTATAGAGCAATAATCTAGATTTTGGTCTCACATGCCAATCCCGACCATCAAGATTTCTCCAAATTCAATGTTCCTACTCCTAATCGCTTAAAATAAACGTTTTTTAAGCAAAAAATATGCAAATTTCCTTGTTTTGACACACTTCCGGTACAGTTATCGAACACATCGTCCTTTCGGCTCTTTCCATTGAGTAAACCTATTTTTACAAAAAAAAATTTTGAAATCCGTCCAGCGGCTTTCTAAATTTTGTAGGTTGTGACGGCCGACAGACAGTTATACATTTTTTTTTGCTTTTTTAGAATCAGTAGGTCCTAAAACGTCGAGAAATGCCAAAAAAAGTGGGGTAAGAATTTCACTTTTAGCTCATGAATGTAATACTTAGGTCGTTCAGACCGAAGTAATTATATTTTAAATTGACGAATTTGAAAAACATTTCAAAAAATATGTTAACTAACAGAGTATTTATCTTGCTTTTTGTGTTTTGTTTCTTTTCCCTTTTCAATCAGGGAAAAATCTCCTTGAAATCCAAATTTGAATCAATTTTAAATCCAAATTTTTTGTTTTAAAACCAAAAATCCCAATTTTTTGTTTGAAATCCAAAAATCCAAATTTTTTCTTTGAAGAAAATATATATCTTCGCTAAAATCAATATAAAGAACATAAATATACACTATACAGTAATACCCCAATTCTGAGAAACGATTCTACATACTACACTTCTAACTACTAAACTATAATTTTAAACAATAGTGCGAATGCGCAAGTCAATGACTACTTCACATTGACTATATCATTACGGTTGCGCCAGTAACCAGTTACGTTGTTGTTTAGATTGTGTTATTGTGTACAACGCCAATGCCATTTCACAAAATAATAAAAGTTAAAATATAAGATATAAGAAGTGCCTAAATATTTTGGAAGTTGTTTCGCAGTTTGTGGTTTCTATTTTAATTGTAAATTTTAAGGTAATTTAATTATATTTTAATGGATAGGGTATTTGTCTGCACTTGCAAAATCGAATGAAAATTTTTTAAACAATAGTTTAAGCCGTAAGAAATCAATTTATATATATTTAATCTTATTTTCCCTAAATATTGCGCAAATTTAATTAATTGAAATTGTAATTTTAACGCTCATTGTCACGTGATTGTAAACAGGGATCAAAACGTGTGGCGGGTTATGACGTCAAGTGCTTTGCGCTAGACAGAGAGGCTTGGAATTTTCGATTCAAATACAATGAACAACGTATAAAAACATATGTGTATGATTTTAGGGTTATGTTGGTGGTTTTGTGTATTTCACGTATATTTCCGGACTTGACGTCGTAGCAAGCGCCATGCGTTTTCCCGCATATTTTTTTATTCAAATTTCAAAGTTAGATTTAAAAGATATAAATACTTTATATACGAACAATTTAGACCTTTTTAAAAATTAGTCGGGTATTTGGCTATATATAATTATATATAATCCATACTGATTTTTCTTATTGCAGTATTATTTCGAAAAATCTGCAATAAAAATTAATTTTTTTATAATAAAAATTTAAAATGAGCGAAAAACGTAAACAATCCACTTTGGACGGTTTCTTTGGAAAAAAACTTAAAACGCAACAAGAAGAAAATGTACAAGTGCTCGAAACTAAGGAAAATCAAATGAATATTCCATCAACATCAACAGAAAATTTTCAAAATGAAGCAGAATCCCCAGTTATAAACTGGCCGAGCATTTGGACTGCAGATATGTGCTTTGAAAAATAAATAAAATATACTTGGCTAAAATGCGATTCCGGAAAATTAGGATGTCTGAGTTGTTCGGCTATTCAAAATTTAGGACCTTTAAAGACGCAGGGAGTAAGCATTTCCAAAGAATGGAGTGACACTCAGGTATCAGCTTATGGAAAGGATAAAGCTGCACAACTTACTTCTTTGCGAAAAAAAAATTCACAAACATTGTAACAGT
>OY856186.1:199195592-199324294 GCA_963693315.1 Diogma glabrata
AGTCTAAATAAAGCAAGTTTCATTGGAAATGCTTGGTTATCTGGTAATTGCTATTTGCATTTGAGCCATTGAAATGCATTTCTAAACTTCTATTCGATGTGTAATACCTAAACATTTTCGAGTACGGCAGTGTTTTCAAAATCGCATAATTTTACATAACAGTGAAGAAAACAGTTGTCGTTGAAGTCAGTGTGTTCAAGATTTGTTGCATTTTTGTAGCTTTCAAGATAGCGTGCAGTCTGTTTTCTAGATATCCTGTTAAAAGAACAACAGCTGATCTTCGTTCATGTATGGATGGGGTATAAATGAATTTGCCATTGTTGCATATGTATCTTCCGGTATTTAAAACTCTGCGAGTGAGGATATTTACACTCGATAATAATATATTTGATTTGCATTTTCTGTTTTTATAAACTAAAAATAATTGTGAAAGTCATCAATTTTGAATTAAATGAAATCGCAACTATATTTAAATATTTTGAAATAGGTTTATATTTTACCAATATTACCAATTTTACCAATCTTACCGGTAATTTTACGGTAAAATTACCACAAATATATTTTACCGGTAAATTTACATCTGTAATTGCAATAGGTAGATTTTTATATGAAATCTACCTAAAATTACCTTTTTTTAAATCATAATCAATAGTGTTATGATATTGGGTAGAAGTGTAAAAAGGCATGTATATCCGCTAGAAATAGGCAAATTTTCGGAATCAGACATTTTTGTGTACAAAAAGAATTGGATGTGTCAGATTAGTTTAAATAAAAAATTTAAGTAGAAACGGAATCATCCAAAAAATTTATCAAACCAACCAAACTAAATACATAAACGGAAACTACTTTATCAATGCAATTTCGCAACAGTATTGTTTAATATGATTAAAAGTTAAAACTACTTATTATTTATTTATTTATTCGTATGGGATATATTTACAAATTTTGAAATGAGTTATAAACTAATGTCAAGATTGTCCAACCAATTAACAGCATTAAAAGACAGCCTACTTAACTCCAACAGTCCACCTTCAAATTTTCTTAGTTGACCATCAGAAATTATGTGTGATATAGTTTGATTGTAGTAACCACAATCATATGCTGATGAAATGTTAGGGTTATATTTATGTAGGGTGCTATTAGTTACTCCGTGGTTACATCTAATTCTGTTAACGGTTAACCATCTTCTACGAGGCTCATTAAAACCAGGAACTTCAATGGATGGGTCTTGAATTAGTTCTTCGTTCACAAATCGGTGTTGGCAAAAATGTCCCTCTATTTGCTATTTATGTCAAAATCTTGAATGCTTTCCAGGCGAGCAATTTTAGGCCATAGGGGAGATCTTGAAAGAAGACGATTCAATCCTCTATTCAGGAGATCGTTATCTATGTGTAGAGTTGTGTCTTCAATTATGTTTTATTTCTCGTATTAGGGTTAGTTCCCTTCTCAAATGTGGTGGTGCGATATTTGATAATATAGGTAGCCAAATGAGTGGAGTAGATTTGATTGTTCCTGCGATAATACGCATTATTTAACTTTGTATCAATAAATCGAACATGTAATAAATTTAAGTTTCGTTTTTCTATGCTATCTATGATTTTCATATCCCGGGACAAAATACAGAGATCTGAAGAGATCTTATCAGATCTGCGTTAGCAGATCTGCATAGATCTGCATTTTGGAACATATCTACAACGATCTGCGCAGATCTCCTTAGATCAAAACAGATCTGTATAGATATGTTCCAAAATGCAGATCTTCTTGGGTCTACGCAGATCTTCTTTGATACATTTAGATCTGCTTCGATCTATCAAGATCTTATTTGATCTAACAAGATCCCTTTTATTAAAAATAAACTTAAAAAAAAAATATAACCAACTTCAGAAAAAACGAAACAGGCACAAAAAAGTGGAAAATAACTCAATTATGCTAACTAGTTATGAAAATAACTCAATTAAATATGCAAAGATATACACAGTTAAAAATAAGCTGAATATGTAATGCAAATTGTTACACATATAGGTCCTTTAAATTAGTTAAGTACATTACGTTAGGTACACTTTAAATTAATTAAGTTATTATCAATCAATCACCCTGTGATTGTTTTATGATGAGAAAAAACACATACACAAGATAAACATGTTATGATGTTAAACATAAAACAAGAACAGCTGATTGTGTGATTAAAAACATAAAATAAAATAAACTGTTAAAATTAATATTAGTCTTAAGAGATTACGAGAAGATTATAGTCATATGTTTCTTTTAATAAATTGGATTGAAATTATTATTAAAATTATTATAAAAAGTCTTTTGAGATTAACGCTGGTTCCTGGATTTATATTCACAAGAAATATAATAAATTGGCGACGAAGATGGGATTGGATGATGTTCCGATAAAACATATTTGTTAATAGTTTTTTTAAAATCAACACAAAGTCGTACTTGATTATTTATCTTTTTTACTACAACAATCGGACTAGCCCAAGATGAATATTTTACAGGCTCTAATATCTGCTTATTGACAAGCCGATCTAGTTCTTTTTCAACTTCACTCCTAACTTGAAAGGGTAGTGCATATGCACAGTGAAAAACTGGTTGCACACTTTCTTCTAATAACACCTCTACAACAAATTCTTTCATAGGGGATCAAAATCTTCCTGAGACTTTATATTTGGGAATTCTTTGAGAATATTCTGAACAAAACCATTATTACTAAAATGTCTTACCGAACACGAAGGTACTTGCACCGAAGATGAGTATGCGGCAAAACTTTGTTTCCAGTTTGGAATTAATTGGTTTAACCAGGAACGACCAAATAATGGTTTAACATCGTGATGCGTATCAATCACTACTAACTCTAGCTCGTATACTTTATTTTGGAGTTCAACCGCTACCTGTATTTGCCCAAGAATCTTGACTGGTTCACCTGTAACAGACGTACAATTTTTATTAGAAATTTTTAATTCTAAATGTGCAAAATTGGAGTGGTACTTATCTATTGAAACTACACTAGCACAAGCACCCGTATCTACTTCCATTAACAGCCATTGTCCCTCAACTAATAATTTTATTTCACAAGCTCCGTTGATTTTATTAACTGCATTTAAAACTTTAAAACTCCGATTTCCATAGAATTTTGATCTTCTGCACACATATGATACATGTCCAATTTGATTGCATGTGAAGCATCTCCATCTTTTTGCTGGACACTGGCTTTCCAGATGATATCAAGTTCCACATCTAGTACACAAGTGTTGACTTCTCCGATTATAATGCCTTGAACTTCCACCCCCATTTGATAACGTACTGTTTCCAGATGATGGACTTGAGGCACGACTACCAGTTTTACTCTGATAATTATTGTTTTTAAACTCTGCTTTTGTAGATTGAAATTCACTACGACTCCCATTACCATGCTTATCATACGGTAATTTATAAATTTCTTGTTGACTGTATTTACTGCTAGACCCCTGTGTTGATCTATCTTGACTATAACTATTAATTGTACCACCAGACGAGTTAATTATTTGACTTTTATTTACCGACATTTCTAAAGTAAGTGCAATCTCACAATACTTATTAAACGGTTCTTCTGCATTTTTTAACAACTCTTGCTGAATTATATTTGACTTCAGTCCCACAATGAACCTATCTGCTAGAGCGTCGTCCAAAAAATCTCCATACATACATGATTGTGCTAAACTTTTCAATTTGATTATAAAATCGGCTATTGTTTCCCCCTCGTGCTGAACAGCTTTTGAAAACTTAAACCGTTCAACGCGTTTATTAATTTTTAGCGCAAAATGTCCCGTTAAAATTTTCACAATTTCATCAAACTTAACATCCTTTGGGCTTTTTGGCACTATTAACGATTTAAGAATTGAATATAATTCAGGTCCTGCGAGAATTATAAAATAATCGGCCTTTTCTTTTTCCTCTACTTTATTAACTTTTAGATAATTCTCCATTCTTTCAACATATTCAATAAAATTTCCACCACCCACCTCAAATTGCTCCATGGACCCTATCATTTTACAATTTTCTGTAATATCACCAATTGTAGTGTGTTGCCTATTCTTGCTGTTCAATTTGTTTTCAATGTGTTCACTTTCTAATTCACTTTTAACAGCACTATGTGATTTTTCGTCACTCATGTAATTTAATGTCACTTACTTAAACAATGAACCGTACTAACTACACGGTAATTTTTATATGCTGCTTGCTCACACGCCCAATTTATTCGTCGCCAATTTATTATATTTCTTGTGAATATAAATCCAGGAACCAGCGTTAATCTCAAAAGGCTTTTTATAATAATTTTAATAATAATTTCAATCCAATTTATTAAAAGAAACATATGACTATAATCTTCTCGTAATCTCTTAAGACTAATTTTAATTTTAACAGTTTATTTTATTTTATGATTTTAATCACACAATCAGCTGTTCTTGTTTTATGTTTAACATCATAACATGTTTATCTTGTGTATGTGTTTTTTCTCATCATAAAACAATCACAGGGTGATTGATTGATAATAACTTAACTAATTTAAAATTATTGATATTCATATATATACCAGTAGCCTTATTCCGGTTCGTCGTGAAATAGGAATTGAGAAATAAATTATAGCAATTTATTCATAACTAGTATTCCGTGTCGCGGGAAATAACAAATTCGTATTAGAAAATATTTCTTTACTTCATTTATTGCACTTTTTTCTTAATTCCCAATCCCCAGGGAAATGCCGGAATAGGCATACAGGTCCTACGGAATTCTCCATTATAAAACAATAAAAAGTTTGCTTAAAAAATAAATTTAATGCTCTTTGCATTGTTTTCAAACTTCAAGCGTAGCAAGTTGTATTCAAACTTCTACCATTAGAGATCTCCTTCTAATCAGATCTTTTTAGATCTCTCTATTTTTTTCCCGGGATTTCAATATGGTGATAAAAACTTTAGCAGGCAAACTGGAAATTGAGCGAAATATTTTGCAGTCGTGGATAAAATAGCATCTTGTATTCGCATAGGATGATGGCAATTCTTCACTTGGATGATTCGGGAAACGATTCGTTTCGGGAAACTTCATCCTCGTGAAGAATTGCCATCATTCTCAACTCATACAAGAATATACTATTCTTTTCCTTTTTGAACATCTTTCCTCATAATATTTTGAATCCTATTTTCATTTGAAAAAATATATTCAAAAAGTTGATCCTAATTGAAAAAGATGGATCATTATCACTCATTTCTCGTTTCGTTTTGTTTTTCGATTGAGCATCTTTCAACTTTTTTCAAATTGATGCTCTTCGATCTTTTTTCGTCATTTTTGTTGAAGAAAAAGAACGAGTTTAATCAGATTAAATGTTTCTTATTCAGATATTGATGTTTGTTATTTTGGTAAAATAGAAAATATTTTATAGAATAAAATTTTAGGTTTATGGTTGTTTCTGTTTGTTGTTTATTAATCTTATTATTTAGTTTATTTGAATAAATGGACATTTGTGAGTATATGCATGACTGCAAAATCATTATTTATTTTTAATGGTTTGGTTTTAGATTTTGTTAATATAATTATGGTTTTGGTATTGGCTTTTCTAAATGATAAGTTTTGGTTGTGGTACTGATTTTTCGAAACAATAAATATTGGTTTTGGTTTCAATTTTGTTCTTTCTAAACGACAAGTTTTGAGTTTGGGTTCGGTTTTGATTTTTATAGATGATAAGTTTCGGTTTAGATTTTTTGACTAAAATGTTATTGTTGGGGACATCAGACAATTTATTAAAAATTACAATATGTGTATTAAACCATTCCAATGTTTAAGAAGAAATGCGGAGTCAATTAATAATGCTTAGGTAGAAAATATTTAATTTCATCGCGTAGCACCAAGTACATTAAAAGAGCCAATGACAAGACTGATATGAAGCTTTCTACCGAGGTTTGATTACTATTTTTTTTCGAATTTGGTTTTGGTGATTATTAGAATGTGATTTCGATTACAGTTTGATGATTTTTAAAATGTGGTTTTGGTTTTGACGATTTTTTGAATATGGTTTTGTTTTAATGAGGTTGGTTTTTTAACTTCCCGATATGGGAAGTTATTGTTTTCGGGTCGATCTTTGAAATCGGAATTTTTATGATATCTTTACGTTTCATGACCTCCTGAAGCTGTTTAGACTATTTTTAGCTGGCAGTTTGTATATATGTGTGTGTGTGTGTATGTGGGTGTGTATCGCTGTGTGGAAAATTTTTGCCCAACGCTTTCTCAACGACGGATGGGTCGATTTTAACGAAAATGGTCGCAGTCGATGTATCTTGTTGTAAATTAGAGCCCAGTTTTTTTCTAGCGAAATTAAATCATTCGTTTTTTAGTGGTTTCCAAAAAACTTAAAAACATCTCTAGAAAATATTACGAGAATAAATAATGCTATCAAGACCATTTACCTCCCATTTTGTTTGTCATTATTCCAGACATTTATAATGAGGTTTGTATAAACAATTGCTATCTTAGTTTTTGAGATTTTTAACAAAATGTGAAAAAACTACGTGTTATTTTCATTATGCAAACGCATGATTTCTGGATGAAACTTTGGTATGTAAATGAGCTGCAAACGCATCCGGGTTTACTTGATTATCAAAAACCTGAGTTTTTTCTAAATTTGAAACAAAGGTCAGAGGTTCGAGAGTAGATTGCTGGGTCAACTGTTAATTAACTTCCCGATATAAGAAGTTATTGTTTTAGGGTCGATTTTCAAAATCGAAATTTTTATATCTTTACGTTTCAAGACCTCCTGAAGCTGTTTAGGCTAGTTTTAGCTGCCAGTATGTATGTGTGTGTTGGTATGTGCGTGTGTATCGTCGTATGTGAACGAATTTGTCCAACGCTTTCTCAACAACGGATGATCCGATTTCAACTTTAATGGTCACAATCGATATATCCTGGCGTAACTTACAGCCCAGTCCTTTTCTAATGAAATCAGATCATTTATTTTTTAGTGGTTTACAAAAAACAGAAAATCATCTCTGGCAAATATTACGAGAATAAATAATGTTATCAACACCATTTACCTCCCCTTTTGTTTGTCATCATGTCAGACATTTATAATGACATTTGTATAAATAATTGCTATCTTACTTCTTGAGTTTTTTAAGAAAATTTGAAAGATAGGTGTTATTTTCATTACACAAACGCATGAGAACTTGATGAAACTTTTGAATTAAAATGAGCTACAAACGCATCCAGGTTTATTTGAATATGGAAAATATGCTATTTTGAATAAGATATTTTCAAAATTTGGCAAAGGAGTCGGAGAGGATGTCTGTGGTTCGTTGAACAACTGTTTTTTTAGACTTTAATAAGGCTCAGTTTTGACGTTTAGTTTTGTTGAAACTTAGAGCTTAAGGTTTTTGTAATGTTTGCAGTAGTTTTGCAACTTGTCACTTTCGGTTAAAAACTTTATCTTATTCTTTTAAATATATCACAACAACAGCCACAGTTATTAAGTGTTTTTGCCGAATGTTTGGTAAAACTTTTTAGTTAACATGAGATAGAACAAATTTGCTTTTGAGGTGTATTGTATATAATGGTCGCCGTTCATCAAATAAATGCTGACCTTTTATCTTACCATAAGGTTAGGTTGTTGTGTTGAAGATCATTTTTGATATTGATCATTTTAATGATATCTTCACCTTCCAATACCTTCTGAATCGGTCTAGACAACTTATTTTAGTTTGCAGTTTGAGTGTTAGTATGTTATTAAATTTAAATATGATTACACACTGCACGTACTCATTCAAATTCTATTTAAATGATTACAATTATTGATGTGTCGTATAGTAAATACATCTTAATTTTGCGTATTTAAGGCTTTAAAATCCCTCATTGCGCTAATATTCACTTTGTTGATTTTTTTTTCAAATTTGTTTTAATATTTATTTTGTAATTTTTTGTTTTTTATTTGTATTTATTGCAGTTAAATTATATTGTACAATTTTTTTATGTTTGGTACTTTAGTATACCTTATCCAGTAACGGGTTAGTTTTTAATCTTACGGGAAGCTCTTGGCGTGGCCCTACACCCCCATCCCACTAGTTCGGTTTTGGTTTTGCAGTGGCTGTTTGCATATCTGTTTTTGCTACTATGTTGATGAGTGGTTGAATTATAAATTCTACGAAGGACAAAAACCAGGATTTTAACAAATATTGATTCAATTTTGCGATTTCCTTGTAACTAATTCAACAATGAGTGAATGAATTTGTTAGGAAATAATATTAGAAGTTAATACACATAGGCAATGTATATCCAAGTGTGTTAAGAAACTATTAGATCTTATACATATAATATAGCTGACGGTTAAAATCGTAGTCACCTCCATTTTCTAAGATTTGAATTACAGATGCGATTTAGATGCTAAGTGGGGTAATGGATAGTCAAAAAGCTGAATATTAAGTTAGGTTACGTTAGCTTACCAAAACAGCCTCTATAGTCTTAAAGCTAACCAACTAATTACATATACAAATAAAATTAGATTTATGTTGATACTTGTTACCTTTGTAGTTATTTTTGCATTTTTAAAGTGTTTTACTGTTAAGTTATTTTCATTTTGTAAAATTATAACAATATTTTTCAATGAAAGCAAAACATAGATCGATAATATACCATAAAACATCAATTTAAAATTTAGTCTTTTGAGTCTTCATCAAGCACACTATATAGTATAATTTTCTTTAACTTATTTGGCAAGTTACTAAATGATTAAATTTACTTATTATATGCATATGGCTTATAATTAATCGCCCAACATTATCCAAAACCTAATGAATCATAGTATTGATTGAACTAAAAATTTTATGTTATAAAAGTTAAATGAAACCTAAGCAAATTAGCATTTCTTCTTTTCAAACTATTTCAATTGATACTAAACTTCTATCCTATGAAATATTGAACCTTTACAGCCTTACATACGACGCCTTTCCACCGTTTTGCGGATGCTAGCGACTTCCACGACTCTCAGGGATCTCCTTAGTTTCGATCACTTGCAGCAGTTACAAATGATTGAAAGTTTTTCAATAGTTTTATCATTTACCCTAAAGTGTATAATGCTAGAGTGCATTGTTGTTGAATTCAATCCAACCAAAACCAAATTATGTCGCCTTTCATTGCTAGAGCAACATAAAGATTGTCATACCAATATTCGGTCAAATATTCCTCTGTAGAAGAATTTCTGTTCAGAACGATTATTTTAATAGGAATATTAAGTGGAACTCATTGACTATTTCCGTTTTTCCTGATGCATTCAAATATTATTTTGTAGACATTAATCATTATCAAAAAATGTTCATCACCATGTAAAACTATTAGCCTAACTATTCTAACTAAAAATATTCTCATTCTTTTTATTTGCCCAAATTCTTTGCTGTTCTAGTTGACATTGTATTTAAACATGTCCAATTAAATAATAAAAATGAAAAAAATATAAAATTCCCAGTGCAAAATTAACACCGAAATAATTCTTTATCAAAACAAAATTTACATATTACATACAATTATTTCAAGTTAAGTACCATAAATTAAATTTATTCAGTAATTTTATGTATCCATATATAATATCATTCTAACAAATGTTTTCGCTTTCCATACAAATTAAATCATCCTCAAAAATATAAAATCGATTTTTCTTCATTCATCAATTGAGTATCAAAATTGAACTCTTTTGAGTCTCAAAAGATAAAGGATGCTCAATTTGACGAGACAAATTTTGGAAAAAAGAGTTCACTTTATCTTTTTTATTTTGTTTTTACTACAAAACGAATATCAATCTTTAAAAGAAACGAAAAAATGAGTGATCATCATTTATCCGAAATTATGGTTGATCGTTTTGAGAATGAGTGGAAGAAAGAAATGAAAAAAAGAAATTAACAAAAAAAAAATTTCTTCACTCAAATGAATTGTATATTCAAAAAATTTTCGATGTTGCTTTTCATGATAAATTTAAATCTCTAGAAAAATGAGAAACTTCTATCTCTGGTGACTTTTGTTCATTTATTTTTCTGAGTTCTAAGACCATTAAGATTCTTTCGGATGAAGAACTATAAGCTGGAATGCAGTAGATTTTTAAATAACAGAAATATAAATTTCGAAATATCGATGCATCATTAGGAACATTAAAAGATTGTTGGTGAAAGGCAGCATACAGGGGATCAATGCTGATATTAACGATTGTTTGATCAACGGCATTTTGTTCTGGACATATTATTTTTATATATCCATACACCTCATTCTTTTCGTCACAAGCAAGCACATTCAAATTCTCACTTTTAAGATACAAAAAGGCAGCTGTCTTGTGAATTACAGTTAGTTGTGGCTTCCATTTTCCCTACATAAATTTGGCGATACTTATTCGCAAATCATTTACCATATCACTAATCGAAACTATTTTTAAATGAGACTTGACATGCAAAATGTAGGATAAAGACTTGTAAATTGACGGTTCTTTGCTGGTTTCCAGTTCAATGATGAATTTTGTCATATCAACTTTTGAGTCGCTGCTTCCAATTTAAGTATAGTCGATAAACTATTTTGTAGGTTTAATGACCACTTGAAGTAACAAACTACATTTCGACATGCTTGTAACAAATCTTCAAACCAAAATATTACCAAGATATTATTGATCAAATAATCAGCACAGCTAGTTCTATTGTACTTTTTAAGCGCTTTCACCATATTAGATCCTCGATCAATGACAAAAACGAATCTTCTCCTAATATATATCTAAAACAATCCCAAAGAATTCACTTCGTTGATGTGGATCGTTTTGCACATATTGTAAATAGTTTTTGATTTAATTTTGTGTGAATTTCATTAGTGTCCATTATCTTTTGTGTTTGATTTATAATTTCAACGTCCTTTAAAAAACGATCATATGATATTTAAATTCTTATGTATTTAAGAATGAGTAGAATTTAATAATAAAAATAAAATACTTTACATTGCATAAAAAATCGGAGTCAATCACAATTGTAACTGTAATTGTATTATATAATTTAAGTAAGACTCTAGAACTACATATCAAAATTCTAAAATATATAATAAATATGCACATATATTAAAATTTATTTAAACAGAGGAAATACAATTTATTTTTTTTTCTATAAAAACCGCTCGCTTTCACTTACATATTTCTTGGACAAAAACCTTGGCGCGACCTTTTCTTAATATGACAATAAAGCCAACCAGCATAGTGACTATGGTTGACCCATAGTAATATTAGTATAAACATTATATTGAAATAACCATTGATTAAATAGCAATCTTAAATGACTCTCAATGAATGTTAAAATTCAGTACAAAAAGAAATTTATTGATAATGTTATTTATTATTTAAATATTCTTACAGCAAATCATGTCTAATATAAAATTAAGCATACCGTAATAATATAAAGGGAATTTCAAATAGATTACTATACTTCAGGAAAATTGTAGAAAATATGATACTGACTTAATTCCACTGTTGAATTTATCCAGTGTTCCAGTGGAAGTCCACTGTTGAATTTATCGGTTTTTTACAGTCGTCTGACAATAGACCTTACAAATGACATAATTAAATTAATTGAGAAAAGGTCGCGCCAAGGTTTTTGTTCAAGAAATTATGTAAGTAGTTTTGTAAAGCAGTTTTTATAGAAAAAAAATAAATTGTATTTCCTCTGTAGCTGTATTAGCTAGATGTTTAGAAAACAAAATGCCATTAAGAAATTTTATAACTAGTGCTTAATGATTTGAGAAGTTTTGTAAAGAATAAGATACAAGAATTTAATTTCTTATAGTTAAAATGATAGTTTCAAGCTAAAGAAAAACATGGTGCGGCTTTTTTACAGCCTTTTGGTTGTTTTTGCGACGATTTGACTGTTTTTTGTAAAGTTATAATATAATATGGGAGAGGAGAATCAAATTATTATTATTCATATAAAATGTTTTCTACAGAGAACTTTACCCTCGATTTTTTATCAATCTAGATGCAATATTTTAAAAAATAAAAGTATCGTTTTTATATAAACAGGTCTTATCAACTCATGACATGAACAACTCATGAAAAAGTAAAAGAAATATTCGAAAATAAGTCTAAAGCAATGCATACAAAAACTAATAGAATTATTACATACAACGGAAACACACACATAAAAACTATAGTCTTTGACTAATAATTTTAAAAAACTAACATAACAGTTTTATAAAAGTTCTTGGGGATAGCATAAAAGCTTAAATCGATTGTTATTTAGTATTTACTCTAAATGAATAATAAACAAAACAACATTGTGCGAATAAAGATGTGAAATTAAGTGTTTCGCAATTAAACAGATTTTTTTAAAAATTATTGATTGTGTTCAGCCAAGTACCATTGGTGTCTTCCATAAACTTTATAGTCTATGATTGACTGAAAGTTTTAAAAAATTTCAGTTTTTACGGTTATGTATGACCTCAATCTCGAAATCGGCACATATTTGTCATTTTCGCCTTATCTTACCACATAAATATACGTAAATAAGATCAAGATTTTCATTTTCAGTGAGAAAGTCGTTGTGAATAATGGATAATAAACAATCAAGTCCTCACCATAAGGGTTTTGTTCTATTTTTTTAAAGTACGGAACCCTTAAAATAATAATAAAATTTTCTCAAATTCTTTTCTTTATATCTCATCAAGCATAAAATAAAACACAAAAGTTTAAAGCCTACTAAATTATTTTTTAATCTCATCACTTCAAAATAACTACCAACGTTCTAAAATAAAATGAAATAAAAATTAAAATTTATTATCGATATAACATTTGTTAGGTTCTCTCAGATAACAAATTTACATAATAAATAGACCAAACACATGTTTTCACAACTTCGTTTTCTTAACACATCAATAATAGGTCTTATTTCTGAAAGCATATTCTAAATATATTCTTTTTTTTAATATCTTTATAATTACCAACTTCCATTTAATATATTAATAAAACATTTGATGGGTTTTCTGGACACATAACAAATATTTTTATCGAAAACAACTATACGTTTGTAAACTAATCTGGGTTAATGTTTAAGTTTTTTAACTGTTGTTAAATATTACCAATAATGAGGGATAATAAATTTCAATTCGCATAATTTTGTGTTTTTCAATTCTGTACATTTGGTTGGCTTTTGAAAATTCGCCAAAATGATACTAAATTACTACAAATTAAAAATGCTACCAACGTGGTATAAAAATTTGTAAAAATATTTTAATTTATAAACTTTCATAAAAAAGCATGAATGCTGACTTTCTTTTTACTAATGAGAAAGATATAGTTAAATAATATATACTATTTATATTTATTGATAACTTTGAATACAGTTGTAGAAAAAATGCAAATTATTCGAAATGAATATTTTAACCTTTAAAACCTGTCCGGTGCACAGTATATATACTAGTAGTGTCTTTCAAAACATGGCGCGCGAGACACTACCGCATCTCTTGAACTAGTAGTGTCTTTCAAAACATGGCGCGCGAGACACTACCGCGGCTCATGATTCTCCTAACAAATTAAACGACAAACTTGTTTTGTTTTTTGCTATCTTTGATGTTTTTATTTGAATATGGCGATACAAATTTTTGCATTAAAACTGGAAATTAAACGAAATATTTTACAGTCGTGGATAAAATAGCATCTTGTATTCGCTTAGGATGATGGCCATTCTTCACTCGGATGATTCCCTCCACTCGCTACGTTCGTTTCGGGAAACTTCATCCTCGTGAAGAATTGCCTTCATTCTAAGCTCATACACGAATCTACTATTACATTACAATACATGAATACTGGAAAGTCCAGATGTGTCTTCTGTTGAGTTAATTTTTTTTGGTTTTGTTTGTGCTGCCATCAGATAGCCTTAATATTTTTTTGATTGTTGAAATTTTGTTTTAATCATCATCTAATTTTTTTTTATAGTTAATTTATGTTTGATAGCAAATAGTAGATTGTATTACTAGTGCGAATGCGTTTTCCAAACAAGAGTTAGTTTGCAAATAACTCACGTTTGGAAAACGCATTCGCACTAGTAATACACACTATTTTTTGTAACAAGTGCGTAAAGTTTATAAATACTTATTTAATTGTTCATATAATCTTTTATTTAACAAAGTTATAAACAAATTTAAGCTTTTTAAATAATTAAAGTGCGCCATCTTCGTTGTAATAGTTGTAAATTATACTAGCTTGAAAATATAAACATAAGAATCCAACTAAAACAACACATAGGAAGCCAATAAGAGCTGTCAAAATTGTAAACTTTGAAAACCTAAATAAATTGTTTTTTCTTGCAATTCAAATGATGCAATGTGTTTAAGTTGTTTTTACTATATGGTAAGTTATTTAAATTACTATTTTGATACTGTAGTGCTATAAAAATATTATATATAGATAGATATATGAATAGATTTAACTACCAATCTCACATGCAGGCGGCGTTACGGTCCAGGCTTACAAAATATTTTATGGTCATATGTGCGGAAAAGTAGTTTTTTCTTTTTCTATTCTAGTGCAAAATTGAATATTTTTTACGCATGTGTTACAAAAAATAATATATGTTGATTGTTGAGTAATCTCTTGCTGAAAGCAAAAAAACATATGTATTCTAGTTGTAATTCCTTTTTACTTCACCACAATTTTAAATTGTGTGAAGTAATGCAATCTATCGTGAAAAAAAAAAAATCTTACATACCCCAAATTTAATTTTTTGTTTGTTTTGGACCATCCTCTATCTAAATAGCCAAAAAAAATTTTGGTGTACGTCTGTGTATGGGTGGGTAGGTGGGTGAGTTTTCTGCATAGGATCTTGATGAAACTTTGGCAAATGATACAGGTTCACTTTAAAATGGAAGATCTGGATTCATTTCAAATTTGGACAAAATGGCGGGGGGTCTCCCGAACACCTCTAAGTTTAAATCTTGAATAACTTCTGATCCCGGACTACGATCTTATTGAAACTTAGTATATAAGGTTTTAGTACTGTTTCCAATATTTCTGCATACCAACTTCCGGTTTATCACTTCCGGCTAAACAAATTTTTTTTCAGGTGTTTATGCCTACTGTTGCCTACAATTACCAATCGATTTTCATGAAACGTAGGTAAAAGCTTTTAAAGGCTATTATTTCGAAAACGTACATTTTAGGTAGATTTCATATATAAATCTACCTATTGCAATGGGCTTCATCTCGGAATTTCGGAAAAATTTTGATGCCAAACGACTATATGTGATAAGCGGAGATGGAAAATCAAAAAAAAAAACATTATATATATATATATATATATATATATATATATATATATATATATATATATATATATATATATATATATATATATATATATATATATATATATATATATATATATATAACGATATGAGGTATAACGGAATTTAACGGCACTCTCACGGTCGCATTTTTCGACCTACACCAAAATAATTTTCTGTGTATGTTTCGGCAAATAATGTCTTGGACAAGTTCGTGACCTGGCCATATCCGGGTACCGGTTAAGCGGCTAGAGCATAAAATGTCGAATAATCTAAGGCGCTATAACTTCCGTTCAAATAATAATATTTTAATAAAATTTAAAAATATTAAATATTTGAACCTTTTTTTATCATTTTTATCCAGATGACAACTTTGGCGTTTCAGGTTTCTCAAAAATCAGCTGTTTTAAAAATTTACTAAACTTTGTTGCCCTTGATCTAGCTGAAATGGCCAAGCTCATATTTGCAAACTTTTTTTCAAGTACTTAAAATATAAATCTTTCCAAAATTTTCAAAAATACTAGTTTAAGTCTAACGGTTGAGACCCTATGGCTGTTGAAATGAAAACAAACGCAAAAGGCAATGCTTTCATCATGTTTCAGTTTATGTTATTTAAATTCATCTTAGCTTTTAAACATACTTTTCAACTATAACCTCAAAAAAATTCAGCTTTCTAACCTAAAAGGTTCCATTTTTATAAGCATTATAATGCAACCCTTACATGAAAAATATCAACCCATTTAATACCATAGAAAAATTATCAAAATCTCTTTTGTTTTTATTTTTTTTTACTAAGTAACCGTTTGAAAAAAGATTAAATAAGAACAAAAAAACACAACAACAAAAGATGATTTTGAAATAAAATTGTTTGATAATGTTTGATTATAAATTATGTGTGATGGTATAATTGTAGTTGTGACGTAGTTCATTTGATCTTTGGTGGATTTAATATGTTATTAAAAGTAGTTTAAACCAACTTAAATAAAACTGTTCCGAAATTGTATTGATGGAGTTAGTTCGGATAATGTATTTAATTTGGTTCGATAATTTTTTTTGAATTATTCTGTTTCTATTTATATTTTTTATTTAAACTAATCTGACTTATCTAATTTTATTTGGACACAAGACCGTCTGACCCCGAAATCTACCTATTTCTAGCGGATATACCTGCTGCTGGGATTTTTTTTTGTTGATTTTTAAATTTTTGATTTTTAAAAAATCTGAAATTTTGATATATTGTTGGCATTGACGAAAGGAAAAAAGTGATTTCTGCTTTTATTTTTTGAGTACTCTGAATCGGAGTTATGCGCGGTTGAATTTTGAGGCTTTTTCACGTAGTTTTGGTAATGGTGTCAATGTTTTGTGAATAGGTGCCACAAATTTCATCCGACTTACGTATAGTTTTGCAAGTAAAAAGGAAAATAATTGAATAATTGAAATAAGTAAGTTTAAAATTAATAACTTTTCTCTTTTCCGCTAGGCGGCGCGTAAAACCTTGGTTTACTTCAAAGCTCATATCTCAAAAAATAGCTTTTTTTTTTTTGTTTTTCACAAATTTTAAAGTAAACATATGCAGCTATGAAATTGAGAAATAAAAAGTCAGCAATTCAATATGGATTTTTTTTAAAGTTTGGTATATGAAAAATTCACATGTGTTTTTTTATTAAGTTAATAATCCTGTAGTAAATGCCCCTTTTTACTAAAAGCCCCTTTTTACTAATTAAAATCTCATTAGAGACTCATAGTTTTAACATTTAAAATTTCTAATGACGCCCACAAACGGTTTTTGACCAAATTATACTTGCATCCAATCAAAATATATTAAATTGTACCTACCTAATTTTACCTGAATCTACCTATGTCAAAACTATTTCAAGGGTATATATATATATATTGATTGGATTGCCTTATAATCAATTATATTCCAAAATATTTAGAAGACATAAAATCGTCAAAAATCATCAGTGGACATCAAAAAATGTGAAACTGGTCACACCAGCTGTTATTCAAAAAGCTGCGACCCTAAATTTTACTTTGCATGATGACCAGTTTATATGTGAAACATGTCGCACTTATATCTATAAAAATAAGGTAAATTTAATTATTTTATTAAAATGAATAAAAATTCATATGCAACTAATATTTTCTATACAGCAGCTTTCATGTTCGGAAACTATCGATAGTGAAATTATTTCTATAAATCAGGATGTTGAAAATGTTCCAACGAACGAAAATATTCAAATACCTCCAGCATCTTTAGATCCATCACCAGTTTCGGTTATTACTATATCTCCACCATTTCCTGAACTACTTAATGACATTTTAGAAGATATTAATAATGTTCTTGGAAGGTTAGCCGAATCTCCTATCAAACAAAATCATATTACAACAGGAAGTTATAAAAAAATTGCAAGTGTCACATCGGCAATAAGTCAAAGAATATTTCAAGTAGATTCAGTTAAAGTGTTATCACCAAACGAGGAATGTGAATATACATCATGGCTTATGAACCTTAAAAAAGAGTTTAAAGACGCCAGCTGTAAATCAAAACAAGTGTTTTTGTTGACAACTCTACCACGTTAATTTTGGTCAAATCAACGTATCCAGGATGAATTTAATGCATCAAGACGGCTGGAAGAATTCGCCATGGATCTGTTGGAAACAGTAGGTCCTTACAGTTGGCCTCAAAGCAAACAAGTGCACAGTTTGTCACAAAATATAGTAAAACAAATTCAAACATACTTCTTATCAGAGGAAATTAGTAGAACAATGCCTGGCCTTAAAGATGCTGTTACTATTACAGAAGGATCAACAAAAATTAGGAAATCAAAGCGGTTGGTGTTATGGACCCTCACCGACATCTACGAAATGTTCTTGGAAGAAAACAAAGATGTCAAAATCAGCTTCTCAAAGTTCACTACGTTGCGACTGAAGGAATGTATTTTAGCCGGACCTACCGGAACACACAATGTCTGTATATGCATGATACATGAAAATGTACGTTTAATGTGTAAGCCGCTCTTGAATTTAGTAAAAAATGAAAAAGATCTGCTAAAGAAACTGAGTTGTTCTAATAATACAGTGGATTGTGCAACAAATATATGCAATGATTGTAAAAATATCGTGGAAGCTTACACAGAAACAATTTTGGAATCTCTTGAATTTTACGAAGAAATACATTATGAGAAATGGTTAATGCAAGATAGATATTCGTTAGAACGCATGGAAAAAAATAAGGACGAATTTGTAGAAGATTTAGTACATACATCGGTAAACAAATTAAAAATTCATGATCTCATCGCAAGGCAGCAATCAAAGTTTCTTAAGGATACGAAACAAAACTTAGGTCACGGCGAATACGTATTTATTATGGATTTTTCAGAAAACTACTCAATGATAGCGCAGAATGAGATACAAGCTGCACATTTCAATAAAGTTCAAGCCACAATCCACCCAATCGTAGTTTACTACAAATCATGTAATGATAAACCAGAGGTCTTATCTTTTGTCATTATATCTGATCATTTAATGCATAACACAGTTGCAGTTCATAAATACCAGGAAAGATGTATTGAATTCATTGAAAAACAGCAAGAAATATATCCAAGTATCAAAAAAAATTTATATTTTACTGATGGTTCAGCAGCTCAATATAAAAATAAGAAGAATTTCACAAATCTCTGCAAACATATTGATGATTTTAAAATACCTGCAGAATGGCATTTCTTTGCAACTGCCCACGGAATGGGTCCTTCGGATGGGACTGGAGGAACACTTAAAAGAGAAGCCCGCAGAGCTTTGCTTAGAGGAGAAAAAATATCAACAGCAAGGGAATTGTTTGAATGGGCGGAAATTTGGTCGAAAAAAAACCACGTTATGAAGTTTTCATATGTGTCTTCAGAAGATATCGAACTACAGGAACAATTTCTTTCGGTGCGGTTTTCGGACATTAAAACCATAAGTGGAACTTAAGGATTCCACTGTTTTTTACCGGATAACACTACACCCGATAAAATAATTGCCAAAATGTTTTCTTTTTCTGATGATCATAAATATTTCAATTTAAAGGCAAAAAAAAATATATAAATTAATTTTTTAATGTATTTATTTATAATATTGATTAAATTATAATGTTTATAGGAAAAATATTTTTTTAATGTTTTTTTCTAATGTTAGTGTTGGTGAAATTATAACAAAATCTTCGATCATTGGGATCTCCAATTCTTATTCTGAATAAAAACCTGTTTCTCAATCAGAAATACACAGAAAATGGTTCAAATTTATTGCAGGTGTTAAAATATGAAATGTTTAATTTATTAGATCCACATTTAGTACAGGATTATTAACTTAATAAAAAAACACATTTGAATTTTTCATATACCAAACGAGCGATTGTGCTTTATGAGCTTTGAAGTAAACCAAGGTTTTACGCGCCGCCTAGCGGAAAAAAAAAAGTTATTAATTTTAAACTTACTTATTTCAATTATTCAATTATTTTCCTTTTTACTTGCAAAACTATACGTAAGTCGGATGAAATTTGTGGCACCTATTCACAAAACATTGACACCATTACCAAAACTACGTGAAAAAGCCTCAAAATTCAACCGCGCATAACTTCGATTCAGAGTACACAAAAAATAAAAGCAGAAATCACTTTTTTCCTTTCGTCAATACCAACAAAAAATCAAAATTTCAGATTTTTAAAAATAGTTGTTTTTTTTTTCGATGTACGTTTTCAAAATAATAGCCCTTAAATAACATGAAATAGTACATTATATAACAAGGTTGAGAAGTAGGCTATTATTGACCGAGAACTTTTAGATCCTGAGGCGCGTAGCGCCGAGGGATATAATGTTCGAGGTCTATATTAGTCTTCTCAACCGAGGTATATATAGAATTTTTTTAACTACTAACACTAGTTATCATATTTGCTTTCATTAGATATTTATATTAGTCATTTTCCATTTCACTTTTTAAATATCTTAAAATATCAAGTAGCCTTGAAGTTTAGTTTCATACAAATAAAACGAAACAAAGCAATGCAATTATTATTTGTTTGTGTTGTTTTGTTCATTTCAATCAAAAATAAAAGAAAATTTGTCATTATTAACCTAGGTAATTGTTTGTTATTATTATTGACCTAGCTTGAGAAAAATTGCTTCTCAATGGGGCATTCGAGTAAATAATGACGATTTCTCAAGTTAGTAGTTAAAAAAAGATTTTATTAGCTTTTGGAGCATATTGGATAAAGGGTTGGGGGTCCACCATACAACAGGTGGTTTTTTCCACAAAGTTTTTATGGTTGTTGGGAGTATAAAACATTCATTCGTGAATGAATTTTGATGACACTTTGGAAAAAGATGCAAACATGTATGACAAGGGACTGATTAGTTTTTGAGCGATAGTGATCAAAGTGGTGGGGGTTCTATAGCACCTGTTTTTTTGAAAGCTCTATAACATCTGTACCTGATAAGCGAATTGGATGAAACTTGGCACATGAGCATGTAGTACGGTTCACAATAGTTCTGCATCCCAACTTCCGGTAAAAAAATTTTTTTGCACTTTTTTGAAGTTTTTTCAGTGTCTTTATGCACACTACAGCCTACAATAATGAAGTGATTATGATGAAACTTATGGAAAAGGGTTCAATTAGTGTGAGAAGATAATTATCTTGTTTTGGGACACATTGACTAAAGTGGTGAGGGGTCTACCATAAGAATGCTGACTTTTCATACTTTGTTTTTTAAGTTTGTTGGGAGCATACAGACTTCATTCATTAATTTAATTTTAATGACACTTTGAAAAAAGATGGAGACTTAAGTAACAAAGAACTGATTAGTTTTTGGATAATATTGGAATAAGTGGTGGAGGTCCTCCCGAACATCTGTTTAATGTGTCACACTTTTTTCAATGTTTGTTGGGAGCATACAGCATTCGTTCGTGAACGAATTTTGATGACACTTTGGAAAAAGATGCAAACATGTATGGCAAGGAACTGATTAGTTTTTGAGCGATAATGAGCAAAGTGCTGGGGGTGTGTCCCATGTACCTGTTTTTTTTAAAGCTCAATAACATCTGTACCTGATAATCGAATTGGATGAAACTTGGTACATGAGCATTTAGTACAGTTCACAACAGTTCTACATCCCAACTTCCGGTTTTTCACTTCCGGTAAATTTTTTTTTTGTAAATTTTTGAAGTTTTTTCAGTGTCTTTATGCACACTACAGCCTACAATAATGAAGTGATTATAATGAAACTTGTGGAAAAGGGTTCAATTAGTGTGAAAAGGTGATTATCATCATTTGGGACACAGTGATCAAAGTGGTGGGGGGTCTACCATACAACTGCTGACTTTTCACACTTTGTTTTTAAAGTTTGTTGGGAGCATACAGATTTCATTCATAAATCAATTTTAATGGCACTTTGGAAAAAGATGAAGACTCTAATGACAAAGAATTGATTAGTTTTTGGACAATATTGGGATAAGTGGTGAGGTCCTCCCGAACACCGGTTTATTGTTTCAATGTTTGTTGGAAGCATACAACATTCGTTCGTTAAGTAATTTTTAGCGGCAGTGAACAAATTGGTAGGGGGTCCTCCAAGCACCTGTTATTTCGGAAGCTCAATAACTTCTGTACCTGATAATCGAATTGGATGAAATTTGGTACATACACATTTAGTACGGCTTACAACAGTTCTGCATCCTAACTTCCGGTTTGTCACTTCCGATAAAATTTTTTTTTACTTATTCTCGTACAACAGAATTTATGTTTGTTGGGATACTACTGCTTGCTTTAATATTTTTATTTTTTTTTTTATAAAATGTGTTGTGTGGTAGGAATTACAATACGTGTCACAACAGCACATAAAAACCTTTTAAGACCAAGGTCCCACAACAACATACGTTCAAAGATGTTGATGGACGTAATTCTTCTTTTTTTGTGTTTTTTATATTTTTGGTTAAAGAATGGATAACTAAACAAAAAATCCTATCACTGACAAAATATGACATAGGCCAATCTAGAACTACGAAGTCCATAATATTGGTTAGCTTTTAATTAAAGTATTTTATTGATATTAGGTATTATATTAAGTTTAAATTCATATTTTATTTGTGTATATACATATAAATATAAATATATATATATATATATATATATATATATATATATATATATATATATATATATATATATATATATATATATATATATATATATATATATATATATATATATATATATATATATATATATATATATATATATATATATGTATATATATATATATATATATACATATATATATATATAATATATATATATATATATATATATATATATATATATATATATATATATATATATATATATATATATATATATATATATCAGTGGCGGATTATCATACAAGTTTTAAGGCAACCGCACCAGGGCTCCGCGATTCAGGGGCCCCAAGCATAAGCAAAAAAGAAACTAAAACCAGACAAGTTTGAAATATATTTATTTTCAGGCATTAAAATTACATTTTTTCTGTATTTAAGTGTCTATAATTTCATCGAATTTATTTTCGTCCAAAATTTCATTTTCAATAGAAAGAATGGATAAATCGTTCAAACGATCATTACTCATAGTATTACGCAAATAACTTTTGATTAACTTCAGTTTTGAAAATGATCGTTCGCCTATAACATTATCGACAAACATGCATAAAAACATTCGTAATAAAATATCGATATTCGGAAAAGTGGTGGAAAGATTATTATTGAACATTGTTTTGTACATCGATTCATAATTTAAATTATCAAATGTGAAATAATTTTTGGCAAATTGACATTCGTCAATCAATTGATTTGCATTGAGATCTTTTGGGTATTTTGCGGTTATTGTTCTGCAAGAATTAGCAATCTCTTCATCACTCATTAAATTTAGATGTATCAAAAACGAGTACTATCTAGATCTTCATAATCTTTAGCACACTCTCTCAGATTGAAAAGAAAATAATTAACTTGAACAACGATTTTTCAAGGTGGTCTTTTTGTTCCTCTAGACAAAGTGTTTGTGACGTTGAACAAGTTCGAATATTATTTGCGGTTTGAATATTAGATGAAACAGAATTTAAAAGCTGACAGGCTTCATCAAAAATTTTGTTGTAATCTTTATTTTCCAAATCTGTAACTATTGAATCAAACAGTTTTTTTTGTCACCGAGACAGTTAAATTAGATTTTTGTAATGCTCGATTTACAAAATTAAACTTGGTTAGTACACTTTTCCAGAGGACAAGCATCAAAATATTTTCGAATTGACATAGTTTTTTTTATCAAACCTGTTACCACCGCTTTGTTATCATCACTGAAGCTTTCGTCAGGTAGGAAAGATTTTAAAACATGCAACACTTTTAAATAACAAGAATGTAAAACGTGAACTGATTCGTATCTAGCTGACCATCTCGTTCCAGTTGGTCTCTTTAACATGTATTCGCTATTTTCGGTTAATTGTTCTTGTAATGGGCATGAAAAGGGGAATATACGAAAAATCCATAAAGTTTTTCAACCATATCAAAAAACTTAGTTGCAGCAGTATTGCCAGAAACACTATATTTACCGACTAAATTTAATGAATGAGCAGAGCAAGGGACAAAACTTGCTGTTTCATTTGTTTGACGAATCAATCTTTGTAGGCCACCATAAATACCTGCCATATTGTAAGCGTTGTCATATGACTGGCCTCTACAATTATCAATGTTTATTAGGTTTTCATTGTGGAATTTCATAATGATGTCAAAAAGATAATTCGATGTATGACCTTCGATTTCAATAAATGAAATAAATCGTTCACAAATGGTATTACTTTTAACATATCGAACACAAAAAGACAACTGGTCTGTATGGCTCACATCCTGAGTGGAATCGACACTAAACGAATAATATCGAGACCCTATAATTTCCGAAACAATGTGATTTTTAACATGTTTTGCCATGATAGAGATGAATTCTTCACAAATTGTGCTTGAAAGATACGATACTTTTCCTAAACATATTCCGAATAATAAAAAAAATCATTTGTCAATGTTACATGAAAAGAGTGTACCTTTTCCTTTATTGCCAAAACGAGAAATATGTTCTTGTAAAAAGGGATCAAATTTAGCCAATAATTCAAGAGATCCAAGAAAGTTTCCATTTTGTTTTGATCTTAAAATTTCATTGTGACCACGAAAAGCAAGTCCTCGGATGCAATTTTAGTTGTATTATTAAAAGATTTCTCGAAAGTAAGTTCATTTTTGATACGCATTTTATATTTAAAATTAATAGGCATGCTTCGAAATGTGATGAATTATTCCAATTATTGAATCTTTTTAATGAAAATGCTTGCGATTTTCCATTCAAATCACCAAATAAACGGCATACAAAACAAAAAACTGCTTCGGCTGACGGTGAATAGATTAGCCAATCTCGTTTAATTTTTGTTGCATTTGTGAGTTTTCTATAAAAATGTAACTCAGTGAATTTTCGACCATATTTTCCAGGATTTTTCATTGCATCTTTGTTTTGACACGCAAAGGCACCTAAGAAACTAACTGTATAATAGTACTTTATTGTTGAGATGTTTAATGAACTAGTTTATTTTCGATCTAAAGTTTACAATGCGAGCGAGCAATGAGCATTGCAAATTTGTGAGAAAATAAAATTCATTAAACACGAAAGCAACACGACGTTTTACTCTTCCGACAGAGAAGCATGTTTTAATTTAAAAATAAAATTCATTGATAAAATAAATAAAACGAATAAAGAGGACATCTTTATAGTAAATGAGGACGGAGGACCTTCTTGGTCCAAAGGAGGACAGTCCTACCGAAAAGAGGACACAAAATAATCTATGGGCTGATCACTATACAAATCGATCAAATTAAGCATGAAGTGAAACTCGACCATAGCATTGAGTTAATTGAGAATACAACAGGTGAAAAACTTGTCCTTGTTGACAGCCTATGTTATGAAACATATACAGCTAAAAAAATCATGTAAAACCCCGCCTTTATTGAAATGCAACTAATCGTCCAAATTTCAAAGGAATCGATCCAGTACTTAAAGAGATTACCTATTTTGAACAAACGAACATTTACTTTTTTATTTATATAGAAGAAGATAAAAGATAGAAGAAGATAGATAGAAGAATATTTATTGAAATTCTATTAAAAGTTTATTGCAACACTAATCTTTATAAAATTGTTTGTGTGTTTTTTTACTGAAAATAATAATTAAAAGTATTCTTTTTACTAATTGAAATAAAATAAATCTGACTAAAGTCTAATTTAAATATTTTTTTTATATTTATTTTAATAACTTTTCTAAAAAAGAGTTTTACTTATTCTATTTTCTAGAGTATCGGTAACACCGGTAACGTAAGAAACTTTGTCAGTATTGACAAAACGGAAATTTTGGAAGCGCTACTCTCGATGTAAATATGTTATTGATTACTTTCATTTTGAAAAGTTATCGTTCAGCTAGGAACGGTAACGGTAACAGTATTGACATCGAGCCTAATTTCATAGAAATAAAAAAAAATAATCAACAATCTTTACAAACAATATTTACAACAATCGAATCAACGCTTGAAAGCCGCCACTAATTCCGGCCATATTGTTTGCGTTGTCATATGACTGTCTCTGCAATTTTGTATGTCAATTTTATTTTCTTCGAGGAATTTTTAAACGATGCCAAAAAGATACTCTTATGTTTGACCCTCAATTGGAATAAAAGCAACTAATCGTTCATTGATTTTACCATCTTTTACATATCGAATGCAAAAAGCCAATTAATCCGAATGACTTACATCCAGAGTGGAGTCAACACTAATCGAATAATAAACTACGTCAATGACGTTGGCTGCAATACGATTTTTGATTTTTTGCCCCATAGTGGTAATTAATTCGTCACATATTGTGCTTGAGCGTACCTCGCGTACGTTCTTCATAAAAATATCCCAATAACAATCACTTTTATCATTTCATTAAGTCTGCTTCAGATGTCGCATACCTTTTCCTTTGTTGCCAAATTTATCACTATGCTCTTTTAAGAAAGGATCAAATTTAGCCAAAAGTTCAAGAGCTCCAAGAAAGTTGCCATTGTGATTCGAGCCCAGAGTTTCATCACTCTCGGAAGTTCGGAATTAAAACTTTAGTTTTTTATTTATTTTCTTCATAAATTATATATCTTTATTTAAAATATTCGAATAGATTATTGCTTTTAGATTGCAAAATAGAGAAATCGAAAACTTTATTTGTAACTATTTATTTGAGAATCTGAAAAAACAATGGAACCCATAGTTAAAAACTGCTGCAAGAGTATCGTTTGAACTAGAGAATCAATTCATGATACACATTGTATATACTCTATTTCAGAGATTTTTTAAGGGTGCAATTGTTATCGTTTTTCGGAGTTCTGATTTCAGACATGCAGTTTTGAATCATCAAAAAATCAGTGCTGTTTTTTAGCCATCAAAAATGAATTTTTGAAAATACTTTAATTTACACGGGTTTTTTTCAAAGCTGATGACCGTTTTATTTAGTAATCAATTTTGGAAAATGAGGATAAAGGGCCCCAAAAAATTTACCCGCACCAGGGCCCCCTGAACTCTTAATCCGCCACTGATATATATATATATATATATATATATATATATATATATATATATATATATATATATATATATATGTATATATATATATATATATATATATATATATATATATATATATATATATATATATATATATACATATATATATATATATATATATATATATATATATATATATATATATATATATATATATATATATATATATATATATATATATATATATATATATATATATATATATATAAATATATATATATATATATATATATATATATATATTATCACTTAATAAATCTTGTTTTATTACTATTTTAAACATTTCATAAAAGATATAAACATAGTTTTCCTTTTTTTTTATAACTTCATTTTTTTTTAAATATTTTTTTTTTATTATTAATTTTAGAAATTTTATCATTAATCATTTCATCCAAAATTTTTATTTAATTTTTGTTTTATCAATAAAAAAACTTGATTAAACAAAAATAGGAATTCTATTGAAAAGAAATTTTTTTGACAATTCAACTCACTTAATAAAGTTTCGATACGGTCCAATAAAAACGCTTCATTTACTATTTTTTAACAAATCAAAACGAATTGTATCGATTATTTTTCTCTGGTGGGAAGGAACAGCGAATATTTTCGGCCTACTTAATATATTAATTTAAAACAAAAATTCACATACAAAACTATGTGAAAATGCAATTTGCAATTAGTAAAAATGTCCGTTTTCATTCATAAATGATTGCATGTTAAAGTTTATTTGTCAAAAATAAATTACAAATTTGTAACATTTATGCGCCTACTAAGATGAAATAATATTTAATTTTGTTTGACAACAAAGGATTATGTTGTATGAAATAATTTTACTATTTCTGTTCGTTAAATTGTCTGCTAAATACAACTCGTCACCAAATTATTAGTCGATTATTTTTCAACATTACCACTCATGCCATTTGAGGTTAAAAATAACCTCAAATGACATTCGTAATAATGATTATGAAAAATAATCGACTATTATTTGACGACTCGTGATATTATATATGAAAATTCAATTATCACATCCATTTGCATGATGTTGTTTTTCTTTATAATTATAATTTTTGACTGACTCTAATGCAAATAAATGATTCTTTATATCTACCACAAATTCAGTGCAGGGTGGTTCGTTACAGGTCAGCAGTAATTACCACCTTTTAAAAACTGAAACAGGATTTAAAATCTTGTTATTAATGCCGAAGAAAAAAAATAACGGGAGTAATTTAATTTCATTGATACCTTGATCAATTTTATTTGTAATTAGAGTTGGTTGAATAATGTTTTATGTCTTTTGCATGAAATTCACCGATTTCTTTCCCATTTTCATCAACAATCTGGTACTGCACCTAACTATTTCTCTTCTTTATATATGCTTTGGCAAACCTAGGAGCTAACTTAGCAGAAAGTTTCTTTGATGCATCGCTTAAGGGATGTTGGCGAACGTAAACCGCTTCACCAGGACGGAACTCTATTGGCCTAGTTCGTAAGTCATAACGCTTTTTATTTTTTTCAAAGGCTTGAGACAAATTTTACTGGGTTTGATCGTGAACCAATGGTAATCTATATGGAGTAGCCAACATTTCGTTGGAGGTAAGGCCGTCTATATTTCTGAGTAATCTATACATACTTCCATGATTGATTTTATGGTAGCCGAACAAAGTAAAATGCGGAGAGAACTGGATACTCTCGTGAATCGAGTTACGTAGGGAATTACCGATTTCGGTTATGTGATCATCCCATTTAGTATGCTTGTTAGTTTCTATATAGGCTCTGATAGCCGCTATTATTGAACGGTTAACACATTCTGAGGAATTTGATTGTGGGGAATATACAGTCGTTGTTACGTGGGTTACCCCAAACTCATTAAGGAAGCCAATGAATTCTTTGCTAACAAATTGGGAACCGTTTTCTGAATGCACAAACTCAGGCACTCCATATAGTAGGTCGATGTAAATCCTTTGCCATGGGCGTTCGGTAATTATTCTTTGTCCCATTGGTGGGCGCAACGTCATATTCGTAGCTTTTGTAGTTCGGCAGACTTCCCAATTATGAACATACTTTTTTACCTGCTGGACCATTCTTGGCCAGTAGTAGTACCAACGTAACCGGTTGAGAGTCTTCTTAATTCCACCATGCGATCCCAACGGTGTATCATGCTCTTCTTTTATCAGCTCTAAAGTCATTGGTTCCGGAATCCAAATCTTCCAAACTGCTATATCTGTCAGATCATCATCTATGCGTGGATCAATTCTTATATAAATGCGATCATCCTGGATCATAAAGGCTGGATACTGGTCTGGATTGTTACTAATTTGTAGACGTACTTTTTTGCAAGTTTCACAACCAAAATGATTAGATTGTAGATCAAACGATTCGCATTTGTGTGAGATCATATGGTTTGTTTCAGTGAGATCATCGCAGTGTATTCTCGATAAAGCATCAGGGACAATATTCTCTGTACCGTTTTGGTGTTCTATTTGAAAATCAAGATTCTGTAATTTTAAACTCCATCTGGCTAAACGTCCACTTAGGTTTTTTTGGGACATTAACCATTTTAGGCTAGCGTGGTCCGTTATTACTGTGAAGCGCAAGCCTTCTATGCAGGGTCTGAACTTCTTTATACTGATGATTGCTGCTAAGCATTCTTGCTCGGTACCGTATATTTTCTTTGAGCATCGTTAAGCTTCTGAGAAACATAAGCAATCGATTTTCGCCACCATCGTTTGTTTGTTGATATAAGACTCCTCCCACACCTGCAGAGCTAGCATCACATCGAATGTAAAAAGGCTTATTATAATCTGGGTTTGTGAGAACAGGGGCGCTAGAGAGTATGAACTTCAGTTTTTCAAAAGCGAGTGAAGCTTCATCTGTCCATTGGAATTTGCTACCTTTTTTTAATAGGTTTGTAATTGGTGCTGTAATAGCCGAGAAATTTTGGATAAATCTTTTATACCACCCGGCCATTCCCAATAGTCGTCGAGTTTGCATGGTAGACTTTGGTGTGGGAAATTGTTGTATGATGTCAACTTTCAATGGATCTGCTGTCAAACCACACTCTCCAACAATGTAGCCTAAATATTTAGTCTCTCGTAAAACGAATTCACTCTTTTCTATATCTATGGTTAAATTAGCACCTTGCAACGACGCGCTACTTCCTGTAACAATTAAAATGTTGTTTTAGATTCGATGACACAACCAGCAAGTCATCTAAATACTCGAATACTTTGCTATGTAGTTCGTGTGGTGCATCAGGCGACACATTGACTGGGCAGAATTGCACAAACCGAAAGGCATTACATTAAAATTATACAAAGGTCTACCCGACACTTTAAAAGCTGTTTTCTCTTTGGATCTATCTGCTAATGGGATTTGCCAGAAGGCATCTTTTAAGTCTAGTTTGCTGATATATTTGGTGTCATTAAGCCTACTTAAAAGACCATCTATGTGTTGGAGAGGATAAGCATCTTTGGTGGTTACTAAATTGAGCTTACGTGAATCTAGACATAATCTTGATTTTCCATTTGTTTTTCCAATTAGTACCACTGGTGAACACCATGGACTATTTGAAATTTCTATCACCCAAGGCTTAACATGCGATCAATTTCATCAAAAAGTAGTTTTTGAATAACAGGGGAGACTGGATAATGGCGTTGTTTAATGGCCTTTGCCTCGCCTGTGTCTATTACATGATACAGAAGATTCGTTCTTCCCAATCCTTTGTTATTATACGATGGAAACATTTTAATAATTTGTTTTAGTTCGGACTCCTCAATGGGTGTTAAGGCATGTTGTAATTTTTTGGTGAGAAGTTAAGTTAACTATGCACGGATATATACCAAAACTTGTCCAAAAGTCTATTACCAAGTAAGCTTCGTTTCTAGGGACCAGTGTTCCGATTTTTATTTTATTTTGCCCTTAAAAAGTTTTTGTCTCTCAAAATCAAATACATATAAATTAAAATCTGCACTCAAAGAGCTAAATTTTATTTTCTTACTTTTCGCCCTCAGATATTACTTCGGTCTGAAAGACCTAAGTATTACATTCATGAGCTCAAAGTCAAATTCTTACCCCCACTTTTTTTGACATTTCTCGACGTTTTAGGACCTCCTGATTCTAAAAAAGCAAAAAAAAAAAAATGTATGTCTGTCTGCCGGCCGGCCGTCCGCCGTCATTACCTACGCTGCAGGGAAAACCGCTGGAGGGATTTCAAAAATTTTTTTTTCTAAAAATAGGTATTTACAAGGGGCAGGTCCGAAAGGAAGCTGTGTTCGATAACTGTACCGGAAGTGTGTCAAAAAAATCATTATGTGTGTCAAAAATAGCAAATTTTCATATTTTTGGCTTAAAAAACGTTCATTTTAAGTGATTACGAGTAGGAACATTAAATTTGGAGAAATCTTGATGGTAGGGATTGGTATGTGAGATCAAAAACTAGATTATTGCATTATAAGTTTGTCAAAAAAATGTTGTCAAGTGTGTCAAAAGAAAGATTTTTATTTATTTTTTTACTTAATTTTTTGGAAAAAAAATTAAATTAATTGTTTGTTTGAAATGCGATTTTATTTTTATTATTGAGAATTATGGCATTATAAGTTTGTCAAAAAAATGTTGTCAAGTGTGTCAAAAGAAAGATTTTTATTTATTTTTTTACCCAATTTTTTGGAAAAAACAAAATGGTTTGTTTGAAATGAAATTTTATTATTATTATTGAGAATTATGGCATTATAAGTTTGTCAAAAAAATGTTGTCAAGTGTGTCAAAAGATTTTTATTTAGTTTTTTACCCAATTTTTTGGAAAAAAATAAAATTGTTTCTTTGAAATGAAATTTTATTATTATTATTGAGAATTATGGCATTATAAGTTTGTCAAAATATGTTGTCAAGTGTGTCAAAAGAAAGGTTTTTATTTATTTTTTACCCAATTTTTTTAGAAAAAAATAAAATTTATAGTTTGTATGGCATGACATTTAATTATTATTATAGAGAATTATGGCATTATAAGTTTGTCAAAAAATAATGTCAAGTGTGTCAAAAAACGATTTCATTTATTTTTTTAGCCAATTTTTTGGAAAAAAAATGTAGCTGTTTTTATGACGTAAATGTAATTTAAAATGAAATTGGACATGGAAATTTTTGAATTTGTTATAGTTTTTTAAATATTTTTGGAATTTTGAAAAGTTTGTATTTTTGATTTTGTAATAATTTTTGCAATATTTTTAGAATTTCGGCAAAAGTTTTAATTTTTGATTGTGTAACAATTTTTGAAATATTTTTAGAATTTTAAAAAATTTTTAATTTTTGATATTATTATAATTTTTGGAATTTTGAAAAAAGCTTCAATTTTTGATTTTGTAATAATTTTTGCAATATTTTTAGAATTTTGGAAAAAGTTTGAATTTTTAAGAATTTTTGAAATATTATTGGAATTTAGAAAAAATTTAAATATTTGATTTTATTCTAATTTTTCGAATATTTTTGGAATTTTGAAAAAGTTTGATTTTATTTAATTTAACAATATTTTTGGAATTTTGATTATAATTTTCCAGCAACGTATTGATGTTTCGTGTTAGTTTTGTAATAAATTTTTAAACAGAGATAAAAAATACTTGTACTTTAACAAAGAGTTATGTTTGATATACATCGCTGTCCAAAACTAAAAACTATGTCCTCATAAAAGTTTTTTGCCGAAAACTATATCAAAATCCTTAACCCGGACCGAAGTCTTGATATCTCAGAGCTGTGAGATTTCAGCCCCTCCATATTTTTAATTTTACTTTAGAAATAAATTTTTGTACGTTATAGATTTTATTTTTAGTTCACCACAATTTTAGATTGTGTGAAGTAATGCAATCTATCGTAAAAAAAAAAATCTTACAAGCCCCAAATTTTATTTTTACTTTTGTTTTGGACCATCCTCTATCTAAATAGCCAAAAAAAAGATTGGTGTACGTCTGAGTGTGGGTGGGTGGGTGGGTGGTTGGGTGGGTGGTTTTTTGGCTGAGTTTTCTGCATAGGATCTTGATGAAACTTTGGCAAATGATACAGGTTCACTTGAAAATAGAAGATCTGGATTCATTTTAAATTTGGACAAAATGGCGGGGGTCTCCCGAACACCTCTAAGTTTAAATCTTGAATAACTTCTGATCCCGAGCTATGATCTTATTGAAACTTAGTATATAAGGTTTTAATACTGTTTCCAATATTTCTGCATACCAATTTCCGGTTTGTCACTTCCGGTTAAAAAGTTTTTTTTTCAGTTGTTTATCCCTACTGTAGCCTACAATTACCAATCGATTTTCATGAAACGTTGCGAAAAGCTTTTAAATAGCATGAGAAAGATTTTATCAGCTTTTGGAGCACATTAGATAAAGGGTTGGGGGGTCCACCATACAACAGGTGGTTTTTTCCACAATGTTTTTATGTTTGTTGGGAGTATAAAACATTCATTCGTGAACGAATTTAGATGACACTTTGGAAAAAGACGCAAACATGTATGACAAAGAACTGATTAGTTTTTGAGCGATAGTGAACAAAGTGGTGGGGGTCCCTGGAGCACCTGTTTTTTTGAAAGCTCTATAGCTTCTGTACCTGATAAGCGAATTGGATGAAACTTGGTACATGAGTATGTAGTACGGTTTAAAATAGTTCTGCATCCCAACTTCCGGTTTTTCACTTCCGGTAAAAAAAAATTTTTTGTACTTTTTTGAAGTTTTTTCTTTATGCACACTACAGCCTACAATAATGAAATGATTATCATGAAACTTATGGAATAGGGTTCCAATTAGTGTGAAAAGATAAATATCATGTTTTAGGACACATTGATCAAAGTGGTGAGGGGTCTACCATACAAATGCTGACTTTTCACACTTTGCTTTTTAAGTTTGTTGGGAGCATACAGACTTCATTCATTAATTTATTTTAATGAAACTTTGGAAAAAGATGGAAGCTTAAGTAACAAAGAACTGATTAGTTTTTGGATAATATTGGAATAAGTGGTGGGGGTCCTCCCGAACATCTGTTTAATGTGTCACACTTTTTTCAATGTTTGTTGGGAGCACACAGCATTCGTTCGTGAACGAATTTTGATGACACTTTGGAAAAAGATGCAAACATGTATGGCAAGGAACTGATTAGTTTTTGAGCGATAGTGAACAAAATGGTGGGAGGTCCCTGGAGCACCTGTTTTTTTGAAAGCTCTATAAGTTCTGTACCTGATAAGCGAATTGGATGAAACTTGGTACATGAGCATGTAGTACGGTTTACAATAGCTCTGCATCCCAACTTCCGGTTTTCCACTTCCGGTAAAAAAATTTTTTTTGTACTTTTTTGAAGTTTTGTCAGTGTCCTTATGCACACTACAACCTACAATAAGGAAGTGATTATGATGACACTTATGGAATAGGGTTCCAATTAGTGTGAAAAGATAATTATCATGTTTTAGGACACATTGATCAAAGTGGTGGGGGGTCTACCATACAAATGCTGACTTTTCACACTTTGTTTTTTAAGTTTGTTGGGAGCATACAGGCTTCGTTCATTAATTTATTTTAATGGCACTTTGGAAAAAGATGGAGACTTAAGTAACAAAGAACTGATTAGTTTTTGGATAATATTGGAATAAGTGGTGGTGGTCCTCCCGAACATCTGTTTAATGTGTCACACTTTTTTCAATATTGGTTGGGAGCACACAGCATTCATTCGTGAACGAATTTCGATGACACTTTGGAAAAAGATGCAAACATGTATGGCAAAGAACTGATTAATTTTTGAGCGATAGTGAACAAAGTGGGGGGGGGGGGGTCCCTTGAGCACCTGTTTTTTGAAAGCTCTATAACTTCTGTACCTGATAAACGAATTGGATGAAACTTGGTACATGAGTATGTAGTACGGCTTAAAATAATTCTGCATCTCAACTTCCGGTTTTTTGCTTCCGGTAAAAAAATTTTTTTGTACTTTTTTGAAGTTTTTTCAGTGTCTTTATGCACACTACAGCCTACAATAATGAAGTGATTATGATGAAACTTATGGAATAGGGTTCCAATTAGCGTAAGAAGATAATTATCATCTTTTGGGACACATTGATCAAAGTGGCGGGGGGTCTACCATACAACTGCTGACTTTTCACACTTTGTTTTTAAAGTTTGTTGGGAGCATACAGACTTCATTCATTAATCAATTCTAATGACACTTTGAGAAAAGATGGAAACTTAAATTACAAGGAACTGATTAGTTTTTGGACAATATTGGGATAAGTGGTACGGGGTCTCCCGAACACCTGTTTACTGTGTCAGCATTTTTTCAATGTTTGTTGGGAGCACACAGCATTCGCTCGTGAACCAATTTTGATGACACTTTGGAAAAAAATGCAAACATGTATGGCAAAGAACTGATTAGTTTTTGAGCGATAGTGAACAAAGTGGTGGGGGGGGGTGTCCCTGGAGCACCTGTTTTTTTGAAAGCTCTATAACATCTGTACCTGATAATCGAATTGGATGAAACTTTGTACATAAGCATTTAGTATGATTTACAAAAATTCTGCATCCCAACTTCCGGTTTTTTACTTCCGTTAAAAAAAAATTTTTTTTAATTGTTGGCAGTTTTTTCAGTATCTTTATGCACACTACAGCCAACAATAATGAAGTGATTATGATAAAACTTATGGAAAGGTTTCAATTAGTGAAAGAAGAAAATTATCATCTTTTGGGACACATTGATCAAAGTGGCGGGGGATCTACCATACAACTGCTGACTTTTCACACTTGGTTTTCAAAGTTTGTTGGGAGCATACAGATTTCATTCATTAATCGATTTTAATGGCACTTTGAAAAAAGATAAAGACTTTAATGACAAAGAATTGACTAGTTTTTGGACAATATTGGGATAAGTGGTGGGGTCCTCCCAAACACCTGTTTATTGTTTCAATGTTTGTTTGAAGCATACAACATTCGTTCGTTAAGCAATTTTGATTACACTTTGCAAAAAAATGCAGATATGTATGGCAAGGAACTGATTAGTTTTTGTAGCGATAGTGAACAAAGTGGTAGGAGGTCCTCCAAGCACCTGTTATTTTGGAAGCTCAATAACTTCTGTACCTGATAATCGAGTTGGATGGAATTTGGTACATACACATTTAGTACGGTTTACAACAGTTCTGCATCCCAACTTCCGGTTTGTCACTTCCGATAAAATTTTGTTTACTTTTTTTCGTACAACAGAATTTATGTTTGTTGGGATACTACTGCTTGCTTTAATATTTTTATTATTAGAACTACTAAGTCCATAATATTGGTTAGCTTTTAATTAAAGTATTTTATGGATATTAGCTCATTATATATCCAGAACACTATGTTTCCAGAGCTGTGGTGAAGTCAGCCTAGGCATCAGCGTCGCAATATTTTTTTATTTATTTCGTTCAAAGAAAAGAGGAATAAAATAAAATCTATTTTTTTAAAACTATTAACTATTTAAACTATTTTTGTTTGTTTTGTTTTATTCTGGTTAGTTTTCGTCCTATTTCGTTATTTTGATTAGAAAAGATTTTTTGAAATTTGTATCTTTGAATCGTAATTTTAGATAATGATCTCCATTTAGGTAAATAATTTAATAATGAATAATTTTTAATATGTTATGCATGAATTAAATTATAAAGTAAATAAAATTATTTATTATTATTTATTTAAAATGATTTATTGAACGGATTTCGTTAAAATTAAAATAAATAATAGTCGAAAAAAAATTAATTAATTTATATTCATAAATGAATTAATTTTTTTTCGACTATTATTTTATTAATTAATTTTATTTCTATCTATTCCAACTGATAAGGGCAAATGCACGTTTTTCTTTCTTTTATTAAAACAGTAAAAAAACATAAGTCGCGTTGGATTTGAATGAAGTAACTGTATTATCTGGAAAAACTATCGCTTTGTTGTTCTTTTTTTGTAAACTAAGCTATTTTATATTCATATCGACGTCACTTATTTTCATACATATTTTGATCAAACTAAACCAGAAGAAAAGAAAAACAAAAAAATTATTATAAAAAAAATCTCTGAGAGCATTATATTTATTTTTTTCAAATAACTATCTGCCAACAAAATCTTTTCTCGTAAATTTTTATTTTGCCTATAAAGAGCTTTTTTGTAAATTTTTTCATATTATCCTAAGTGCAAGAGCGAAAAATAAATTATAAAAATAAAGCCCGCATGGTTTTATTTTTAAAATAAGTGCGAGCGCCCTTAAAAAATAAAAATCTGATCACTGCTAGGGACGGAACGACACCGAATCCAACTTTTTTGATTTGTTTTGCGAAGCTCATTTCTACATTCACAAAACCTAGCACACGATTCTCAGTTCCGTCTGCCGTTTCAATATGAGTATCCAACCTACTCAGGTATATATTTAATTCTTTTAATAATTCAAGACTTCCTTTTCCCAAAACACTCACAGATGCTCCGCTGTCGATTAGACCGCGAATATTTTTGTTGTTTATTGTAATGATGGCATACGATCGTGAGTTTTTTTCCCGTCTGACCTATATAAGTGGCTGAACATTGGGGATTAAGGCAATCAATTTTGTAGACCACTTCACTTTTGTTTAGGAGAGGTACTTTATCTTTAGTGTTAGTAAACGTAGAGGTGCCCAAAGCGCCAGAGTAATTATTAACAAACTTTACATCGGGAAATTTTGACTTGAAAAAAAGATTTGAAAAAGTTGAGGAAAAACTGGATGTGTGGAAAAGAAAAATACATCTGATCTGTGTTGGTAGAAATAGGAGGAGGAGCGATCCTTTTGTGTAAGTGGCGTTCTAAAACGCTTTGGATTAACTCATTCGGATAATTATTATTGCTGAAGAAACCCTTAATAAGGTTGATGTTTTTGTCATGAAAAACGTGATCACTGATGGAAAGCGCTCTATGAAAGCATGACGAAGCAATATTCAATTTTGTTTCAGTTGAGTGTTGAGAAAAGAAATTTAAAATCCTATTAGAAGCCGATGGTTTATAGTACCAATCTGTCAGTAAGTCACCCGAAGGTGACTTCAAGATCCTTATATCGAGAAAGTTGATACCGTTGTCAACCTCAACCTAGTGGGTAAATTTGATAGTGGGGGACAATGTATTGAGATAATGCAATGTGTCATCGATCAGATCTGTGGGAATACAACAAATGATATCGTCCACATACTTCTTTAAAAAGATAGGTTTGTAGGATAACCAGTCAAGGGCCGAAGTTAACAAATCTTCCAAAACAAAATGAGATAGGGTGGGGGAAAGAGGGTTGCCCATCGCTAAGCCTTGCGTCTGTTTGTAGAGTTTGCCTTCGAAAGAGAAATAAGATGCCTCTTAGATGCAGAAGGTGATGATGTCCATAAAAAGTGTGAAAGGAATGTTTGTCTAGGACAGCCGTGCTTAAGCATGTTGCGGAAAACCCAGACCATTCCTTCAATTTCGATGAACCCACAATACTATCGACCCAACCAGACTATCACAAAAGACTTTTTATGGAAAGTTGCTACATCACGCTCAATCGTTCTAACGCTTTCAATCTTAACTTGGACTCATCAGAATCGGCGTTTGACCCAATTACTGTATCTGTGCTTGATTCCCTGTTTTTGCCTAAGATTAACAATAAAGATTAATCAAATGTTGTAAATTTAATTTTGCAATTACACAACCAATTAAGTGTGGAACAGCATTGCTTTTACTATGCTTTTAGTTTGTTTTTTCAATTATTTTCAGTTTTTTACAGTATAGTAAAATACTCAATAAGTGAACATTTTCAATAACAACAGCTTTGTAGCATAACAGCAACAACATCGGATGGTTTGCTCACTACATGGATGTAACGTTATAACCTTGATTGGAAGTACTGCTTGCTCTAACATTTCTCAACATTTTTCAATTTTTTTACACTAATATGACATAGTTTTCTGTGTTAACACCATTTTAGGTTTTTTGTACACAGTCTCATCCGTTGTCCCACATTCACACCGGTCTCCACTCACATCGTTTCATATTTCATAGATTTCTTACATTTCTTTAGTCCACGCATCACGTATCATATCATTAACCCTTAATTTAATTTTCTTTCTTTCATTTCGTTTTTTTGTTTCGTGGAGTTGGCCATAGAAATATATATGTGCTAATGCCGTTTCAATTGAAACATGTTAGCAAATGGCTGCCTTAGTTTATTTTACAAAGTAAGCGTTCTCAAATAAGTCAGATTTAATAAGTATTCAGCTCATCTTATAACCTACAAGCATCAACAAATTTTCTTTTGTAGCATTTAAGCTTGAAGGAACTATGGTAAATATAAATATGACATAAATTTGTTCAATATCTGGTTTTCAATGTTTTATGTGCATATCAATTACTCCATGTGTTTCATGAAGCTTTTCACTAAATTATGTTAATTTATGATTTGTTATAACTTATAGTTTTCCGACAACGTATTGATGTTTCGTGTTAGTTTTTTAATACATATCTAATCAGAGATAAAACATACATGTACTTTAACAAAAATTTATGTTTGATATACATCTCTACCCAAAACTAAAACCATGTCCTCATAAAAGATTTTTGCCGAACACTATATCAAAATCCTTAACCCAGACCGAAGTCTTGATATCTCAGAGCTGTGAGATTTCAGCCCCTTCATATTTTTTCATATAAAAAAGGGATTTTTCTGAAACTTTCGTTCGTTTTTGGAAGAGCAGATTTGTCTACAAAAATGTGGAGGTGCTGAAATGTCAAGCTCTGAAATATCAAGACTTCGTTCTGGGTTGAGGATTTCCATATAGTTTTCGGCAAAAAATTTTTAGGAGGACATGGTTTCAGTTTTGGGTAGCGATGTATATCAAATATAAATTTTTGTTAGAGTACATGTATTTTTTATCTCACAAAACTAACACGAAACATTAATACTTAGCCGAAAAATAATAACAGATCATAAATTAACATAATTTAGTGAAAAGATGATACATTACAATCAGCGAGCTACTATAAAGCCTCTTCATTTAGATTTTCGAGAAAATACAACAAAATCAAAGATTTATATTTCTTTCAAAATTCCCAAAATATTCTTAAAACTATAATTAAGAAAAAAATTTAAACTTTTTTTCAAAATTCTCAAAATTTTCCCAAATTATAAGAAAATCAAAGATTGAAACTTTTTTTTAAAATTCTAAAAATATTGCAAAACTTATAACTAAATCAAAAATACAAACTTTTTCCAAAATTCTTCGAATTTTTCCAAAATTATAATAAATTCCAAAATTACCATGCACAATTTCATGTTCAATTCCATTTCATGTCATACAATAATTAATTTTATTTTTTCCAAAAAATTTGATAAAAATAAATGAAAATCATTCTCAGTCATACCAATTCCGACTATCAAGATTTCTTTAAATTCAAGGTATTATCACTCATTATCACTTGAAATGACCGTTTTTAAAGGAAAAAATATGCAATTTTTTTTTGTTTTGACAGACGTTTTTTTTGACACGCTTTCGGTACGGCTATCGAACACACTGTCCTTTCAGCTCTTTCCATTGGCTATACTTATTTTTGGAAACAAAAATTTTTGAAATCGTTCCAATAATTTTCTAGATTTCATAGGTCGTGATGAACGGCCGGCTTCCCGGCAGATAGACATGCATTTTTTAGAATCAGTAGGTTCTAAGACGTCGAGAAATGCCAAAAAGTGGAGGTAAGAATTTCACCTTTGGCTTGAGAATATAATACATAGGTCTTTCAGGTCGAAGTAGGGTGCGTTATAGAAAACGAAACCTTAAAAATTAACTTAATAATTCAACTTCTTAAAAAAAATAAATGTTCAAGAAAAAAATTACAACTTTGATAATAATATTACATAAAGAAAAACCAGTTCCTTACATATTTGAATAATTTATATTAAGAAATAGGATTTTAGAAAACATATGGTATTAATTTGGAAATAATATTTCCGAAGGCTGAAAAACCCGATCCGATTTCACTCTTGTTGGTTGAATGGTCAATAAATTAAAATACATTCACTGCAAATGGAGCACTCTATGACCGCTTTGCTTAAATATTTTCATTTTGTTCTCAATTATGGTGACCAGGTTTTGTATAGGTATTAAGCGTGAATTAATACTGGGTTGTAGTTCATCTTCCAAATTGTTTTTCTCAACTAAATTAACTGGATCCAAATCCTCAGTTGCATTTTCGTTGTAATCTGTGCTCAATGATGCAGTGTGGGAGTTCAATCATCCGTTGCACATCCCTTGGAATGTCAAATAATCGTTAATTAAAACTTATATACGGCTGCAACTTGAAACGGTTAATATATGAATTATCATCAACAAAAGCAGTGTTCAATTCTGCAAAAGTTTAATACTCCAGATGTTTTCGGTTCTCCTCTCCTTAACGCGAATTATTGAGGCATTCGTCAACTCACGAGCTAATGAGTTGCCATGATTTTCTAGGAAACTTTGATTAGTACAAACTACAAACTGAAGAGCGACATAAGCATAAGTATAAAATTTCATTATAAAGTTGAGGAAAATAAAAAAATAAGAGTAAAAAATGCTAATATTTTTTAAAAAATATGCTGCAACAAAAATAAAATTGGGCTACCAACAATCCTAGTGCTATAGTGACATATTTATTGACCATGTGATGTATGGTCTTCCTCCCTTGTCTAATAATATCTCCCTGCTATTGCCAATGGTATATAATATCTCTCGTTAGCTCGTATGTCAAAAGGAGGGACTGGAGTAAGTGGCGTTGTCATATTGGTTGATCAAAAATTAATTTTAATATTACTTATTTTTTAAACTGAATTTCGTGGTTTCATTGATTAATCCCAGCAAATATGACTAGCACGAGATTTTCTTCCATGAATATCAGGCTTTCAGTATCATTAAAACTAGTCGGGATTCCGGGTGCCCAAGATTCAAGATCCTGGGATTGCAATCCTTGGTACTATGCATATTTAATCGCATTACCAGCAGTGAAAAACCACCGTTTATGCACAGTACCGCTCACAGCTTCCTCTGTGTACGTAGCCTAAGTTGAATTTTCATCAAGGCTCCAGAGCCTATAGATTACTGGGATGAAGTTTTTGATGCTACTGAAGATGGTCCAGCGTGTCCCCAACCCAAAAAAATAGAACAATCTGAAAATTGCTTGAGATTAAATATTTATTCAAAAGAAGTATGTAATTGATTTTAGTCAAGTTAATGTTTATTGTAGTATATTAAACTATGTTTTTAATAAACAGCTAACAAATGCCAAGAAACCTGTTGTATTCCAAATACCAGGCGGAGCATTTTATTACCGTTCTGGATTAGGTACTGATCGTGGAGGTCCTCAATACTTAATGGAACATGACATCGTGCTTGTTACAATAAATTATCGCCTTGGTGCATTAGGAATGTTAGGCTTAGGCATAAGTGATGCACCTGGTAATGCTGCTCTGAAAGATCAAGTTATTGCACTAAGATGGGTCAAAAGTAATATAGAACAGTTTGGAGGAGATCCTGATCAAATAACTATTCTAGGACATAGCACTGGAGGATTTTCAATATTGCTACATCTTGTCTCACCAATGTCACAAAATTTATTCAGCAAGGCGATAAGTATGAGTGCAGCTGGCTTTTTTTCTAAAATAAGTTCAGACCAAATTCAAAAGGCGCACCAACAAGCTGTACATGTTGGTTGTACGAATTGTTCTACTCCCCAAGAAATATTTAATTTCATGAAATCAACAAACTCGGTTCGTTTATATGACAGTTTGGAACACGAAATTGGTCCCCATCATCTGCATTCCTACTGGACCGCAGTACTTGAACAAGATTTTGGACAGGAAAGATTTTTAATAGAAGATCCGTTCGTTTCGTTCAAAAACGGAAATTTTGCCAAAGTTCCAATAGTAATTGGTTTTTCAAATGCTGAATTTGCTTCTGTTTCGTATAAAATCATAGCCAACGAAACAATACGCAACTTATTTAATGAGCAACCTGGGTGGCTATTACCAATATGTTTTTGGTGTGAAGAAAAGTCGGACTATGGAAAAAAAATTTCTCCAGCTTTTTTAGAAGCATATGGCATATCAATCCCATTGCAAAAGAAACAATTTCCAAATGTCGAACAGGTAAAATTCAAAATATCCCAGACAAATTTATTGTTAATGTTTTAGAGTTGATTTTTTAGTTGTACGGTGATGGTTTATTGCGGTCTACAGTTCAACGTATTGTGGATTATATACATAATTATGTTGACGTTTTTTACTATTATTTGACATTTTCCCAAAGATTCAGTTCGTTCATGCTAGATGGTAAGCCATATGGTGTTAATCATGCTGATGAAATGAAATATTTGAATAATGTTCATCCTTTATTCACTCGGAATGATCCAGAGGATTTAATTGTGGAACGAATTACCAGAATAGTTGTACAATTTGCGTTGTCAGGGTCAGCAGGTTACATTTTACATAAAACAAAATAACATTAATAAGTTTTTCAGAAATCCAAATAAGAAAGATGATCAATATATAGGATCAACAGTATGGCAGCCCTACACCGATGAAAACCACTCCTACCTGGATTTTGGAGATGTATTGGTTTTAAAGAAAAATTTAATGGATGATCGTATGAACATGTGGTATAAATATGTAAAATAAGTAAACAATAAAGTCAAAATTTTTGACTAGCCTGGCTTTTTTTAAAAGTTTAATCAGACTGTTTAAACTTTTGTTTTTTTTAATTCAGTGATGATTTGAGCTAATGCCATAGAGAATTATATCATAGTTTTATAATCATAACATTTTACAATCAATTAATTAAAGGTAAACAAAGTTCGAACCTAAAAAATTACTTCTTTAGATTTTCAGCTTCAGTTGGACAAAGCCCCCCGCTAGTGTAAGCCTGCTTGCTTTTTAGCAAAAATCGTGAACTTATAGCACCATTTTGAACTCAATATAAAAAAAAATTAAGTGTGTAATTTTTACACTCTGTTGAAGTAAAACTTTTTTGCCTGCTATGGCAGGTATTGATAAAAATATTATATATAAAATAAATAAGTCATATTGAAATTTAGAGTAGCATTTCTTGATAATATAATTTACAACAATCTGTTATAAAAGCCATATTTACATAATGTTTTACAAAGTCTTACAACGTATTACAAATTAAATTTCACGATGAAAACATGTTAATTCAACAACTAGATTTGATAACAATTGGTGCAGTTTTTCAAGAAATTTAGCAAATTTGCAAAGAAAAGGTTATGTTTTTCACTTTAGTTATCATAAACCTCTAATTTCGTATTTCAATTATAATAATAATTGAATTGACTTTGTAATACATTATTGTAGAATTTCTACTATTTACTTGTCTTGTTTTGTAAAAATATTAGGTTATTTATAATTAGGTTTTCCTTTGTTAAACAATCAATATTCATAAACAATATTTTTATTTATTTTTAGTTTAAATTTTTCTGATTTGTAACTCAACAATGTTTTTACATTTCATTTTTTTTTAATGACATAGCAAAAAACGTATAGGGGGAAGTGGGGATAGTATAAACATGGGGCAACTGTAAACAGTTTTAATTTCCCTCACAAAATGTCAATCAAAAAATTCGACAAAAATATCACAGATGTCGCTTCGATCGACTACACACACTCGGAGAATTTGACAGCTGAAGTCAGTCTTGTTCAAAAGTTATTGGTGAATAGGTGTTTCGGCAACCCAAAAGTAAATATTTTTTTTTTTGTAAAACTCGAATAACTTTTTTAAACCATCATATGTTTAAAAAATCCCAGCGGCAGGTATATCCGCTAGAAATAGGTAGATTTCGGGGTCAGACGGTTTTGTGTCCAAATAAAATTAGATAAGTCAGATTAGTTTAAATAAAAAATATAAGTAGAAACAGAATAATTCAAAAAAATTATCGAACCAAATTAAATACATTATCCGAACTAACTCCATCAATACAATTTCGGAACAGTTTTATTTAAGTTGGTTTAAACTACTTTTAATAACATATTAAATCCACCAAAGATCAAATGAACTACGTCACAACTACAATTATACCATCACACATAATTTATAATCAAACTTTATCAAACAATTTTATTTCAAAATCATCTTTTGTTGTTGTGTTTTTTTGTTCTTATTTAATCTTTTTTCAAACGGTTACTTAGTAAAAAAAAATAAAAACAAAAGAGATTTTGATAATTTTTCTATGGTATTAAATGGGTTGATATTTTTCATGTAAGGGTTGCATTATAATGCTTATAAAAATGGAACCTTTTGGGTTAGAAAGCTGAATTTTTTTGAGGTTATAGTTGAAAAGTATGTTTAAAAGCTAAGATGAATTTAAATAAAACATAAACTGAAACATGATGAAAGCATTGCCTTTTGCGTTTGTTTTCATTTCAACAGCCCTAGGGTCTCAACCGTTAGACTTAAACTAGTATTTTTGAAAATTTTGGAAAGATTTATATTTTAAGTACGTGAAAAAAAGTTTTCAAATATGAGCCAATATGAGTTTTGAAATATGAGTTTTCAATATGCCATTTCAGCTAGATCAAGCAGCAAAGTTTAGTAAATTTTTAAAACAGCTGATTTTTGAGGAACCTGAAACACCAAAGTTGTCATCTGGATAAAAATAATAAAAAAAAGGTTCAAATATTTAATATTTTTAAATTTTATTAAAATATTATTATTCAAACGGAAGTTATAGCGCCTTAGATTATTCGACTTTTTATGCTCTAGCCGCTTAACCGGTACCCGGATATGGCCAGGTCACGAACTTGTCCAAGACATTATTTGCCGAAACATACACAGAAAATTATTTTGGTGTAGGTCGAAAAATGCGACCGTGAGAGTGCCGCTAAATTCCGTTATACCTCATATCGTTATATATATATATATATATATATATATATATATATATATATATATATATATATATATATATATATATATATATATATATATATATATATATATATATATATATATATATATATATATATATATATATATATATATGTATATATATTTCTTATAAAGTTGTTTAAGAAAACTGAAGTTTTATAGTCAATAGATAACAAATTTATTTAGGTATTTTAAATAAAATTTTATTATTTATATATGTATCCAATATTTCGATTGTTGATTACAATCATCCTCAGGGATTCTACAAACATAGAAAAACAACAATATTTTTTTTATAAATTGTACAAAGAAGTTTATATAAAGCAAAATTTATAAGCAAAATTAACTTACACAAAAAAACAATAAATAGTTATTTAAATAACTTGTTTAAAAAATGTTAAAAAACTATGTAAATTAAAATAAAATGTTTTTTCTTTCAACAAAAAGCTTAAGAAAATTTTTTTACAATGAAAAAACAAAACTTTTATAAAACATTGACAGAAAAAATTTAAAAGAAAAGTTGATCTAAAAGTTTATCCTATTATTAGTAGAAAAATTTGTTCAAGTATTATCAAAATGCTTCTTCAAAATTGGAAAATATATATCACTAATCTGTCTTAAATCAGTTTTGATATTGATGCTTCTTTGATCATGTTTTAAAATTTCTGTTGATTCTAAAAATTCTCTTTTAAATTTGTTTTTTTCAGTTAATAAGACTTCAACAGAATCAAAATTATAATGGTCACTATCACCTTCCTTAAATTTTTCTAAGCCATGTGAAACGAGAGAAGTTTGTCCATGTTTATCATTAGTGTTTTCCGTATATTTTAATTGTTTTAAATTCATTGTTTTATTTTTAATTTGTTTTTTAATATTAGGATTTAAGGAAGGTGATAGTGACCATTATAATTTTGATTCTGTTGAAGTCTTATTAACTGAAAAAAACAAATTTAAAAGAGAATTTTTAGAATCAACAGAAATTTTAAAACATGATCAAAGAAGCATCAATATCAAAACTGATTTAAGACAGATTAGTGATATATATTTTCCAATTTTGAAGAAGCATTTTGATAATACTTGAACAAATTTTTCTACTAATAATAGGATAAACTTTTAGATCAACTTTTCTTTTAAATTTTTTCTGTCAATGTTTTATAAAAGTTTTGTTTTTTCATTGTAAAAAAATTTTCTTAAGCTTTTTGTTGAAAGAAAAAACATTTTATTTTAATTTACATAGTTTTTTAACATTTTTTAAACAAGTTATTTAAATAACTATTTATTGTTTTTTTGTGTAAGTTAATTTTGCTTATAAATTTTGCTTTATATAAACTTCTTTGTACAATTTATAAAAAAAATATTGTTGTTTTTCTATGTTTGTAGAATCCCTGAGGATGATTGTAATCAACAATCGAAATATTGGATACATATATAAATAATAAAATTTTATTTAAAATACCTAAATAAATTTGTTATCTATTGACTATAAAACTTCAGTTTTCTTAAACAACTTTATAAGAAATATAATAAAAGTCAATAAGATTAAAAATTGATTAACCTATTAAGCAAAAAAAATTCATTTACATGTATATATATATATATATATATATATATATATATATATATATATATATATATAATATATATATATATATATATATATATATATATATATATATATATATATATATATATATATATATATATATATATATATATATATATATATATATATATATATATATATTTATATATATATATATATATATATATATATATATATATATATATATATATATATATATATATATATATATATATATATATGTATATATATAATTTTTTTGTTTTGTTTTAGTCTCTTTTTTTCACAGAGTTCCGGATTCTAGGTCAAAATATTTTTTATTATAGGTTTTAAATATTAATTAAAAACACTATTTGTTATTTTTTAAGGCTTTATTTGCGCAATATTTCGAAAATCTTTTGTTTTCTTCTTCAGGCTTTTTGGTCTATGAAATGAAAAAATTTAGTTTTAGTTTAAACGAACATTCTGTTAGAGTTTGAGTGCTATTTTCTAAAGTTTAAAAAGGTTGAGTTTGAAAACAAAATAAGAAAAAATTTTTTTAAATACAATTTAAAAAAGCTTAAAATTAGTTAAAAAATTTTTTTTTTTTTTTTTTTTTTTTTTTTTATAGAAACATAAAAACTAAAAAATTTTTTTTTAAACATTAAATCGGATGGCACTTACATAATTTTTAATTTTCACAATTTATAACACATTATTGTTTTAGACAAACTGTTTAAACGTTAATAATTAAAATTTCTTTTAGGTAATGTTTTGTATATTCTTTTTATGTAGAGAGATTGGGATTTTTTGAGAATTTATATTTTGTTTTAAGAGTATTAATGAGGATGTATGAGATGTGTACTATGATGTCATATGTGGTTATTGTAATTATTGTATGGGTTGTGTAATATGATTATTGTATGATTATTGGAAACTTTTTTAATAGTGGTGTGTATGTTGAATTTAATTTGTCGGTATCAGTGCGTTTGTTGACTGTATTTTTTTGGATTTTTATATGGAGCATTTCTTTTAGTAATCTTTTTTTTAAGGTTGTTTCTTTGTCCAGTATTTGGGGGTTTTGTAGATCGAAACTATGACCGGTTATATTGGAGTGGATGGCAGCACTAGTGCTGTTCTCTGTTATCTGATGTTTGTTTTTGTAGTCTATTTGATGTTGTTTCATTCTATTTTTTAGTAGTTGTTTTGTTTGTCCTATATATATGTTGGGGCAGTTGTTGCATTTAATTTTATATATTATGTTACTATTTTCCATGTGGTTTGTTTTATCTTTCAGTGGGTTTAAGATTTTTTTGACGTTGTTTGTTGATTTGAGTCCTAGTTTTATGTTTTCATCGTATTTTTTTATGGTATTTGTGATTGTTTCTGAAAGTCCGTTTATATAGTTTCCTCCTATGTATCGAAGATTTTGTTTGTTTTGTTGAGGGTTTTTGTTTCGCTCATTTTTGTTGTTTGTAATGAATTTTTTAATTAGGTTTTCTATGAGTGTGAGTGGATAATTGTTATTAATTAGAATTTTTTTTGCTTTTTTGATGTATTGAGGCCAAAATGTTGTTGTTGTTTCAAATAATCATACAATAATCATATTACACAACCCATACAATAATTACAATAACCACATATGACATCATAGTACACATCTCATACATCCTCATTAATACTCTTAAAACAAAATATAAATTCTCAAAAAATCCCAATCTCTCTACATAAAAAGAATATACAAAACATTACCTAAAAGAAATTTTAATTATTAACGTTTAAACAGTTTGTCTAAAACAAAAAACAATAATGTGTTATAAATTGTGAAAATTAAAAATTATGTAAGTGCCATCCGATTTAATGTTTAAAAAAAAAAATTTTTTAGTTTTTATGTTTCTATAAAAAAATTTTTTAACTAATTTTAAGCTTTTTTAAATTGTATTTAAAAAAATTTTTTTTTATTTTGTTTTCAAACTCAACCTTTTTAAACCTTAGAAAATAGCACTCAAACTCTAACAGAATGTTCGTTTAAACTAAAACTAAATTTTTTCATTTCATAGACCAAAAAGCCTGAAGAAGAAAACAAAAGATTTTCGAAATATTGCGCAAATAAAGCCTTAAAAAATAACAAATAGTGTTTTTAATTAATATTTAAAATCTATAATAATAATACATTATGATGCTAGGACGTAAAGCTAAAGATTTTGGACGGATGTGGAGTTTGCAAATCGAGGCGCTAGCCGAGATTTGCACCCACATTAAGTCCAAAATAGCTTACGTCCGTGCATCATATACTATTTTTTATTCGCCGCAAGCAAAATATTTTAAGAAAAGTTGTTTATTCTAAATTAAAATTATAAATTTTCATAAATTTTAAAATAAAAATATGTGGAACAAGTAACCTTTGACAAAATATTTATTATTTTTTCCCAAATTATTGTTTAGCTATGACAACAAATGATAACAACTATTTTAATTGGATAATGAAATTTTGAATTTGAGGGTTGCTTTGATAAAAAATTTTATTTTTCATAGAATTTAAACAAATACAAATGCTTTTTACTTTTTTGGACGTAGCCATGACAACAAAATAAATAGTTGAAAAGTGATACTTTAAAGCTGCAAATCACAGTAATAAAGTAACACTTTAATGTGTAGGCGAATAAAAAAAATATTTTGACCTAGAATCCGGAACTCTGTGAAAAAAAGAGACTAAAACAAAACATTAAAATAAACAGGTCGATAAAGACAGAAGTTCTCTCTCTTTTTAAAAGAAAAATTATAATTTTTTTTTTTTTTGATTTTCCATCTCCGCTTATCACATATAGTCGTTTGGCATCAAAATTTTTCCGAAATTCCGAGATGAAGCCCATTGCAATAGGTAGATTTTTATATGAAATCTACCTAAAATATTCCAACATGTTTTGATAGCTGAAATATTCAAGAAACACAATATTTCTTTGTTTTAGCCAAATTTTAGATCTTGGAATATTTTTTCAAAACATAACCCTAAAATCGCCACGTGGGGCACATATAAACAAACAAAAAATGGGATAGTATAAGCGCGTTTATATGTGCCGTATGGTATGGCTATATGGTATACGTATGGTTTCCCGTTTCAATTTTGATATTGATTTGCAAAACCTAAACATACGATGAGATTGAATTTTTGCTTTTTTCTTTATAATTTTCAACCTGAATTTATTGAGGTTTTACAACAATCGAAAAATATTGTTTTTTTTAAAGAAATATATATGTTATATGCTTATGAGCAATTTCACGCAAGTTCAGCAAATTTTTGGGAAATTTTTACTTGACCCCTTTTAATTTTGATTATTTTTTGTTTATAGATAGTCTTTCATAAATAAAAAATATAAGTTCTCTTAGAATTTTTTTTTTCGACCAGGGTGCCCCTCAATTTTTTGTTATTTTGTGATGTGAGTGCATTTTGACGAGCGATTGTAGAAAAACTACTGAATCGATTTTCATAAATGATATGTCGTTAAATAGGTATTAAAACAAAGTTTTTAAAAATGTACACTGTTAATTTTTTGAAATAATTTTTAACGGTGTAACATAAGAAAAAAACGGTGTAATTGAAAAAAAGATGGCATAGCCTCTTTTTTTTTTTTTTTTTTAAACAAAATTGAAGCTTATTTTATATCTAACAACTTGTGAAAGTTTAGGACTAGCTATATTTTTTGTTTTAAAGATAAAATTCGTTGTGCATATGACTGTCGGGAATCAGTTTTTTTTGTTCTGAAGGAAAATTATAAAAATGGGGTTATAAACTAAGAGATTTTTTTTTATGTTAAATATCAAATATTTTATTATTAAATGAACTTTTTAAAAAGCAATTTCAGTCAAGTTCAGCAAAATTTTGCGACATTTTAATCGAAACACACTAATCGAAATATCTTTGGCAAACTCGGTCGTTGATCTGGCAACAATCAATAGTCATGTTTTGGTTGAGTTAAAATTGAAAATATTTCAGTCACCCCAATTGGAAACTTATGGCAGAGTCTCTCCGGGCGGGCTTTATTCGTTCATGCCTTTTCCCTTTTAAAGATAGGAAAACAAATGACTTGTACAGTGTACTATCATCTGAAAAATTATTTATTGGGTTGCTGGTGATTTTAATTTAAAAGTAAAAAATTAAAAATAAAGTGGTGACAAAACTAAACCTTGTGGTACATCAGCGTTAGTTAATTTAGACGCAGAAGAAAAGCCATCAATGGATACCGAAATGTATTGGTCGGTGAGAAAGTTGTGAATAAACTACGCAACTGCGGGGTTAAATCCGTACGCTACGCGCTTGCTGATCAGGTTTGCAGCCCGGATTTAATCAAATGCAAATTGACGACCAAATTGTAATTAAAGTGGAAAATATTATTCAACTTTGCCTTAAACAACAGAAAATTACTGATTATTTTTCAGTAAAAAAATTGTCCATCGCAGATTAATCTGAGTAGGCCAATATTCAGACATTCTCATCCGAAAATATTAACATACATTTGTCATATTTTAACACATATTAACATACATTTGTCATTTATTTTAAAAGTGCCACAAGTGAATATATACAGCACCGAAGTTTTATACTCATTTCGGATATAAACGATCACAACAGTACTACAGTCCATCTTTTCATTACAAAACTTATTGAATTCATCAAAACGCATATAAATTCTAATATTAAAAAATAATTTATAACACTGACGGTGCACCTTCTCAATACAAAAATAAACATAACCTAATTAACTTATGCCACCATAAAGAAGACTTTAAGGTTGATGCTGAATGGCATTTTCATGCTACCAGCCATGGAAAGAGACCTTGTGATGGAATTGGTGGTACACTGAAGCGTGCTGCACACCGTTATAGTATGGCGAGCGAAGATAATATTATTGATACACCAAAAAAACTTTTCGAATGGGCTTTAAAAGGGGAATCTACCATGAACTTTGGATACGCCGATAAAAATGAATATCAATTAACAAAAGAAAAATTACAAAATCGATATAAAAATGCGATTACTATAAGTGGAACTCAAAAATTTCATTCTTTTGTACCAGTAGATACTAAGACAATAAATGCAAAAATGTTTTCCAGCTCAAAAGAAACTTTTGAATGTAAAATAAGTAAATAATTTTTAATAACTATATTTATTTACACATATATAATTTGTATTATATTTTAAAAAGTTTATTCAATAATAAAATATTTGTAATTTAATGTTGAAAAACAATCTTTTACTTTATGATTCCATAATAACATAATACGAACATAATACTTCTCCAGTCAAAAGTTACGGCTTTTTTGTTTACAGTCAAGACTGTCAAATTATTTTTTATAAGAGTGACAAGTGATTACTAAAAGTGATAAATAAACATTTCATTTTTTATGCCATCTAATACAAAGAAAATAATTGCAGAAGTGCTTTCCTATTCAAAAGGAACTTCTGTTTGTAAAATAAGTAAATCATTTTTAACAATTGTATTTATTTTATTTATTGTACTACATATATAATTTTTATAATATTTTAAAAAGTTCATCTAATAATAAAATATTTGATATTTAACATAAGAAAAAATCTCTTAGTTTATAACGCCATTTTTATAATTTTCCTTCAGAACAAAAAAAACTGATTCCCGACAGTCATATGCACAACGAATTTTATCTTTAAAACAAAAAATGATGCTAGTCCTAAACTTTCACAAGTTGTTAGATATAAAATAAGCTTCAATTTTGTTAAAAAAAAAAAAAAAAAAGAGGCTATGCCATCTTTTTTTCAATTACACCGTTTTTTTCTTATGTTACACCGTTAAAAATTATTTCAAAACATTAACAGTGTACATTTTTAAAAACTTTGTTTTAATACCTATTCAACGACATATCATTTATGAAAATCGATTCAGTAGTTTTTCTACAATCGCTCGTCAAAATGCACTCACATCACAAAATAACAAAAAATTGAGGGGCACCCTGGTCGAAAAAAAAAATTCTAAGAGAACTTGTATTTTTTATTTATGAAAGACTATCTATAAACAAAAAATAATCAAAATTAAAAGGGGTCAAGTCAAAACGTTGTTGAATCTTCGTGAAATTGCTCTTATATATATTGTTTGAAGCACAATAAATAATAAAAAATTTAAAAACAAGAACTTTATGAATTTTATTGTGGTTTTTTTTGGGTGTTTATATGTGCCCCATACAAAAATGCTCATTGTTTATAAGTACCCCACCAGTGGGGATACTTTAAACGAGAAACATAAATTTTTGAAATTCAAAATTTTTATACTTAATGTTTAGTTACGTAAATAAAAAAAATAGTTTTATGTAGTAAAGATATGAAATTTTACAATGAAACAGTTTTTAAGTAAAAATGTTTTATGGTTTTAAAGTTATTGAGCTTTAAGTACAAACTGTTTATACCATCCCCACTTCCCCCTATGCGCAGACACAAGAAAAAGACGAAAAATAAAATTACTTAAGCTAGGTTTACACACAAGAGAAAATAATTAATTCTAACACTCCTCCTTAATTATTTTACTTCTTAAAATTACATAATTTCTGCGCAACAAGGGCTTTGTTAAGATATAAGCAAGCTGGTTCTCACTCCTGAGTCCTGACATGAGCTGGCATTATAGTAGAACATATATGCTGCTGAATGAACTTTGTAGATTTTTCAATATGTTTCTTTCCTCTGGTGATTTTTCCTTCATTGATGTTATTCAGCATATGAATAGCGGACTGATTATCAATATAATGTGTTGTTGGTTGATTTGTATCTAGTATTTTCAATTCACTAGCAATGCTTCGAATCCAACAAGTATCATTAATAGCTGATATTGCTGTTCGATATTCAGCTTCTGCAGTCGAGTTTGATACAGTGTTTTGTTTTTTAGTGAACCAAACAATAGGACCTCCACGTAACAATAAAACCCCACTCGTAGAATGTCCGGTTTCTGAATCACCACCATAATCAGAATCACTATGTACACAGACATTTCTTCATCTCCATTAAAAAATATTCCAAACTTCGTAGTACCCTTAACGTACTGAAAAATGCGTTTAATCATTTTCCAATGACTGTTCATAGGTTTGTTGTTAAACCGACTGAGGTAGTTTACTGAAAAACTAATATCTGGGCGAGATATAGTTGCTAAATAGAGCAAACTACCAACAAGTTCTCTATATGGCTTTGATTTATCCAAGAAACTATCATTTACAAAATTTTCCTGATCTGTAACCATTCCTCTTTCAATAGGTGTATGAACAGGATTCACGTCTTCAAATTTAAATCGTTCCACGATCCTTTCAGCATATTTGGACAGATTTATGAAAATTCCATCTTGTGATAATTTGATTTGCATTCCAAGATATGAGAAGCAGTTTTCTTTTCCAGTATCGTATGTAATTTCAAATTTTTGGTCTAACTTCCTTAAAACTTCGAGCATTTTATGTTTGTCTTTTCCGACCATAAGACCTTCATCGACATGTAGGACTATTATTATAGTTCTGTTCTTGTTATAATAAACACAGGGATCATCATCCGTAGACTGAAATAGCAGACAGCTCAAAAATTCGTAAATTTCGCATACCAAATCTTTGGTGCTTGTTTTAAACCGTATAGGCTTTTTTCAAATTCACATACACGACCAGACTTATCATTAAAACCTTCTGGTTGATACTAAAAATTTGTTCATTTAATTTACCATGCAGAAAGGCTGTTTTAACATCAAATGTCACTATATTCATACACAGAGAGAAAAAAATTCTAGATTTGAGAATTGTGCATGATTGAAAATAGAAAATTCAGTTTCTTCTTAATTTGAGAAAATTTAAATTATTTTAATACTCCGAAAGTTAAAACTGAGATAAAAACTATCAATTCGATCACTCAAAAAAGTGAATAAAATACTATTATTGAGAATTATATATGATTAAAAACAGGAGATACATTTATTCTCATTTCGAGTAAATTTATATCATTTTAATACAACAAAACTATAAAAGTGAGAAAAAACTATCAATTCGATCATCCTACAGGAGAATGAAATACTGAAGTTGAGAATTGTTTTTGTTCAACAATAGGAAATACATTTATTCTTGTTTTGAGTAAATAAAGATCGTTTTCATTTTTTCTGTATAATATCAGAAACTTTTGAATCAGAATAAGATTTCCATTTCTCAAATTGAACAGACAAGTACACATCACTTTGTTACTTCCCCATCATTTATTTGATTCACAAATGTCAAAAAGAGAGTAAAATATTTTCATTCTAATCCTTTTTGCTTCTTTTTGAAACTTAAAGATCAGATAATAATAAGTTATACGCGAGTATTCTCAATTTGATTCACGTAGATAAAATTAAGGAAAAAAAATTATCGATTTTATACCTTTTCTCTCAAATTGAACTTATGAGATCGAAATGAAACTAACTAATATGTACTCGATTATTCTCGGTTGGATCAACGTATATAAAATTGAGAAGAAAAAATTCTCGATTTCATTCTTTTTCTCTCAAATTGAACGTATAAGAATAAGATCGAAATGATAATTTTTTTTTTGTTGATATAATACGTTCGAAGAAAAAATTACGATACATTATTCAGAGAGAGAGTTTTTCAGCAGATGAACGCGTCTTATAACTTGTGAAAAAATAAGTTTGTGTCCGTGCGAGAATTGATACTAGCTGTGCTTAAAATCAGCAATAATAAGAGTTCAAAAGGTAAGTTGCATGTTTCTCTAAATTTCTGCGTTCATTAAGGTAAACTTGCGTGCACAGAACGAGGTTTGGCTCTTTCAGTTTGCCGGGAGTCCTGGGTTCAGTTTATTTATCCATGTACTTGCTACTATTGGTGCTTAAATTACTGAATTAAATTACATCACACACAAAATTTCAAGTCAATCGAAGGTGAAAATCGGATATTTCAAACAATTGGCTTGAAGCAAAACGGGGACAAAAATTTCTGGGTAAATACATACATTATGGTTTCTTGTCGAAATTTATTAAAATTCCGAAATCAACCGATATTATCGATTTCTGAACTCTAAAGCTCTAAAGTATAAAGTACTAAATGCTTGCATGAAAAAATGTTAAAAATTGCATGAAAAGTTTTAAAAACATTCAAAATAAGTTTTAAATCTAACAGTTTTTTTTGTTTTTAAAACTATAACTATTATGATGGCAAAATTCCAAAAGGAAATTATACAATTTGTATAAAAATTCTTCAACCAAATTAAGAGGTGCAGGTTGCTTGATTACACCGAAAAAAATTCGATTGGATACTCCAACAACTTCAGGACTACAATTGTTTGGTAAAACTTCTTACAATTGTTTCAGACAAATGCATCGCATTAAACTTCGTTTTTATATTTTATTTTTAATATTAGGTTCTTCGACGGTTGATCTTACTGAATATGATCAAAAAGAATTTCAAGAGCTGAAGCAAACCTTACCTGTCATTCAAGAGCCGTGGCTGACTATAGAAAGTTATTGGATACGGAGTTGTGAGGGTCGTCTAAGGGAGTTTAAAGAAACAAAGGATAAATCTTTAAAACATTTTTTAATGACTGGTCACTTTATAGAAATGCTATAATGCCATTATTTTGGTAAGTTTGGAGTTGAAGGCATTTTAAGACTGTTTTGGAATTACAGATTCTTTTTTTTTCTACAGATTGATTTAGATTTTAAAATACTCTTTCCGAATAAACATAAAAAACTTTTGGAGAAGGCAAAACATTTTTTCGAAGTTGTGGTACCAGTGCTACGCAAACTAATTAAAGATAAGCAAAGTCTAAAGGATTTGAACGATATGCCAACTGACCCAGGTAAACAAGTTTTGATCACAATTAAACTATAACGGTACATAATATATAGTTGAAAGCATTAATTTGATTATGCATTAACTTGATCCTTTTAAACTAGTTAAATAAAGTCCAAAATAAATAATTCAGTACAGTCCATTCATCTTTTGCAAGGCAGTCTTAGATCATAAAAAGTGTGTAGTTATTGAGTGTAGTTATGGTATGTTTATAAGTATACGGGTTTCTGGTGAAATAATTCAAAAAAGATATTTTTCGCCACTAATTTCACAACTTTCAAAACACACTTCGGCATTATGTCCCATTAAGGAACTTAGCAGAGACAACAATAAGCCGCCAGTCCGGTCGGTTCTTGGCAAGCTCGTCCCAGCCTTAAACAAGTCCCAGAAATATAAAGACTTCTGCGATGCCGTTTTTTATACCCCGTTGAATTTTTAGATACTAGAAGTTTTTACCGTCGAAAAAGTAAAAACTTCTTCGTTCTCTTTGAACTTCCCAAATTAATGGGGGGCCATACAACTAAAGGAAAAACCTAACCCGAAATAATACAATTAATTCTAAATTGACGGCCAGAAGAGCAAAATAACGAGAATGAGGGTGGCCACCAAACTAGCATTTTAACTTCTTTTAAAACACTAAACAGTCTTACCGAAACTAACTTCCCCACCTTCATAGTTTCTTTAAAATTTCTAAGCAGTTTCGATAAAGGCCATGTGGAGAACTTTCCCCGCCTTGTGCAAAATAAGTATAAAAACAAAAACCACCTTATGCACAATACTTTTTTGACAAAAACGAAACGATTTCAATTTTGTATAAGCTTCAATTTCGTATAAACCCATTGAAATTACATGTCACATATCTTTTTCCATAAAAAGTAATCCTCTGAATTACACTATATTTTCTACATCTAAATTTAGTTGAAATAATAGAAGCAATAGCTTCCGTCAGTTTGACATATTTCGTTTCAGATATTGAGGCAATTTTTAGAGTATGACAGCTGTGCTTCTATACGATCTGTAAACAGTTACAACCGAAACAACTACAATCCTAATGACAGCTATAACTTCTATAACCTTTTTTCGGAAGCTCTATTTAGTGATCTGTAGATAAGTTTCGGTAAAGCTTCTTATATTAAATATAGAAATATTTTAGAAGCTTTCATTCCGGCGGTGCGGAGAACTTCTCTGTGGAAGTTGTATATCGAAACTTTATAGAAGTAAAATATAACTAGCTTCCACTTAGAAGCTTAAGCGAAGCTTTATTGAAGCTAAAACTTATATAGTTCCAAATTGAGAAGCAAGTTTGCTAGTTGGGCACCCGATGCAGTGTGAAAAATTACTCAGCACAAATTCACACAACTGACGTCGTCGTTAGTCGTCGAACTAACGCAAACAGGGCATGGACGGTATAAACCTACCTACTGCCCCTCAGGTACACGAGGTAACCATTCCTTTCGGCAGTTGTTTTTAAGGCTACACTGTTATCATATTCCTCCTGTTTCCGTCCTACCCTTTTGATATCGTACAGGGTAATCATTCCCTTAAGTATTTTATTTCTCTTATCCCATATCCATTTGTTTTTTGTTGTTTTTTTCCTATACTTAATTTTTTTTTAAATTATTATTATTATTATTCTTTATTTTGTAGTTATTGTTTTTTTCCCCTTTTTAATTTTGTTCTTTGTTTGTTTTTAAATAATTCAATTTTTATCATGGTTGCATGACTCCTGCATAGGAGTTCATGGGGAACCGAGAGTGTTGTTTGGTTAGGCGAATAGCTGTCTCAATACCGAAACATTCAACGCATCAATAAAAAAAATCTATCTGGTATTCCGTTGCCTGCCCAATTAGATTCTGGAGGCTTCCGGGTTGGAACTGTGTTCTCACGTTCCACGTTTGATTCAAACAGATTGTCCAGGTACAATAGCAAGGGAGGTCTAAACCAGAAAGACGTTCCATTCCAAAGCTTATGTTGTCTTTTATTAACAATTGTTTTTTACGGGACGAGGAAAATCGCATCTTACGACACGCTTGAGTGCGGTGGGCTGATTTTTTTGAAGAAGGGGACCTCAACTCCACAGGTGAGCCTATGATGAAATTGGGTTAGCCACGCTACAACTCCCCATTTCAGTCGCCTCTTACGACACGCATGCAGTGGATTGATTTTTTCCCTCAATAGAAGTCACTTATTTCAGCAAACTTTAACTAATTTATCTGATTCACTTCAATAGTCATTTAATTTTTTTTTATTTAAATTTTTACAGGGCTACGACATTTAAAACTGTTCAAATTAATGCACTACGCTACGAGACCAAATACAAGAATTCCTGCAACAAATAAGAAAGGAATGTGGAAGCCGACTATTCTCAATTCGATTAGCTCATTTGTACGAAATGCGTTATAAAAAAAAATTAAAAATTATAATTAATTTATTTTTAAATGATCTATTTAAAATAAAAGAATATTTTTTAAAAATAGTGATTTTTTTATCCCGTTTAAGGTTAATGGAACATCGGTGGATTGAGAGTTTTATTCCAGTTCCTTATTTTTACAAGGTTGCTATTTTACGGGTTATAGTTGTCTCAGTAGTGATGTTTCTTAAAGGTCTATGTGATAAGAAACAACTCTGACAGCCATAAGTCAATCTAAATAGCCGTACAACATCGAGTGCATGTCCGATACATTTAGCAATACCGAAGCACGTAAAAATCTTCCCGCGGGTTTAAAAACCCTGACAGGCAGCTTTTTATTTGCTTTTGTGGGTGTCGCTGAACGTACCGCATTCCCACTGAAATTGAGAAAAATCTTTTCTCAAACTAAATATTGTCATCTTCGATTTGAGAAAACTTTTTTCTTAAAACGATAATGAATTGATTGAAAATGAAATATATCGGATCAATACCAAAAGTAACATACGATCATGTCGATCAAAAAATTCTTAAAATGATCAGAATTTCTCAAAATGAGCTTTTGGTTTCTCAACTTCTTCCGCTCAAATTCTTGAAGAAATACAACTCCATCTTAAATTGATACTTTTGGTATTGATTTGATACAACAAGTTTATAAGCTTTGAGAATAATATCGAGAATATAATATCAAAATAAGAAATTTGTTTATCATAATCAGTAGATTTACATCAACTCAAAAAAATAAACCAAAGTTCAATCTGATGCAGCATTTTATATCAATTTGAGAACTCATATTCTCGTCCATATATTGACATACAAAAATCATCAATTTGATGATTTTTTTATCAAATTTAACTCTTTTTTTCTCTCTGTGTACCTTCAGATGCAGCTATACTTAAGATCAATCTGATTGACATATGACGAGCAACGGGACTGAAAACATTGAAATAATATATACCTTCCTTCTACTCAAATCCTCTGATGACAAGTCTTGCCTTGTGTTTTCCATCGTCCTTTTTGCGTAGTACCCAGCGGCAAGTTAGAGGCTTAATATTCTTTGGTTTATCAGCCAGGCCTTCATCTTTATTAATGATTCATATTCTTCTGACATAGCTTGCTTCCAGTTTTCATCCTTAAAGGCTTCAGCAAAAGAGATGTCATTTGCTTCACCGATGATATCAGTCTCAAGATCTTGCATCATTAAAGCTGAATCAGTAATATAATCATTCAATTTGGGTGGTGCTTTCATTTTACGACGATCTCGCAAATTTCTTCTTATTGGGACTTCGGCTTGACTGTCAGAGCTGACTGATTTTCTTTTTCCAAACTTACAGAGAAAATTTCATCTTCAGACTCTTCATTTTCAACACTTTTATATGCAGAACTTATATCTGATTCTTCGTTTTCAGTTGTTTCAATATTATTTTCAGACGACAACATTTCCAATTCAGCAAAACTTTCAGTTCCAACGTTATCATCAAATACCACATTACTTGAACTTCCGACATCATTGATTTCATTTATGAAAACTCTGAAACTTGGAGAATCTATATCGTAGCCAACGAATATGCCTTTTACTGCTCAATCTTACTTCTTTTATTCTTTTCTATCAAAACATAGCAGTCATATCCAAAAGATTTTAGTTTACTGACATCTGTTTTTCTTCCAAACCATAAAGTAGCTGGACTTTTACCTTTTACTGTACTTGTGTCAGTATGATTAATTGTGAACACTACATAGTTAACAACTTCGCCCCACAGATTTTCATCCAGATTTCGAGCATGTAAGACTGACTTTGCAGCCTCAACTACAGTTCTCATTTCTCCTTCAATGCGTCTGTTCTGCTGTAGTGTATAAGCACTAGACTTACTATGAAAAACACCGAGACCCTCCAGAATTTGTTGTGTGTCACGGTTTTTTATTTCAGTGCCATGGTCTGATCGTAATGCCTTGACTCTTCTGTCAAATCGGTTTTGAACTAACCTCAAAAATACTTCCAACTTAGTAGCAGTTTCGCCTTTATTTTTCAAAAAATACACAGTCCTAAAATGCGTATAATCGTCCTTGAAAAGCAAAAAATATTTTGCTCCTCCTAAAGAGTAAATGTTCATCTCACATAGATCTACATGTACTAAATCTAATTGCCAAGTCGATATCTTTGGATTTGTAGGATGTGATACTTTATGTTGTTTGCTATAGGTACATCCTGAACATATATATTCATTCCAGTCATCTTTGAATTTAATTCCATTTCTGATTAAAACATCTCGTACATGTGCAACATTTTGTTGTGCAAGTTTTTCATGCCATTTTCTTAGTGAAATATTTGCAAGACATTTTTCAAACTCCTGACGAAATTGCATTTTGAATAGTAAGTTATAGAATAGTTAGATGTAGAATAGTTAGTTAGAATAGTTAACTAACTATTCTAACTAACTAGTTATAGAATAGTTAGTTGTACTAACAAATTCAGTAATATAGGCATTTTTTCCTTATCCTGATAATTCGTCGGTTGAATCACCTACGAAATTACCCGTTTTAAGCACTCCGTCATTTGACACGTCTTCTATAAAAATAGTTGAATCGGTAGATAGAGTAAAGCTTTGTAAAGCTTTATTCGAGCATTAGCCGTAGTAAATGTGGCCACGGCTACGGAAGCGTGTTTAAGTGGTATAATAAAATCATTACTTGGATGTTTCCATTTCACCCATAGAACATTTTCTACTGGAAACACATCAGTTATTTCAAATCCTGGGGATGAGATTAATTTATACAATTCAGAAACTGTATGAATTATGGCCGTCTGATTGTTATCATTTCTTTGTCCCAATTTTCCCCAAAGTGCATTTAAAAGAAGTTTACTGCAACCTCTTTGTGAAGGACTATTTCTAATTGCTTTTGGATCCAAATGAATCCCTTCATGCTCAAAAAACTCCTTAATGTAGTTTTCTTTTTCAATTTGAGTGGAAACGTTTGGCGGCCAATCACTTGCTTCTTGTTTTAACTTAAGGAAGCAATTCATATAATTAGTGAACACGCCGCCACACTTTTTTTCTCTATTATATTGAGCTTTCTCGTATTGCCAAACTTCAAAATTTTCTGCAATCTTGTAACTATGATTAATTGCTAGTTTGACTTCATCCAATACCCAAGCACACGATAACATTCGTTCAGATTCTTCATGTGTACAACGGAGGCAAACATTTTCAGTTTCTCCGCATGTTCGCAGTGGCGGATTTACCATATGCGAGGCAATAGGCAAGTTTTCTATTATATTAGTTGAGTTTTTAATTCTTGTGTTCTATTGTGTTTTGGATATTTATTAGAACGTAACGAAACAAAAAACGCATCTAGGTTTTAAATGCACATAGAGTATTTTTTTTATATTTTGGATGAAGATGCACTAATAAGACTCCTCAAGATGCGGAACCATTTATTTTTTTCGCTGATTTTAGGAGGATTGATTACATTGACTTAAAACTTAACCTTTCGGACTTTTAAAGACGCAAACTCACCAATTAAATCAGAACAGTCCAAGAACCGACTTATTTTATTTTCAATGGAAATTAAAGCTAATGCAGATAAGCGGTCTTGACCCATAGTGGAACGTAAATATTTTTTTATGAGTTTTAATTTGGAAAATGACCTTTCTGCGCTTGTCACTGAAATAGGGGAAGTTAGTAAAATTCGTAGGGCAATAAATAAATTTGGAAAAATTTCGATTAAAGAATTTGCCGTAATATACTTCAAAATTTCCAGAGCATCTTTCGATTCCGCCGAAGCTTCCATTCTTAAAAATGTATTTATTTTAGTAGGATAATTCTTCATGGTTCACGTTCGAATCTTCTGTATTAGGACTTCTCAGTGATATTTCAAAATTTTTACAATCATTCAACAATTCATTTGCATCTAAACTTCGCATTTTTTCGGTACGGGTTAAAAAACCAAATATTTTGTTGTATGAATCAAGCATTTTGAATCTTTCACATAAGCTTACTAATGCAACATCAATTATTGCATTAAAAAAATCTACTTTATATTTAGACTTTCCATTTAGAGGTGTATCAGTTCCTTCATATTCCAAAAAACGTCGTTTTCGGCTAAGCCGCACTTGAGGGAACACTGGCTCAGTACCTAATTTTTATTTTTTTTCAGATTTTTTAATAATCGCTTCAAATGATTCATCACTTCTGAATGATTCTAAAAATTTGTTCGTAGTTTCCACCAATTTTATCATAATAGGAATATCTGCCGAGGGATTCTGCATAACTTTACTTACTTTGTTAATTTCATACAATATATCATGCCAAATTGTAAGTGAAAGTATAAACTGATATGAGGATATCTCATTCGCAAGACCGTTAGCTTCAGAAACAGCAACTCCATTTGAACTTGAATCTGCAACTTTGTATAAAGCTTCTATACTTTGAACCAAATTATCTTTTTTTTTTTTTTTTTTATTAATTAGTTAGACATGTTTAGCACACTAAATATGAAATATTCATTATTTAGACTCTTTGAATATCCGTAGATACCATGTCAACTATAAAGGAAGGAGATGAGGAAAATGGAAAGAATGGGGATATAGGGATAACTATACTAATTTTTTTAAATGATGATGGACATTTTCTTTAAATGCCTGAGGGGAAAATTCATCAGGAAATACAGAGGAGTGCAATGAGTTCCATAATTTGGCCACTCTATTAAAATAGTCGTTTTGGAAGGACACAGTTCTACAACGAGGTATTTGTACAACAAATGGATGGGATAACTCGGCAGCTCTTGTTTGTCGATTATACTGCGCACACGATGGAAGGATATTTTGAATTTCTTTAGAGGAGAATTCGCTAAAGTTATATTTAAGATTGACAATTAAGCCACATTTCTTCTGTGCTGGAGTGAATCAAGCTGGTCCGTTAGTTCGGTATTACCAATCAACCGTATTGCTTTTCTCTGTACAGAGTCTAGATAATTTCTTGTTGACTGACAAGCACCTCCCTACACATGACAGCAGTACTCCATACATGGACGAATAAAGGACTTGAAGATTAGCAAAATTTGCTCGGGATTGAAATACATTTTACATCGACTCAAGAATCCTAATTTTTGCATTGCAGATTTAGCGAGGTTGAACACATGTTTATCCCATTTCAGGTTATTTTGAATATCCACTCCAAGAAGTCTAACTGATTTAACCTCACGCATGGTTTATTTTAATAGGAAAATTTTTATGTCGCTCTATTCGTGAAAGACGGCATAATTTGGTTTTGGTTGGATTAAATGAAACAAGATTACGATCACCCCATTCCATTATACGCTCCAGATCTTTGTTGATAGAATCAATTAGCAACTCTCTATCAGTGGTAACTGCAGTATGAGATTGAAATTTAGGAGATGCATGTGATGCATGTAATGTGCTGTCATCAGCAAAACTAGGGATTGGGTGCACTGTGGAAATAAGTAAGTCATTAATGTATAGAGGAAACAAGGTTGGTGAGAGTGCCGAACCTTGGTGAACCCCAGCATTGGTTGTGAAAATATTGGATATGATACCATCTAAATTAACATGAAATTGGCGACCTGTAAGAAAACTATGAATCCATGAGACAGTAAGATGGTCTATGCCATAAGATTGTAATTTAGCTATAAGATTTTTATGCGACACTTTATCAAATGCTTTAGAAATGTCAAGTGAAATACTGAATGTTTCACCGTGGTTTTCCAGCGATTTGTTCCAGAGATGGGATACGTAGACTAACAGATCACCTGTTGCATGACTTCTACGAAAGCCGCAGTATGGCTTATCATCAATAATTCGCGACATTTCCAAATAATCTATCAAACTGTTGTTAACATATTTTTCAAATATTTTAGCTAAAACCGACAGAATTGCAATTGGTCTATAGTTGTTAGGGTCTATCTTACTGCCTTTCTTTGATATGGGTTGAACGCTGGCCAGCTTCCAAGAATTGGGAAATATTCCGGTTTTATAAGATAAATAGAAAATTTTTGTTAAAATTGGAGCTAGTTGTCTAGCGAAGTTTTTAACAATGAGGGGTGGAATACCGTCGGGGCCAGCAGATTTATTGATATTGATAGAAAGAAGCATTTTCCGTACAATATTGCAACGAAAAATAATTGGTTTCATTTTCGTTACAACTGGGGGAATGAGTGTAGGAGAATGGGGGGGTTCAACTATGTTTGAGTTTTCTGCGAAAATACGACCTAAAAGAGCCGCTTTCTCTTTCCAGTCGCTCACGGGAATGTCATTCAGAACTAAGGTTGGAATAGAGGATCGAGTAAAATTGCTCTGGACTGATTTAACTGCCTGAAAGAAACTACGTGAGCCAGATGGGTGCTCGGCGAATTTCTTTGCTTTCTTCTGGATAAACGCGTCTTTGTCCAAGTCTATTTTGAATTTACTAATATTTCTGGCTTTCTTATAGGCGCTATGGGTTTCAGGTGTTTTATTAGCGTTATACGTCTTGAATGCTTTGCGTTTATTCCTTACTGCCTCATCAACATCCCGTGTGAACCAAGGCTCAGTTTAAGGAGTGATTAATCGATTTGGAATAAACCGCCGCATTCCTTCTTTTATGATTTCAGAAATTCTTATTACCGATGTGTTAGGATCTTGATAAACACAACAAATAGTTTTCCAAGGTGTTTCATCATAAAAGTTTCTCATTCCCTCCCAGTCACCGCGTTTTTAGTTCCAAACCCGACGAGGATTTGCTTTACTTTGTGTCGGTGATGTAAATTGCACTATTGCTGATATTAGTAAATGGTCCGATGATCCCAGGGGTTGATCAACTTTTGTCTTCGTAGTATCTGGTTTGTTTGTCAAAAACAGATCCAGCAAATTATTATTATGATGTGAATTGTCTGCGATTCTAGTGGGACACTCAATCATTTGCGTTAAACCGTGATAATCTGCGAGTATCAGTTCGGTTTGCCTTCCTACGTCGTCAGTGCGCGATGAATACTTAAGCCATTCTTTATTATGAATATTAAAGTCACCAAGAATGACCAGTCTTGATTTGGGGTAAGTAGTATAGCTATAAGAGTTCAAGCCCGTTTTTCCATACAAAATTTGTATGAAACTAAAAGTCGACCAAAATCGTATTTATGACGTCACGAAAGAGCGTGCAAACAGAATACGATAATTAATAATTAGATTCATCACGTCATCAAAGAGTGTTAAAAGAGATTGCGTGAATTATTACTTACACTACTATGATGTATTCTAGACATGTATGACGTCACCAGATAATCAGAATACTACAATGTATGAGTTTAGTTATTTATCTAACCATATAATATTCATGATGAAATATGAAATAAAATAATATATAGATTGTTAGTGTTGTATTACTGTGTTTGCCTTTTTGTATGCTAATGAAATTTTTTTTGCTAGTTTTTGTGTGATCTCACACGATGGAGGAAAAATAGTATACGTTTGGCAACATTCATGACGTCATGGAAAGAAGATAATGATAATTATTAATTAGATGTCTGACGTCATCAAAAAGTTTTAAAAGAGAATGCGATAATTATTACTTGCACTCCAATGTTGTATTACTTCCTGACCAATCCGACTACTACGATATAGGTAATTATACAATATTTGTGATGAAATATCGTAGAGTGTAGAATGTAGATTTTTTATTGTTTGCCATAGATAAACTGAATACTACAATAAAGTTAATGAATGATATTACGCAAAAATCGTAATAAAATGTTGTATTATTTAATTTTCTTTTGATGTTATTGTTATGTTTGGACCATGTGTGAAATATTTTTAATTATTAATTGTTATTTGTTTTTGTTGTAAACATAAAGTCATCTAATTTTTTTGTTTTTTGATGCATGAGTTTGACCTAATCGATATCAACAACATGAATGACGTGGTTGATGACATCACAAAACAATCATTTTAAAATAAGATATAAAATAATTGCTTACAGTTCTTGGGTTAACACACCAATTTTATTGTTTGTAAGTTTTTTATTTGTAATTATTGGGTAGAGATAATCTGAATACTACGATGTCTAATTATTTATGACATCATACATCAAGAAAAAGATTTAAGAAAAGTAGTATAAAAGATATTACAAGACAAGATGAAACATGTTAATACAAATATTTCAATAAAGAAATTCTACTGATATTAGGAATTTGAAATTCAGAATGATGTATGTGTTTTTCTGATTTCGATTATATAAAATCAAGAATATAACATTGAAATAAAAGTAGGTTTTGTTGTTTTTACTGTTTCATGCATGTTTGACTTGTGTTCTATATTTATTAATGTGTGACGTCATAAAAATTGAGTAAAAGAAAATAATCACCAGATAATCAGAATACTACAATGTATGAGTTTAGTTATTTATCTAGCCATATAATATTCATGATGAAATATGAAATATAATAATATATAGATTGTTATTGTTGTATTACTGTGTTTGCCTTTTTGTATGCTAATGAGATTTTATTGCTAGTTTTTGTGTGATCTCACACGATGGAGTAAAAATAGTATACGTTTGGCAACATTCATGACGTCATGGAAAGAAGATAACGATAATTATTAATTAGATGTCTGACATCATCAAAAAATTTTCGTAGTGTTATTATACAATATTTGTGATGAAATATCGTAAAGTGTAGAATGTAGATTTTTTATTGTTTGCCATAGATGAACTGAATACTACAACGAAGTCAATGAAAGAGATTATGCAACAATCGTAATAAAATGTTGTATTATTTAATTTTCTTCTGATGTTGTTGTTATGTTTGGACCATGTGCGAATTATTTTTAATTATTAATTGTTATTTGTTTTTGTTGTAAACATAAAGTCATCTAATTTTTTTAGATGAAATTTTTCATCTATATCGTTTTTTATGTCTTCAAAAAAGTCATTTGTTTTAATCTCATATATTAACGAGTCAGTATCTGTATACAATAAAGCAGCGTTGTCTTTATACTTAGATTTAATATAGTTGTAATGGAAGTCATACATCAGTGTTTTTGAAATTTCTAAAACGCTAAATCCTACATAAATTGGTTTGTTGTACAATATCGATAGTTGATTCATCTGAATTACTACAAGATCTTCTTTAAAAACCGAAGATGAATGAAAATTCGGTTTACTAATTAGTCGGTTAGCACCGAACTTATTATTAATATTTCCCCAATGTGTTAAAAGTTGAATATCTTTTCGTTTAGCTACATTTTCAAGAGTCTTTCCAAATACGCTATTGTTCATCAACTTATAAAAGTCTTTATCAAATGCATTTTGAGCTTGAGATCGAAGATTTGTGTTTAGATCGATATACGGTTTAAGCCAAGGTGTTTGATTAAATTTGAGTATTCTATATGTTTTGGTTAATAGCAAACCTTCTACTAAACATTGTTTTAAATTTTTTTGATGAATTACATAGTTCCTTTATATAACCAATATCGTCCGTGTCATTTATTTGCAGAATATCAATTTGAATTTCATTAGAACTTAGGCATTTAAAATTCGAAACTGGAAGATGTTGACTCATTGCCCAACCATATAGATTATTTGCATCTAAGTAAATAATAAATCTTGAATCTAACAATTCATTATATGTTTTTATATATATATATATGATTGGCTCTTGCATAACGCTTTGAGCATTGAGCTAATCCGCCTCGAACCCTACTGTTGATAATATTTATCATATCAATATCTGTCAAAAAATCCAATTTCACTTTTGTAAACTTCAACATAGCATCCCAGCTTAGACCTGGAGCTGTGAAATAGTATGCAGGGTCAAGATCATATGTATTCAAACAAAAGTTTCTAAAGTTTTCAAAAATATCTGCTAATTTAAAAGTATTCCAAACAGTTTTTGCATGGATGAATTGTTCGCTTGTTATATCAGTATTATTAAGCTTATTGAAAAAACTAGATGGTGGTGGTAAACTAGTTTCATTAAACTTCTCGAGACTATCAAGATAATCATAAGGAAAAATATCTTTCGTTTTAAACTCATTTAAAACTCGAAAAGCTTTCTTTACCTCTTTAAATTGATCATCTGTAAGATTGGTTGCTAATTTATCAATACTTGAGGCCATAAATTTGAAAGATCAATAAATCTGAGTTTAATTTTTTTATCTTCATCAATTTTGATACGTTTAGTGAAAGAAATATATCGCTTTGTTCTGTGCAATAAGTTCATAAATACTAGATTAATCAATAATCATACGTTTCCCACATTTATCATATGAATCCCTTAAAGTATTTGTACTTTCCCTTTCTAACAAATGGATAGTTGTTGTAGACAGTAAACAAAAACTAAAGTATGTAGTTGTTAAATGGTATGGAATTTACAAATGAAAATTCAGTATCTGAACCATTTTTTCTGAGAAACTTTAAACCATACGTTTGAATTGAAAAACATCCCATTTCTTCTTTTACTTACTTGAGTTTAATTGATCTCAAAAATCCCATTTAAAATTTTAAATTCTCCTTAATGTAGTCTAAAGTTAATATATTTAGGACTCCAAAATGAGCAAGTGTCAGCCATTAAATTAAATTTGTAAATGAATATCCAGTTTCAGAACCATTGAAACATTTAAATCAAATTTAATTTTAAAAAAATTTAAAAAAAACATTTGTAAAAAAAATTGTTTCAGTTTGTTTTTTATTGAAATTTTTTTAATTAAAATTTTTTTATTTATTTTTTTTTTAAATTTTTTTTTAAATTTTTTTTTTTAAATTTTTTTTTTCAATTTTTTTTTTAAATTTTTTTTAAAATTTTTTTTAAATTTTTTTTTTAAATTTTTTTTTAATGTTTTTTTTGAAATTTTTTAAAATTAAATTTGATTTAAATGTTTCAATGGTTCTGAAACTGGATATTCATTTACAAATTTAATTTAATGGCTGACACTTGCTCATTTTGGAGTCCTAAATATATTAACTTTAGACTACATTAAGGAGAATTTAAAATTTTAAATGGGATTTTTGAGATCAATTAAACTCAAGTAAGTAAAAGAAGAAATGGGATGTTTTTCAATTCAAAGGTATGGTTTAAAGTTTCTCAGAAAAAATGGTTCAGATACTGAATTTTCATTTGTAAATTCCATACCATTTAACAACAACATACTTTAGTTTTTGTTTACTGTCTACAACAACTATCCATTTGTTAGAAAGGGAAAGTACAAATACTTTAAGGGATTCATATGATAAATGTGGGAAACGTATGATTATTGATTAATCTAGTATTTATGAACTTATTGCACAGAACAAAGCGATATATTTCTTTCACTAAACATATCAAAATTGATGAAGATAAAAAAATTAAACTCAGATTTATTGATTCTTTCAAATTTATGGCCTCAAGTATTGATAAATTAGCAACCAATCTTACAGATGATCAATTTAAAGAGGTAAAGAAAGCTTTTCCAGTTTTAAATGAGTTTAAAACGAAAGATATTTTTCCTTATGATTATCTTGATAGTCTCGAGAAGTTTAATGAAACTAGTTTACCACCACCATCTAGTTTTTTCAATAAGCTAAGCCATCTAAGCTTAATAATACTGATATAACAAGCGAACAATTCATCCATGCAAAAACTGTTTGGAATACTTTTAAATTAGCAGATATTTTTGAAAACTTTAGAAACTTTTGTTTGAATACATATGATCTTGACCCTGCACACTATTTCACAGCTCCAGGTCTAAGCTGGGATGCTACGTTGAAGTTTACAAAAGTGAAATTGGATTTGTTGACAGATATTGATATGATAAATATTATCAACAGTAGGGTTCGAGGCGGATTAGCTCAATGCTCAAAGCGTTATGCAAGAGCCAATCATATATATATATAAAAACATATAATGAATTGTTAGATTCAAGATTTATTATTTACTTAGATGCTAATAATCTATATGGTTGGGCAATGAGTCAACATCTTCCAGTTTCGAATTTTAAATGGCTAAGTTCTAATGAAATTCAAAATTTTGATATTCTGCAAATAAATGACACGGACGATATTGGTTATATAAAGGAACTATGTAATTCTTCACAAAAAATTTAAAACAATGTTTAGCAGAAGGTTTGCTATTAACCAAAACATATAGAATACTCAAATTTAATCAAACACCTTGGCTTAAACCGTATATCGATCTAAACACAAATCTTCGATCTCAAGCTCAAAATGCATTTGATAAAGACTTTTATAAGTTGATGAACAATAGCGTATTTGGAAAGACTCTAGAAAATGTAGCTAAACGAAAAGATATTCAACTTTTAACACATTGGGGAAATATTAATAATAAGTTCGGTGCTAACCGACTAATTAGTAAACCGAATTTTCATTCATCTTCGGTTTTTAAAGAAGATCTTGTAGTAATTCAGATGAATCAACTATCGATATTGTACAACAAACCAATTTATGTAGGATTTAGCGTTTTAGAAATTTCAAAAACACTGATGTATGACTTCCATTACAACTATATTAAATCTAAGTATAAAGACAACGCTGCTTTATTGTATACAGATACTGACTCGTTAATATATGAGATTAAAACAAATGACTTTTTTGAAGACATAAAAAACGATATAGATGAAAAATTTCATCTAAAAAAATTAGATGACTTTATGTTTACAACAAAAACAAATAACAATTAATAATTAAAAATAATTCGCACATGGTCCAAACATAACAACAACATCAGAAGAAAATTAAATAATACAACATTTTATTACGATTGTTGCATAATCTCTTTCATTGACTTCGTTGTAGTATTCAGTTCATCTATGGCAAACAATAAAAAATCTACATTCTACACTTTACGATATTTCATCACAAATATTGTATAATAACACTACGAAAATTTTTTGATGATGTCAGACATCTAATTAATAATTATCGTTATCTTCTTTCCATGACGTCATGAATGTTGCCAAACGTATACTATTTTTACTCCATCGTGTGAGATCACACAAAAACTAGCAATAAAATCTCATTAGCATACAAAAAGGCAAACACAGTAATACAACAATAACAATCTATATATTATTATATTTCATATTTCATCATGAATATTATATGGCTAGATAAATAACTAAACTCATACATTGTAGTATTCTGATTATCTGGTGATTATTTTCTTTTACTCAATTTTTATGACGTCACACATTAATAAATATAGAACACAAGTCAAACATGCATGAAACAGTAAAAACAACAAAACCTACTTTTATTTCAATGTTATATTCTTGATTTTATATAATCGAAATCAGAAAAACACATACATCATTCTGAATTTCAAATTCCTAATATCAGTAGAATTTCTTTATTGAAATATTTGTATTAACATGTTTCATCTTGTCTTGTAATATCTTTTATACTACTTTTCTTAAATCTTTTTCTTGATGTATGATGTCATAAATAATTAGACATCGTAGTATTCAGATTATCTCTACCCAATAATTACAAATAAAAAACTTACAAACAATAAAATTGGTGTGTTAACCCAAGAACTGTAAGCAATTATTTTATATCTTATTTTAAAATGATTGTTTTGTGATGTCATCAACCACGTCATTCATGTTGTTGATATCGATTAGGTCAAACTCATGCATCAAAAAACAAAAAAATTAGATGACTTTATGTTTACAACAAAAACAAATAACAATTAATAATTAAAAATATTTCACACATGGTCCAAACATAACAATAACATCAAAAGAAAATTAAATAATACAACATTTTATTACGATTTTTGCGTAATATCATTCATTAACTTTATTGTAGTATTCAGTTTATCTATGGCAAACAATAAAAAATCTACATTCTACACTCTACGATATTTCATCACAAATATTGTATAATTACCTATATCGTAGTAGTCGGATTGGTCAGGAAGTAATACAACATTGGAGTGCAAGTAATAATTATCGCATTCTCTTTTAAAACTTTTTGATGACGTCAGACATCTAATTAATAATTATCATTATCTTCTTTCCATGACGTCATGAATGTTGCCAAACGTATACTATTTTTCCTCCATCGTGTGAGATCACACAAAAACTAGCAAAAAAAATTTCATTAGCATACAAAAAGGCAAACACAGTAATACAACACTAACAATCTAAATATTATTTTATTTCATATTTCATCATGAATATTATATGGTTAGATAAATAACTAAACTCATACATTGTAGTATTCTGATTATCTGGTGACGTCATACATGTCTAGAATACATCATAGTAGTGTAAGTAATAATTCACGCAATCTCTTTTAACACTCTTTGATGACGTGATGAATCTAATTATTAATTATCGTATTCTGTTTGCACGCTCTTTCGTGACGTCATAAATACGATTTTGGTCGACTTTTAGTTTCATACAAATTTTGTATGGAAAAACGGGCTTGAACTCTTATAGCTATACTACTGGGGTAGTCCGTGGTAATCTTGTCTAGATTAGCCGATATTTTATCGAAAAAGGGACATCCTGAGGGAGAATTTGGCGATCTGTATAATCTTATTACAAACATAGTTTCATCAACACCTGAGATCTTCAGTGCTATAGAATTATGGTGCTTAGAGTTCAACTCGTAGGCCTTAATTCTCATACATGAAAGTGAATCTCGAAGAAATACACAGACACCATGCTTGTTATAAAAGGAATGTTCCAATTCGTAACTAGGTATCCGGTATTTATCGAGATCCAATTTCGATGCTTTGTTTCGGTAAGAAACAATATGTCAGGTTTATTTTTTTCGATGTAGTGATGAACCTCGTTTAGATTCGAATTGAGACCTCTTATGTTGGTGAAGTCAATGCTAAGCTGTTGGTTCACTCTGCTGCATTTTTGTTGAGACAAAGACTTACCCTTTGACATTGCAGGTATAGATACTGAAATTCGGCCAGGCCTAAATTTTAACACTACACAATACAAAAGAAACTGGGCATCTCTGTCACAAAAACACGATAGCAGGTTTCATGCAACAGTAGGTCGATAAGAGAAAAGCAAAAAAAAATGGGGACACAAAAGACACTATCAAAATTGAAGAGTACAAATAAAGGGTTAAATTTGAAAATCCCACTAACAACCAAAACCAAATTTTACCTTCCCTGTTACCAAGCAATATTAAACAAATTTATGCTTTAAATAATAAAATAATAAATAAATTTATTACATCAAAGCAATAAAAGGTAAAATTTTGCCTGCCAATCTGGTAACGGCAAATATAAAATACCAAATAATTATCTAAAAAAAAGAACAATCTCACCAATTATATAATTGTACGCCTCCGTTCTTCAACAATTATATTTTCATAAACACTAACACTAACACAAACACTATACAAAACAATTATTTTCGATTATTTGTTTTTTTTTATCCTTTAAATATACACTAACACAAACACTATGACATACACTTTTTTTTCTATTTTCGATTATTATTTTTTTTTTTGTATTTTTTTCTATAAAATTTTTACCTTCTTCGTCTGTTTCTGGTTGATGAATCATAACTTTACAACTTTTATACTATTTATACGGCTTTCCCAACGCGTATCTGATAATGATTTGACAGTCATTTTACAAACACTTTGCAGTATGTCCCATCGAACGGTTGATGCAACAAAAAATGTAAAAATTCGTTGAACAGTACCAAAAAAGTTAGTTGCAATTGATACTGATTTCGCAGCATCACATACCATTAGATTAAATGTGTGGTTAGCACATGGAACGTAAAAAGCTCTGGAATTTTTTTCTTTGAATAAAGCTTGAACTCCTTTGTATTGCCCTCGCATGTTAGCACCATTATCATACAATTGACCGCGACAATTCATTAGATCCAAATTATACTCAGCTAATAAATTTAAACAAATTTCAACTAAACTTGAACCAGTGCTATCAGTTATGTGAAAAAAACCACAAAAAAATTCTTTAATTTGTTCTTCTTCCTGATTAATTTTAATGCATCTCAAAAGAATTGAAAGCTGTTCCTTATGACTTACATCAGAAGTGAAATCCATGATAACAGAAAAATATTTTGATTACTGTACAGAAGATACGATAGTTTTCAGTATTCTTCTCGATATAAGTCCAATTATTTCATTCTGCACATCTTTTCCAAAATAAGTGTCAAAGCATTCTTTATTTTTTATTCGTTTGAGATGCTCTAACATAACTGGATCAAATTTTGCTATAAGTTCTACTTGTGCCAAGAAGTGTCCATTATTAGGCTGATAAACTTGCTCACGGTGTCCACGAAAAGCTAACACTAGCACTATAGCAAAAAGACGTTCAAGTACCAAGCGCCAATGTTTCTTCTCATTTTCTATCATTCTCTGCCAATTTTGATCAATTGTTGCATTTGATTTTAAATTAACTGACATATTCATCCATTTTTGCATATAGCTAATGTGATCCTGAGATTTATCATGTTGTTTTAAGCTAGAACCTATATTTTTCCAATCTGAATAACCTTCAGTCGACGATAAACATATTTTTCGGGTAGAAAAAATTTTGCAACAAAAGCAAAATACCGAAATAATATTTTGTAAAGAATACACTAGCCAGTTTCTAGAAACTTCTTCACCGTTAGCAAGAACTCTCGTGTAGAAACTAGTATTAAATCTGCGACCCGATTTATCGGCTTTAAAATTTATTTGTTTAACCTGATTTGGTCCTTTTTTAACAATATCGACTCTTTCTCGTTCATTAAATGAAATGGGCCATAACGCCGGGTCGTCAGAAACAATAACCACATCAGTTATGTGCTTGTTGTGCTTCATGCAAATTGAGATTCGAAGCTAAAACAAAATCATTGGAAGCTAACGAAGACTCTTGAGACAAATTCATTTCAAACTCTTTTTCATGGGTGTCCGATAATAGGACAGCAGAAACTTCAGAATTTGAAACAACAAAAGATAAAGACCCTAAAGATGTTTCAGACTGGTCAGATAAAATATCTACCAATTTTTCTGAAACATCTTGTGAAGTACTAGCACCTGCATCAAAAGTTGTGTTAGTACCTGATGTGAGTGATGATATATTAAAAAAACTTGTCAATGGTTTAATTTTCTTTAACATATCTGTATGTTTTTTCTTATTTCTTTTTTTTCGGCACCCGAAGCCCATTTTCTTCCAGTGTCTCGATCACGATGAGGATTCATAGTTAAATAACGATGAATATAAATTCAAACTTTTTCTAAAGTTTGATATTTATTTATAAATATATAATATAATTTATATAATATTAATATAAAAGTGAATAATCAGAAGAATAGCCAAGGAAAGAGCAGAAGTCGTGAGTATAAAATGTATAATTAGAAGAATAACCAGGAGAAAAGCAAAAATCGTCAATATTAATATCGCATAAATTACTAAGAACACCAAAAAAGAACGTCTGAACTATAAGAATTATAATTTAGAAGTGAAATGGAAAACAAATAATTTCTATTTTTACATTATTCATTGCTTACATTATACCAAAAAATTGTAACTCACACACAATCATAACACAACATTTTTTATACCAATAACAATCATACTATAGCTATAGCAATCATATATTCACAAAAATATAATAACTGTGAAATGTAAAATAAAATCTAGTAGGCTTAGAAAAACTTTCAAATTTGGTTTATGTATATGAGACTAGAAACTCTAACTCGCTAACTCTTTCATATGGTTGCCAGGCATTATGTATAACGCAAAAAAAATTGCTACATACATAATAATAGATGTATATGTAAAGTTAAATATTTTATAAAAATACTGTTTATAAAAATAATGTACGCATACATTATATTGAATTTTAATAAATGAGTTTCGTTGTTTATATTTATTGTACTAAGAAAAATTTTTTATATTACTTGTACTAAGAAAAAAAAATGCGAGGCCACCGGCAAATGCCTGGTTTGCCTGCGCTTAAAACCGCCACTGCATGTTCGACATAAAGTAAATAGAAGTTTGTTATTTATTTTCATTGGAAGAAATGGAATTAATAGTTTTTGAGGGGGTAGCTCTAAACACTTGATTAGACCGTCAATACTTAAGATATCGAGGTTCTTACACTCTTCTCTGCGAAAGACTTTTGGATGATGAATGGGGTTTTTACCATATTTATTTACATACGGGTAGAGTGATGTAAAATCAAAATATCTTATTTTTTCACCATTCTTTATTTTGTAGTAAAGCTGAAATGTTTCTGTTCGACCACCATACAGAGCATCTTTAGGATCAAGATGGCTATACTGTAATTCACGTTTTATTATCTAGAGTTGTGGATAGCTCGCGGTTTTCAGACAGGAAGCTCTTAAACTCACATTCCCAAATTTTTTTAATGTTGTACCCTAACGACTCTATAACATGCAATCTAGCCATTGATTGTTCGTATTTGTTAACGAATGAATCGTTACCATTTATCTCAATGTTTCTGGCTCCAAAACATTTTTGACATCCAAGCCAATAGCAGCCTAGAAATTCATAGACAGTATTGCTGCTTGCGCAAAAGCCATCCACGTAAAAATTGGCGGTTGGTATTTTTACTTCGAAAGAGATTTTTTCTGAAATTTGCTTACTCTCATAAATTAACCATTTTAGACCAATACGAGATTGGTTTTTATCAACATGGTTGTACAAATTTGTTGGAATTACCCCCAAAGTTTTTTCCGCTAAGAATTTCTTACGATGAGCTAGCCTTACTGCCTGAGCTAATGTAAATGATTGCAGCAAAGAATTAACATCTGTTGTAGTTAAGAAATCATTCATAAATTTAATACAACCCTTGCGAAGAATTTCAACATCTAGGGAACAATATTTAATTAATTTCTTCCGATTATCGTAAGGTAAACTGAGCTGTGACTGTTCATTATACCAGTTGTTGAATTTTTAACATCCTTCTGACTCATATGAGATATTCCAAAGTATTTGCGATCGGGAAGATCACCTACATAGTTGTAATTCTCAAGTGTATTAAAAAAGTGGGGATACCAACCTTTAGACAAATTTTCCAAACCAAATGTTTCAGGAAATTTAGATAGAGCCATTGGCAGAAAATTTAACGAATCAATGAAAGTAATATGACCGATTATCATAGGTTATTTTATAAATTTTCATCCCACCTAAAATAGGGAGAATTGACTTGTCTCGTTTTGCCAGCTCTTTAACTATAAACTGACCATCATACGATTTAAAATTATGAGCTATACAAAATATTTGAGAAGAGTTTTTGCGGAATGTTTCGCAGAAATCGATAAATTTTTTTACGCAATTATCAATCTTGTTGTCTCTCAACACAAAATGAACAGCATGTGTTTGAATCCGTCTCCAAATAACATGTATTGCAAACTATTTGCGCAACATATAAATTGGGTTCATGGAGAAATACGTCTTTTTTCAGTTTTGTGCTCTGTACACACTCCAGATCAAAAAAAAAATTATATAAAATCTGGGTGGTGGAAATCTTTTATATGTTTGATTGTAACACGGATGTTCATGTTCAACAATTAACAAACAAACGGAACATTTTTTATTTTTTTTTTTTCCTCACAGTCATGTGTTTTATACGGTCTTTTTTGATAATTTATAAATCTTAAACAAAACTTGCAATGTTTTAGAGAATCACGAACGTTGGGTTTGTGATTTCTATAACAAATTTCTCCGTAAACAAATCTATTACATTCAGAACATGTAATTTTACTCTTTCATTCGATATTCGGTGTTTGCGAAGTAAACATCAAATTATCAAGTTATAATCAAATTTTTTCAATATTAAAATTTCTAACTGTGTTTTATTTTTTGTTTGGATTTGTTGTTAGTTATAAATTCAAATCAAATTAAAGTTAAACATTGAAATATAAATTGATTGTTTTGTGATTATTGTGTGTGGATGCTCACAAATAAAAGAACTATAAGTCGCCAGATGCGTAGCCTCCCTAGGAGCTCGCTCAGCAGCATTAAACAGATGAGTCAAGGCATTAAAATGAGTGACATCCCAACAGTAAACAGGTATGCAGGTTTACCGCCGAACGTTAATTTATCAAAATATGCAAAAACATCGCAAACTAGTTCTCCGTATGGTGAAAGTTCTAGAAAACCTGTAGAAAAAATTCCTCCAATAATTACAAAATCTTCCTCAACGGAGATTCATAAAACTATGAAGGAACTAAATATTTCAAAATATAATATACAAATAATGTCAATTGGCATAAAAATACTTACATATAGCCTATCAGACTATAACAAAATTTTTACTAAATTAAAAGAACATAGCAATGGTATGTTCTCATATACGCTTGAGGAAAATCGTTTTGTTAAATTTGTACTATGTGGGCTCCATGATATGGATACAAATGAAGTTAAGAAAAGCCTCGAGAATAGTGGCCTGAGTCCTGTCAATGTTTGGAAAACTATTCCTAAAAAATATCGTCGAAACAGTGAAGATGCCCTTTATTTTGTTGCTTTCAAAAAGGGATCAATGTCTCTGAACCAATTAAAAAATATTAGATTTGTTAATAACACAGTGTGCAGATGGGAAATTTGTCGATTCACCAGCAAAGGTCCTCTCCAATGTTATAAATGTAAAATGTATGGTCATGGAGCGAACGCATGCTACATGAAGCCAAAATGTAATTTCTGTGGTGGAGATGAACATATTGATGATATGGAGTGTCCTTTACAAAACGATATTACTAAACATGTTTGCTGTAATTGTAGTGGAAATCATACATCTAACTCTATAATTTGTCCAGAAAGAGAAAAATACATTCAAATAAAAAATCATCTGAATCTAAAAAATAAGTTGAGTCGACCTTCAAATCAACCAACGTTTTCATTTCAACAACAGGATTTTCCTATTATTCCTTCAATACCTCATCAAAACAACAATAAAAATTTTAATAATAATAATAATAATAATAATTTTGTTAACAAAAAAATGCAGTTCAGTACAGTGGTTCAAACAAATGCAATCAATCATGAAAATTCAATTAATATTAATTCAGATAGCACAAATGATTTGTTTGCACCACATGAGTTATTACAAATTCTCAAAGAACTTGTTTCAGGACTTCGGGGGTGCCATTCCAAAGAAGAACAATTTGATGTTATGGCTAATATTGCTATTAAATATGTCTGTTATCCATAATTCTTTAAAAATTTGTGTGTGGAACGCGTACGGTATAAAAAATAAAAAATTTGAGGTAATTCAGTTTTTAGATAATTTTAATATTGATATATTACTTATTAGTGAAACGCATTTAAAGCCTTCTATTTCATTTTCGATTCCTAATTTTCGATTTTATCGTAATGATAGAGAAAATATTCGCAGGGGTGGTGTTGGTATTCTTATAAAAGATTGCATTAAACATTCGCTTCTTCCTGACCTTAAATTAAATTGAATAGAATCCCTGGGTATTAATATAATAAGTAGTGATAATAATCAACTTAAAATATTTTCTGTATATTGTTCATATTCGAATTCTGAGCATCTCAGAAATGATTTTATAAAAATTTGTAGTGGTAATATTCCTTACCTAATTGGTGGTGATTTAAATTGTAAGCATCCTAACTGGTTTTGTCCTAGAACTAACCGCGGTGGTCGAACTTTATATGATTATTCTATTAACTCTGATTGTGTTGTTATCGCTCCCCAAGATCCTACTCACTATAGTCCTGCTGGAGTCCCTAGTATTATTGACATATTTTTAACAAACAACCCTCAGTTGATATCCGAAGTTAACACCATTCAAGCACTCTGCTCCGATCATCTGCCAGTCCTCTGTTCAATAGTATTTAATAATCAAGTAGATCATTGCCATCGTAAATACTTTAACTATAAAAATGCTAATTGGAGCATTTATCAGAATCATATTTCATCTGAAATTGAAAATTTCAATTTAAGTTCAATTCATACTATTTCAGATGTCAACGTTGCAGTCGATTTTTTGACAGCATCCATTTCTTCAGCTCGTGATCTATCCGTACCGCTTGTGCCTGTTCTTCCAACTGATAAATTGTTATTATCTGATCAAGTGTTAGGTTTTATCAGACACCGAAATTCGCTTAGAAGATCTTACCTCAGAAGTCGCCTTGCTCACTTTAAAACCTCAATAAACTTGCTAAATAGAATTATTAAATATCATATAAATATTCTTTATAATCAAAAATGGCAAACGAAGCTTGAATGCTTGGATAATGGTTCAAGAAACTTCTGGAAAACAACTAAACATTTTAAAAACCATCGCAAGTCCATTCCACCATTAGTTACTCCCAACACTGGAAACCGAATTTTCTTAAATACAGAAAAAGCACAAGTATTGGCTGATGTCTTCCTTGACGCTCATCAAATTCCAAACTCCAATATTGTAATTGAAGAACAAGTGAATGAATTTTGCACTAATTTCAATAATTTGGATAACAATGCTCCAATTTCTGAAATTCACCCTTCTGAAATTTCTGATATTTTGAAATTCCTTCCAAGGGTCAAAGCTCCAGGTGTAGATAATATTCCATTTATTTTACTTAAAAATCTTCCTGAAAGTGGAATCCATTTTCTTAAGATAATGTTCGAGTGCTGCTTGAAGCTAGGTTATTTCCCAATTCAATGGAAAAAAGCTAAAATTACTCCTGTTTTAAAGCCTGGCAAAGACCCCACTCTTGCTACAAGCTACAGACCGATTAGTCTTCTTTGTACATTGGGAAAACTCTTTGAGCAGATTATCAAAAGAAGAATGGAAGAGTTCATAACTGACAATCAAATAATTATAAACGAGCAATTTGGTTTTAGATCTGGGCACTCTACAGTTCATCAAATCCATCGTGTAGTCAATCATATTAAATCTAATAGATCTTCGCTAAAATCTACTGGAATGATATTATTAGACCTTGAACGAGCCTTTGATAAAGTTTGGCAAGACGCAGTCTGCTATAAATTATTTATATATGGATTTCCAATATTTTTAATTAAAATCATAAAATCGTTCTTAACTGATAGAACATTTTTTGTCCAGATTTTTGATTCCATGTCCTCTATACTTAGCATTCCAGCTGGGGTTCCTCAAGGTGCCGTATTGAGTCCTTTGCTTTTTTGTTTATTCATCAATGATATTCCAAGAGATAGTGAATGTAAATTATCATTATTTGCTGATGACACTGCAATATTTGTGTCAGATGAGCTGGCGGTATCTATTATCAATAAGCTTCAATTGTACCTCACTAAAATTCTCGAATTTTTTAAAAACTGGAAACTTAGTATTAACATATCAAAATGTGAAGCTATTTATTTTACTAGGTGCAGAGCATCCCGTAAACTTCCACAACAACCCTTTCTGATTCAAAACTGTTCTAATGCTTACTATTAAAAGCTGATCTCAGTAAACTATTAAATGTATACAACTGTATTATAAAATTTAAAGTCAATAAAGGATTATTATTATTAATTTTACTCTTTCAACTGTTACACAGTGGAACCTGTTCACAGCTCCTGCACATTTTTGAACATGTATGCTGGTGTTTATGGTTATACAATTCCGCGTAGTGGGTGCATTGAAGTTTAAAACCAAAAAAACTCTTTATATTTTTTAATGCCACAAAATGTTCAATGTCTTCAAAATAAAATAAGTTTATTGCTAAAGAATTCTGATCGCCAGAGGAAAACATTATTTCTTTGGGGTTGTTTTTATCACTGTAAACAGTAATTATATAATTATGTAGCAGTTTTTGATACGAGTTTATTTGAAGTAATGCCGAACCAAAATGTGTATTAATCTCAACTTTTGCACTCTTCATTAGAACCACAACATCCCGCAAAAGAAACTGCGTATTACGTTTGTATGAGTTAAGCGTCACAATATCATTATTCGCCAAACATTTTCCTGCTAATATAGCTATAGTCAGACAATACAAATTAGTTTCATCAACTTTAATGTTAATTAGATACTTAGTTTTCATTTTAATGAGAACTTGGGACGGAATAGGTCGAAGCCATTTATCCGAAGGAACATGTAATAGAACCGATGTTATCTGTAGAACATCGGTTAAGAGAAAGTCGGTATTTGATTGAGAGACAGATTCCAGCATGGCTGAAATAGTTTCACTTTTTAATTTTGAAACATCCGTAAAACTTATGCCAATTGGCTTCGCGGTGTCGACATTTGGTAATGAAATTTTTAGACCGATTTTATAATTTGCAGGCGCGCTGCCGCGAATAAAAGATGTGATTTCCTCAAAAGCCATTTTTAAATAGTCGAAAAGATCAACTGTGGATTTTACCACATTTTTAAATTGAAATTTTGTATCAGTTGTCATTACTTTAAATATTTGGTTAAAACTGGAAATTTGGCTCAATATATTGTAATGAAGAGCTTTCTCAATGGCGAACCAATGAGAATGGCATAGCAGGATGCGTACCTAGAGTAATTTAACGCCGTAACGACTAATGCTCAGCCATCGTGGATTTGATAGATTTTTACCTGCTGCTTCAACATAAATGCAGAAATGTACGCAATTTACGAAAATATACAGAAATGGGAAAAAAATACAAGTGAAAAAGGAGACTCTGGCGACCCCTTTTGCGAAACAACCAAAATCAGCACGTCCAACCCACACAATCATTCCCATACGCCCACACGGTCACGCTTCATACATGCTAACATTCACCCACACACTCAGACTGCGAAGCAAGACAGTTAAGCTCTAAGACCCACAGCAAGTATCACAGATGGTAGTGATCAAACATAGGTTGTATCGTCGCCAGCTGATCAATCTGATACAGCTTGTACACCACTGCCATTGCTGGTAAACCGAGAATCAACTCTTCGAGCACGGGAGAGCGTCACACGCTATAATAAAAGTCTTTATTAACTATTTCCCTTTTTCTTTATTAATATCATTTTTGAAAATTTATAAAATCATACGTAATTCCCCCAAAAAAAAATATTTACAGCTCAAAAAAAAAATTATCATCTGATTTGGAAGTTGAAAAAAAACATGTCCAAACCAGTTTGTTTCAATACCTGTAGTTTACAGTTGGTTAATGTATTATAGAATTAATAAACCTAAAACATGACAAGAATTTGTCTTTTTTTTTGTCATGCAAGTTATTTGAGAATGATTTTTGATTTACTTAAAAATATAAATTCATAAATTTAGGTAATATAATAAAAGAAAAGGTATTTGGAAAACGAGACGCTACCTCGGAGCAAAAGAAATATTTTGATTAGAATTATTTCCAATTCAAACTACATGCATCTCGCTACACGCATCGCCAGCTCACACACACACACGCTTCGACAGGCAAGCCCCCCATTCAATCACTTGCACACCCTTTCACACGCATTCACACCTCTATGTAAAAAAAAGTAAATAAAATAAATCAAGTTCGCTCACCCCATGTTTAAATCCTCCTGGCTTCCAAGACTTACGGCCTTAGCCCTCAATTACCTTAGCCCCATGTGGTGGGTGTACACCATATGATCGTTCTCTATATCGTGAGTAAACGACATTTGTACACTACCTTGATCTGACTGCGTATTATAACTTTTTTCACTTTAAACTTATATTGACTAACTTTAACTTTAACTTTTATTGGTGGTAAAATATACCACAGGAGATATTTAAACACTGCCCGTCTATACGTCCGTAAGTCCTGAACTGTCCGGTTTTTCAATGATACAGTTTGCCGAAACAACTTTGCACCAAGGAAGAAACCGTTAGACCCGTTTGACGTGCGTCAACTGAGGTCGTCGGGAGGATCAGAGAAAGTAAAACACTATTTGAATTTAAACTGATTCTGATTTTTATTTGTTCGAAAACTTTCTTTTATACAATTTTTGGATTTGCATTTTCATTTTCCTAATCCCCACTTAAATCAATCAATATATTTATTTCAAATTAATTATGCTAGAAAATGCAATTCTAGCAAAATGTACATATAATATATATGTCAATTTAATTACTTATTATTTTCCCCTTAATAAAATCTGTATCATCATAATTATTTACCTTTTGTTTTTATTTAAAATTATTTAAAATTAGTTTCAATGTTTTGAAACATGATATATGATGACACACTTTGAGTAATGTATAATTCATAAAGTTCATAAAATTTCGCTTACTTATAATTGTAAACATATGAAATGTTGTTTACTAAATTATTATTATTTTGTTTTGATAAAAAGAAATTACGTCACGGGAATTCCTTTATAACTTATTATATGTGTTTTGATTTGGATAGGTAGATGTAGTAGTATCTCTACACTTCCCTTCCTTTTTTAACAAAAATTTGTTTTTAAAGGTAAGAAAACAAATTTTTGCGTAATTTATGAAATAAATTTCGACTTTAAAAATATTTAGTATCCATAACATTTAATATTTAGCAAATTTTTATTGGGATTTTATTTGGGAACATAATTTTTTAGTCTATTTTTATGTACTTCCTTAATTAATATACCGTTTCTTATTCTAACATTTGTTTTATTTATACCTATGACCTCATAGGGTCCTGTATAAGGTGGATCTAATTTTTTACGATCACCTGCTTTTACCCATATCTATAATATTTAACGAATTTTGAAATTTTGTTTCTCTTTGGGAACATATCTTTTTAATATATTATTATGTACTTCATTCATTAAATTATCTTTACTTATCTTAAAATTAATTCTATTTACATGCTTATTTCGTTCTTTTACATTTTTATTCTGCTTATTCCTAGCGCACAATTCACACTTACTTACATAACTTTTTACCAGTTTACTTAAATTTTTGAAGATGTAACGTTGCTTAATTTTGTTAGCTGTCCTTCTCACACCTGAGTGTCCTCCAGAGTGTGGACTATCATGAAATTGTTTAATTATTTCTAACATTCTATCATTGTCAATTATTCTTAATGGAGCTTCATAAATTATTATTTTTAGATTAGTTTGCTTAATATCTTTATTTAATCCCGACTGCAGTTCGGTGAATATTCTCTTGAATTCATTTATCTTAACACGTGTAAATATTATGTCGTTAATTTCAAGCGCTAACTTCTCAATATTCTCATTTTTCATTACCCATACCAGTTTCTCCAGCATAAAACCTAAGTTCATATGTGGATTATCGCTGATTTCTACTACGACTTCTTCGTCATTGATATCAATATTATATTTATTCTTATGCGCTGAACTTTTAATTATTCTATCATCTGTTTTCCATCTCAATTTCTCCTGCTTAAAACCTAAGTTCATATGCGGATTATCGCTGGATGTCATCAAAACTTCTTCCTCATTTTGCAAACTTTTGTTATTTTTAAACTTTAACTTTCTTAAATTTTTTATTTCTTAGATCGATGTACAGAGCCATGCATAAGGTTGGCCAGCCTTATCCAATTCTGTAGTATCATTCGTCTCAATCTTCTGAATCTCTTCGCTTTATAGCTCTCGTGACAATGTGCTAATTTTAATTCTAAAAAAATGTGTTTGTGTGATCGATCGCCAGCAATCGATCCCTAAACTTATTTTCATAAGTTAGACACCAACACTAACTCCTCTTCAATGTGTTTGTGTGCTAGGATTTACATAAAATATTTTTATTGGGTTTCTAAAATTTGGGAGTCTCTCGATAACTGGTTTTCGAAGACCCCTTCCCAGTTTTCCGATTGTTCAATATTCCAATCTGGAAATTCTTTCTTACAAAAATTTTTCTTTATTTTAGTAAACACTTCTATTAAAATTTCTATTATGTTTATTATTATCATTAAAATTATTATTATTATTGTAGCTACTCTTATGGCTACAATTACATTCATTATTTTTAAGCATAACATTATAATGGTTTTTATAAAAATTATTAATTCCATTTTTATTTAGATAATTTGACTTTTTAAAATTTTATAATAATTAAAAAAAATTTTAGTCAAACGGAGATTTTTTGTTTAAATTTTTATTATCATAAAAAAATTTTTTTGTTTACCATTCTTTATTATATTAAAAAAAAAAATATCATATATCATATATTAATTTTCTTTTTATTTAAAAAGAAATTTTATTAATTTATTATATAAAAAGAGAAAAATTAACCTAAATGTAATTTGTTCATTTAAACTGAAATTATTTTTTTTTTTAAATTATCCATTTATAATTAGTTATGATTCTAGAAATTTCATTTATTATTATTTAAAATTTATTAATTAATTTATTAAAAATATCTTATATATTGTCTTACTTAATAAAAAATTAAAATTTTCTTTATTTATTTGAAAAGTATCTTAACTATTACAAAGGTTTAATAATAAAAAATTTTTTGTTTAAACTGTTGAAATTGTCGTTTTGGTTATCTCTTTACGCACGGTTTTTGAAAATAACCCTTTAATCTAAAGATTATATATATAATTATCAAGACTACTATCGTTACAAATATGATAATTTCATATTTGTTTATTGGTGACGTGTGTTCTGATATGTTCGTTGACGAATTAGGTCCATTTGTAATGAACACTTCTTCTTCCTTCGTCTTTTGAGCTGAGTTTCCCATTTTTCAAGTAATGTGTTGAATGTGTGGATTTAAATTTGTATAATTTCACTCCTTCTGTTATTGTCAATTCCAATTTGTATTTTCCAGTTGATTGTTCGTACTTGATTTAATTCAAAATAAATTTAATAATCGGTATTTGCTTCTTCATCAAATTATAACTTCAATAATTGTCATCTATTGTTGCGATTCTTTGGGCAAGATTCCAGTTTTAGTTCGTGAATGGCAAGTTCGCCATGTGGTGGGTGTACACCATATGATCGTTCTCTATATCGTGAGTAAACGACATTTGTACACTACCTTGATCTGACTGCGTATTATAACTTTTTTCACTTTAAACTTATATTGACTAACTTTAACTTTAACTTTTATTGGTGGTAAAATATACCACAGGAGATATTTAAACACTGCCCGTCTATACGTCCGTAAGTCCTGAACTGTCCGGTTTTTCAATGATACAGTTTGCCGAAACAACTTTGCACCAAGGAAGAAACCGTTAGACCCGTTTGACGTGCGTCAACTGAGGTCGTCGGGAGGATCAGAGAAAGTAAAACACTATTTGAATTTAAACTGATTCTGATTTTTATTTGTTCGAAAACTTTCTTTTATACAATTTTTGGATTTGCATTTTCATTTTCCTAATCCCCACTTAAATCAATCAATATATTTATTTCAAATTAATTATGCTAGAAAATGCAATTCTAGCAAAATGTACATATAATATATATGTCAATTTAATTACTTATTATTTTCCCCTTAATAAAATCTGTATCATCATAATTATTTACCTTTTGTTTTTATTTAAAATTATTTAAAATTAGTTTCAATGTTTTGAAACATGATATATGATGACACACTTTGAGTAATGTATAATTCATAAAGTTCATAAAATTTCGCTTACTTATAATTGTAAACATATGAAATGTTGTTTACTAAATTATTATTATTTTGTTTTGATAAAAAGAAATTACGTCACGGGAATTCCTTTATAACTTATTATATGTGTTTTGATTTGGATAGGTAGATGTAGTAGTATCTCTACACCCAACAGGTAAAGTACTACGGTTGAAATTGCATAAATAATACTTGAATGCTGAGGTGCAATTCGGTTGTAATAACACAAGAAAAGTGTATATCAATGTTGAGTTGAACTTCAGTTGTAATCACACCAAAATTGGATATCAGTTGAAATATGTAAAATATAGGATAGCAACAGCAAAAATTTGATATAAATGTTGAGTTGAGATATGTCAAATATACGGTGGTAACAGCAAAATTGTTATATAAATGTTGCGTTGAAATATGTATTAGATACGGTAGTAATAGTAAAACTTGGATACAAAGGTTGCGTTGAAATAATATACAGTAGTAACAGCAAAACTTTGATACAAATGATGCGGTGAAATAATATACGGTAGTAATAGCACAAATTTTATATTAATGTTGCGTTGAAATACTGTTGTAATACGGTAGTAATAGCATAAAAATTTTGTAGAAAGGATGCTTTGAAATTAATCAGGCAATGGTTGTAACCAATAACCTATTAAGTTCAGTAATTTATCAAATTAGTAATTGTATTTATTATAATTAAATCCTATCATTTTCGCAAATTTTATTTATCAAAATGTTGAGCCCGTCAACGATGAAATGTAATACGAACCAACAAACAAATTGTATCACTCAACACAAACACAATCAACCAACATTAATTTTTTTTTTATATTAATGAAATTGCATTCTTCAAATTGCAATATAACAATTAATTAATTTGAAATATAGATAAATATTACTTTTCTTTATTAAACTTTAAATTAACTTCTTGCACAGTCAACAAAAAAAATAAATACATTTATTAAAATTCAAAACACATTAATTATTAGTTAAGAAATATATCACCGAGAAATTAACAAATTTAAGTATTTGAGAAAACAGAATTGGACGGAATAATAATAATTTTACCAATACACTAAAAATATTTTCTATTTAATATAAAATCACAAGAAACAAGCAATGATATTTACTAACATGTACCGACAACCTTTCTACTAACACGTTTTAAATTAGCCTAAGAGACGTCAAACACGCACAAAATTCCAATAGGAAAAAAAAATAGACTAAGAGACACAAAATCGTATAGTCATCTCTTTTATAGCAGTTTTTAATATCGAAAAATTCGACAAACTGTTTCTGTTGAAAGGAAATTTATATTAATTTATGTTATGTTAATAAATGTTAGTACATTTTCCGTTTAAAAAAAAAACTGTTTGTTATTTTGTAATACATAACATTGCAAGACGATTTCACGAAATAAGCTATTTCCAACGCATTGGGAAAAGATATTAAAATAGATTAAACGTAGGTTCAACCGACTTTATGATGTTTACGTGTTACGAAACAATAGCTTACAACAGTATTACAGTAAAACTTAGATCCAAAAGATAAATTGATCCGGAAAGATAAATTGATAAAAAATATCCATATAAGAAATCGAATACATAACTAATTGTAGGATAATAATTTTTTTCTATTGCGACGATTGGACAAATGTGCACAGCTGTTTGAGGTTTGAAAACATTTCAGAGCAACTACGGTTAAGGTCCGGAGAGTTCAAATTTTGGTAGTACGGTGAAAAAATCTCATGCGTAAAAGATTTCTCATCAAGTTTATACACAATATCAATCAACTACATATTTGAATATTTGTTTTCTTGTTGTAATCAGTGAATAACTTGTATTGTCAAACTACGTTAATTTAAATTATTTAAAAAAGAAGCTTTCTTTAATAAACATCAAATTATGGCGTTAAAACCGGAAAAAAAATGCTGGTGAAAACACAGTATGAACTAATATCAGGAGATTGCAAAGTAAAACATTATGATTAATGGTGTTGTTATAAAAAAAACTATGTGTAACGGAAACTATATAAAACGATAAGCTATATATTATGGATGAATGGGAAATGATGTGAGCTATGCGTGATAGGTAAAATGGTGCGATGCAAGGAAATGGAAATTACCGGAATCCATGACTGTACTACACTACGTGATCATACTCCAGTCTACTTAACAATATTAATATAATTGTACCTTTTAGAAATTTCTTCAACCATCACAATGGTTTTCAACGTTTCAATCGTTTTCAACGAAAAAATCACTTAGAAACCATTTTAGCCAGGTTATCCATTTAATTTTGATTTATAAATTGTGATAACTTATAATGTGTTCTATAAATTTGTCCTATTGGTTCAAAAAGGATCTATTCTACTTTTTAAGATTTTTGAGTTATTACATAAAATAAAATTTCAACAATATGTGTGTATTTCTTTTTTTTTAATCGAATCAACATGTTGAGCATTGAATACCATCACCACAATTACTCAATAGCTTTGAATATTCCTATAGATACCATATCAACCGTTTTCTTTTGCGGTACATTATTTAGTATGCAAGAATGATTCTTTAACGACCAGTTCTGAAAACACATATGCTGAATAATGTATAGGAAAAGTGGTCTCCGTCGATAATGTGGCACCCTGTGTCGATAAGGTGGCACCCTTGAATTCTGTTCTATTCCAAAATTATGTCTTAATTGCAAACACCTAAGGAAACTAATAAACAATCAAATCACCATGTTTGAAAATGATCTCAAAATAATTTTTTTTTCCTTTATCTTGAAACTCGTAAATTGGAATGGATCGTTTTCGAATGGACACATAAATAATTACTGTGGAATAAAATGGTAGTTATGCAATTACTATAGTTTTGCAAATTTTTATAGGTAGATACATACTCATCCTGTTTGTTTTCAGTTTTATAATATTAATGATAAAATTTAATAAGACAATAATATTTAATAACATTACAATATTACAATAAAGAAATCATTTGTCAAATCATAAGTGTATTGCTTTGGCAAAATAAAAAAAAATTAAATTTATGTTAATCAAATTCATTTTTTAATTGTGATACATAAGCAGTGGCGGATTATGCCTTTAAGGGGCCTGAGGCGGAACAAAATTTTGGGGCCCAAGATTTTACCAAAAATTTTGCAAATGAGTTTGATTAAGACTTTTTCTTAAATAATTTTTTATCCGCTTCAGAACGGAGAAAGATCGTTCCCCACTTGCGTTGCATATCGGCAATGTAAGAAATATTTTTAAAATAGTTTCCACATTGGGAAATGAAGATTGCATGCCATCAATGATTACCTTGTACATCTTAAATGGACAAGTGATGTTCTCTTCTTTTATACATTTTAAAAAATGATGTACTTCGTCTTTAAAATATTGTACTTCTATATTCCTCGCATATGTATTTGACAATTCTAAAATACACTTGTCAACTTCATCACTGGATATACTTTGATCAAACAATAATTTAAAATTATTTAAAACAGTTTCATATATGGACGTTCTGGTAGGCATTTCAGTGGCAAGTCTATCACAGATCATATTGTGAGTACTTATAATAAACAATTCTAGTCCTACTAGCTGTGTATCATTTGCAGATGATTCATCATACATAATTTTGCGTTTTCTTTTTTGTCCTTCTTTGTAGCTAATATTGTCTGTTAATAAGTTTGCTTGCTTTTCTATGCTCTCAAAATCATTCCGAACATCCCTTATAAATTGTGACAAAGAATTAAACAGTTTTACTCCTTGTAATAAGTTCGTTTGAATATTTTGAAATGATTTTCTAGTACTATTGATTCTTTGCAATAATATATCCCATAGAACGGTTAGTAAGGCAATTCATATTCATCGAAAGAGCTAGTTAATTTTTTAACCTCAACTTTAGTAATCGGTTTTTCGTCTTCATTTTCGCTAATTTGGATAAGAACGCTTTTAATATTTTTGTAATTAAACCGCAAGGCGGATACTGCATCAGCTCTTGCAGGTCATCTTGTCACTTGTGTCACTTAATTTTTTAATATGTTTGGAATTAGGATCGGAAAAAATTATCAATAAGCAACTTCCATCTGTGAGTTAAGTTAAGTAAGTTAAAATAATACACCGCAGTAGAATAGGCATCTGCAGCATAATTTCCAATTAAATTAAGCGTATGACTTGTACAAGGAATAAAAATGGCGGTCTCACTTAGAGTTTTAATTCTGACTTGTAAACCATTATATTTTCCGGCCATATATGTTTGACCACGACAATTTTTAATATCCAAAGACAAATTGTTTAAAGTGTTCAAAATAAGTTGTGCTAGGTATTCTGAATTGTGATTTTCAATTTGTAAAAATCCAAAAATCGTTCTCTCGCATCGCCCACTTTATCAATGTACCTTAATATAAAACTTAGTTGGTCAGTGTGGTTCACGTCTGGTGTAGAATCAACAATAATTGAATAATATAAAGAGTCCTGAATTTCTTGAATTAGGTGTTCTTTTACTTCAGTTCCCATTAAATTTATAAATTCATCGCATGTGGTATGTGATAAATAACTTACATTACCTTTTCCTGGATGGCTGTACCTCTCCAAATGATTTTTAAGAAAATCATCAAATTGGGATAGGTACATGTCATAAAATTTCCTTTTCTGTTCGAATCAATATCTTCTCGATGACCACGAAATGCTAAACCCAAAGTAGCTAATAGCTTTACTGTAGCTGCAACTCTTTTTAAAACTTCCCGCCTGTATTTTTGTGCTACTTCAATTTCACGAGCTATTTGAGTATCAATACGTCCAGTTACAAACAATCTTTTTTTCAAATTTTTCAAACAAATTTTTTAGACAATCTTTTTTCCAATCAACGTTGATAAAACGAAATATACAACTAAAGCTAAAACACCTATACTATATCAATCATATCATATGGAAACCCTTTTCAAACGTTAATCCAAATGATGAATTTAGCATGTATTGTATAAAAAATATATGGATTTTAAGCATACAATAATAGATTTCAATTCTATACGTTAAAAAGCTTTCATTTATTTAGTTATATATGAAATTAATCTAAAATATGTACAATTATATGCTTAAAATTGAGGTTTTCAGTTTAATGCTTTCAATAAATTGTAGGTCTTAAAAGAAATCCAAAATCATTGATGAAAACATAAAACTCAAATATACTTCAAATATCCAAAAATTACTTATCTGGATTTTGTTTTTATCAATAATTTTGCGATTAATATAATAACAGCCCATTGCAAATAAAGTTTTAGTATTAATATTCATTCGTAACAGTGGAACTTTTAAAAAAAAAATTTTTTTTTACTATACAAATTGGAAAACGAATTTGTACATTAAAAAATTATAAAACTATCAAATTAGAATTATTAAAATAAATACATACATGAAAAAAAGTAATACAAATTGACAACCTAACACTTTTACATGTGGGATAATATTAAAAAAATCTTTAGGTTTAAAAACTTTGGTTGAATGAACGCAGTCATCTGATATTTGAATACATATAAAATATCAATACTATTTGTAGCGAGGGGGCCCCTGTGCATGTGGGGCCCGAGGCGGCCGCCTCTTCCGCCTCTATGGTAATCCGCCACTGTACATAAGAAGAAAACAAAATCTAAGAACAAAATCTGGGATTAATTTCCATTTAGTCAATTATATGATTCCGGATCTTGGACAAAAATCAAATGATGCCCAAGTTTTGTACAATGTGTACAATCCATCCTTTTAAATTCGTCATATTGGACAGATATATGACGAATTTAAAAGGATGGATTGTACACATTGTACAAAACTTGGGCATCATTTGATTTTTGTCCGTTGTCTGGAGTAAAACGTACCTCTAATAATTTCGAATTGTAATTGGATTTTTTCTGCGATATTCGTCTTGCTGATTGTAAATGGTAACATTTTGAACATTTTACATAGAAAGTTTCATAAGATATATTTCGTTTACGTTCTTGACTATATTGTAAGAAGAGTATATTAGTAGCAAAAAATGAAATTTCTAAATGAATTTTAGGTTTTTAGGCATATTATCATTATTAAGGATGAAGACTGACTTTAGTTTTTTCAATTCGTTTTAATTGTAAGTTAAAATTACATAATGCCAATTCTCACGAACTTTACATTTATGTATTTTAATTTTATAGGGCGATTTTTCTGTTCCTGTGTTTACCGCAATGGCGCTGCAAAAAGGGGATAAGAGAAAAAATCACAAAAATTTTAAATGGAATTCCATACAAAACACAATTTGAATAATTTTAAAAGTTATCTATGAAATTTTTCATTTGACTACGGTTAAATAATTTAAATTTGTTTATGAAGTATTATTGACAATATATTAAGCATAATATATAAAATATTTTCTTTTCTTCTGTCTGTAAAAAAAGTACGAAAATAGGTTAAATTTTTCATACAACTTTGTATGGGAAATTTTGGCAATTTTTATGTTTCTTTTTTGAGCGACTTAAAATAATATTTTATATATTACGCTTAAAATATAGTCAATAACACTCCATAAGCAAATTAAAATTGTTCAATTGTGGTAAAATGAAAAATTTCATAGATAATTTTTAAAATTATTAAAAGTTGTGTTTTGTATGAAATCCCATATAAAAGTTTTTGAATTTTTCCTCTTATCCCCCTTTTGCAGCGCCATTGCGGTAAACACCAGAACAGAAAAATCGCCCCATTGAAAAACGGCTTCGCAATTTTTAGAATAACCCAATTTTAAAAAGCGAAAAACTTTGGAAACGAGGTTCATAAAACGATAGGAGACGCAGTCTTGCTATTAATAGATAATGAAAAACAGAAGTGGAAACATCTTTTATCCAGATTATTGCATATAAATTTGTTTTTATCTAAAGAAAACCTAGCATTTCGTGGATATGATGAAGGGAAAAGCCTTTAAATAAAGGCAATTTCTTAGAACTAATCAAACTACTGTCAACGTATGATGTAGTATTAAAAGAACACATCTTGAATTAAATATTAAAAAAAATATAAATATTTTGGATTTATGTTTGATAGCACACCAGACATTTCACATATTGATCAAACGTCACAAATGATTCGCAAGTGATTCGCAAGTACTTTGACATTTAAATTTAAAATTTTCCAAAAAGTGGAGTTAGTCGCTCTGTGCAGTGAACGGCACATATATTGATCAATTAAATAACAAGTATTAATATAAATTGAAAACGGGGTTTTAATTGAGGAAATACAAAAGAAGAAATTAATAACTATACTCCCGGCAAAACAAACTTACAATATGGAAAGCAATATTTGTTGGTGTATAGATCATTCAATAAATTTATGTGACCAACACTCATTTGCACAAAATGTAGCTTTTGTAACATTTTTCGGAACAGTGGAATTTTTGCATTTTTTCTGCTTCGACTAGCTGCTGGGAAGTGCTTGTTAAACACAGCAAAGCAACTTTTAAAAGACTCAACACTGCGTTGGGATGCTCATTATGCTTCAGTTAAAGTATTGGATGAAAATTTTAATGGGATTGTGGCTGCATTTGAGAAATTAAGTGATCAACAAGAAAATGTAGACACTAGAGGCGCTGCACAGAACCTTGTGCGTGGTGATTGTGTATGATTTTACATTGTGTATGATTTTACAGGCGAATAAATTGTGCTTGGATTGTATTTCAAAGCACAAGCTTGAATATTGATCAATTAGTTATAAAAATACAGTCACTTCGTCTCTTTATTGAAACCCAGTCATATTGTAGAAGAGGCAATAGATTTTGCTGTGAAAAAATCGGGGTACTACGACGGTTCAATGTTGAACTCCGTACAAGATTAAAGTCAGTCCAAGATGTAGCTTCATTGTTCGAGGTTGTGCTGACAAACACTGGGCGTTTGGCGAAAAGTGAAGAGTTGGAGTTATCTGAATCAAAATTTACCTTTTTTTATGATGAGGTATCAGAAACAGAACTATTCATAGAGATACTAAGGTTGAGAAGGCATTTAAAAGCGGCAATGTAACAGTTTCTAACTGGGTGTGCCTATAGACATTTTGAAATTGATCGTGGAATGGGATTTTTCAAAATCTCTTCCGAATCTTATGGTCGCACTAAAGCTATTTATGACTATTTGCGTATCAGTGGCTTCGAGTGAGAGGAGTTTCAGCAAATTAAAATTAATTAAAAATTACATGCTGGCAACAATAACCCAAACGAGGCTTAACAATCTTGGCATATTAACAATAAAACATGAGGCAACACAAAATATAAATTTTGAAGATATGATTTCTAAGTTTGCAGCTGTTAAAGCTAGAAAGAAGAGATTTAAATAAGGTGACTAGACGTCCCGCTTTTGGCGGGACAGTCCCGATTTTTAACAATTTGTCCCGCGTCACGCTTCCTTTTAAAAATGTCCCGATACAAAAAAACAGAATTTCGTTATTTAAATGAAAAAAGAATTTCGATACTCAAAATTAAATTTGGGCAATTTTTTTATGCTAAATAAAACATTTTCTTTAGTTTAAATATATATAAATAAATTCGAATTATATGACAATCAATATCAATATTGTAGTAAACACTAAACATAAATTGAGTTCCACTTTGTCTTCTATTAAAATTGTAATTAAGATTATATAATATAAACTTATTCATACATTTTAATTATTTATATAAATTTAAAAAATAAAATAATCCGTCAAAGTTTAGTTGTTTTAACTTGAGTTTTACGTTCATGCGTAAAGTTTTTAATTTTATTGATTTGTAAATTTTTTTATTTTTGATATACGGAAGTGACAAGCCCAGCGTACTCCAGTACAAGATAACAAATCATTAGTTCAAGGTAACAAATATTCCTCGACCGAATTTTTCGAGCAGAAACTCTACTTGAGACATTAAAAGCCATTTAATGTGTGAAAAATAATTTAACAAATTCTTGTGGAATATTTCATGACCTTTTCAACAACAATAGTAACCTCCTAAAAAAATTTACGCAAAAACGAAATATTCCGAAGAATGAAATAATACTATACATAATTTTTTTAATTTATTATACTTGTACGTTGCACTTTTCATGTATTTAAAAAAAATATATTGCAATATTGGGGTTTCTTGAGATCAATTTAACTCAAGTAAGTAAAGAAGTAATTAAAATGTTTTCAATTCAAAGGTATGGTTGGAAGTTTCTCAGAAAAAAGCTCCACTTCGCATTTTTCGTGTTTCGGATGAATTCGAACCTTCCTCCTCAGTGCCTGGTTTGAATCTGTAGGCCGACACGCTATCGATTACGCCGTTGAGGTGATAATAGTTTCGAAGTTGAAACTTCTGCATCACTTATTTAATTTACTTAAGTTGAATTTTAAGTTGACTCCATATTATGAAAATGTTTTACATATTACAATATAATTTTTTCGTTTTTTGAAAATTTTTGTTGCTTTGTATTGACCCCCCCCCCCCCCCACGTATATTGGCTTTTTATTAATTTTGACAGTTTTCATACTTGGGGTGACACCACAATATCCGTCCCGGGTGCCACCCATGCTAGCTACGCCACTGCATAAATCTCCATAGAATCTTTATTGTTGCGCAAAGACGTAACGAATCCAGGAATCTTACTTGCGTTGCGTTTCACGGCCTGGCAACAGTGAAACCAACATGCATATAAGTTTGCCTGCGGATACACTTTGCGCAATTCAGAGCGCATAGCGCATTCATAATCGGTCATAAACGATTTCCCCTCCGGACTATAAAATATAAATTGATTAAATAATGTCACTATAATTTAATGTAATTTCCATGAAACACAAATCGATTAAAATATTTCATTATAGTTTAATAAAAATATTCGTTTTGATATATGGAATCAAATGTTTATAACAGGCTTCAGCCTTTCTGTTCATAAGCACAAAAATGAATGGTATTGTCTGGAAATATTTAATTAAGAATTAAGTTAACGCACATAAAATTTTTAAATCACTTATTACTCGAACTTATTATTCGATATAGATAATCAAAAACTGATTAAATCCGCCCATTGGACAAACTTTGCATGTGGCATCAATCAAATAATTTCGCCGATTTAAAGCAATATGAGCAGTAATGTTGCGAATTATCGATTCTGATGCAAAGGTGCAATACGAGAATGCATCACATGTGTATGTAGTGCGATAAAATTTTAAAGGCGTCTCGCCGTCTTGAAACTAAAAAATACTTATGCATCAATTGTTGGCCATTTAGTGGCAGTTGATAATGTTACCTGTGAGAATCCATATGTGCGCATAATTTCTTCGTTTGAAAATTCTAGTTCAACTTCGCGAGCTTTTTCGGCGATGCCGACATTGATATTCGCTGGCAATGATACAAACTGCGCTCCATTTTTGTCAAATTCAATTGAACGTGTTGGTTTCTACCAAAACAAAATAATATGAATTTGTTTTTATAAGTAAAAATCAATCGGATCGAAAAAAATAGTTACTCAAGAGAATGGCGATTGAATATTTGTGAAACATTCTCTGAGGCACTCCTCAACCCCACTGCTTTGCAATCGTTTTTTATTAATGTTTTCACCACGATTATGTCTCGTCATACATGGCTTTCTGGTAAAATTCATGACTATGTAAACTTTTCACAAAACACTTCTGAGTCTTGAAATCCAGAAAAACACGTATGCCACACGATGTGATACGGCATCGATACCAATATTGTTACGATTTCTACGTACCTTATATTATCAATTTATTTTTATCCGGCTAAGATCTTCAGCTGAGGCCGTGGATGGAAAATTCACCAGCGTTTACAAACTCTTTTCCATACTCTTCCACAAATTAAAACTCTTAGTTTTTTTATAATAATTTTATTTTTTTTTTTTATAGATATATATTTATATTTTTTTTGTTTCTATTATTGTTTACGTTTATTTTTTTAAAATTTTTAAAAATCACAGTATGTTCACTTTTCGTACAAATTTCATTATTTTTTTGGCAATCACAAATCAGACTATCGTTTTAAAATTTATCGAAAATGAAATACTTATTGGTATGATTTGTATTTTGCGTCACCAGATGTTTAAAGAAAAAAAATTAATGGTATCACTATATATTCTGATAACAAACCAATACAATAACAGATTAAAATTTTAACTTCAAATATTATAGAATTTAGTTTTGTTCAACACATTTTAATGAATGAAAATAAAGAAATTTCTTCTAATCACAATAATATGAAAACGAAAACAATTTGATAAATAATTTATATTAAAAAAAAATGGAAAAAAAACACAATTTACTAAACGAAAAAACTATAATTTTGTTCTGAAGGAGAGTATCCTTTCAGAACCAAGAATAAAAACTTACTTAATTTATTTTTCCACAAAAACTTCAAACTATCCTTGATTCTGAGAAGATTGTCCCCTCTTCAGAATCTCGTCAAAGGAGGAGTTTTTACCAAAATATTTACATAAACTTTTCTAACCGAATTAACTCCTCCTTAAACAAAATTATTAAATATTTACAACAAAAATTAAACTTATAATTAACCAATTAAAATAAACTTATCCTAAATTATATTGCACATAAAAAATTGAAAAAATTTACTTTCACCTAACATCATGGAAAAACCCTACATCTGGCAAACACCTTACAGTTAAAAATTTCCGAAATTTAATCAAACGCAATAAACTTAAATAGACAAATTAAACAACAAAAAAAAAGACAAAATATCCTTTTTTTATGATCTAATATTTTTCCATCATGTTAAGGCGACACAATTATCAGACATAATTGTGAGTGCAATAAAAAACTTATAAATAAATGAAAAAAAAATTTATAAATTTATTTACACTTTGGCAAACAAAAATTGTCAGAGTTTAACCAAAGAAAATGTATACATATTGGAAGAAGCATATATACATATATAACATATAGATGTTAAAGAAACACCGTTGAAGTACTTCAACGGTCGTTTCATTGTCCCCTCTCTCCGGGTGAGAAAATTTTAAGAAACAAGGTTTCTATAGCAAAGGCAATCTTTGGTAAAAAGATAAAAAAAAACTAATTAAATTATAAATAGTTAAATAAAACTAACGAAATGATTAAAATAGCGTAGATTATAACTAAACCCTAATAGATTAACAACTCGTCATTCTTATAATAGGTAGAAAAATTAAGTTTCCTTAATAATTTTTTTCCAAAATAAAATTGTAAAATATTGTACTTTATCTAAGATTATAACTTAGTTTAATACAATATTTAAATAAATTAAAATTCTTTTTCTAGTAACGAATTACTCAAACGAACTTTTTCTTCAATAAGGAAAGGAAAAGTACCAACAAAAATTGTTTATGAATTCCACGAACTTAAAGATTAATATTTATTGACTTAGATTATAACTAAGTTTTAATGAAATATTGCATTGAATGAAACTTTATTCTTATAATTACTTAATTTGTAAAGATGCATTTAGTAAATGCATAGTCTATGTGTAATAAACAGGGAAATAATATTGAAGGATTGCAATAATATTTATAAACCTTATTTTAACTGAATACGTGAAAAGGAATTTAAATGATACATTTATAATCTAAATCAATTTTACTAGATTCGCATTACGTCCAAGATCCAAATAAACGAAGATAAAATTGATAACAACAGTCAAAAAGAAATTGAATTAACTTAAACATTATCTTTACATTTAACTGAAGATTTTTTTTAATTTTCCCCAAGAAACGGTTTGTTGTCGTAAGCTGGATTATGCACTTACTTGATTTTCTTTTACGGAATTTTGTACCACCACTTGAACTTTTACTAACGCATAATGTTTTAAATTTTGGTTTGAAAAAGATCAAAATAATAACCGAAATTGGAAAACTTACCCAACTGTTCCACATCCGAACTTTTGACCGTTCACCATGCAAAACGAAGTTCTCCAAACAAAAATTCGAATATTGAACCATAGTGAATTGGAGAAAAAAATATGCTAATGAAGAAACAACCTTATAATAAATATTTGAAACTAAAAGTGTGTAAAAAAACAACAAAATATGACATAAAATCAGAAGGGGTTGGATAACTGCTGCAGAATTAAATTTTAACTGTTCCTTAATGACGATAACTAGTGATTTTCTGTCTGATTCTAACTCATCTCGAATTATATCATGCGAAATATCACGTTTTAGTTTTGTTATATTTGGATATATTTTTCTCGTGTTTAGTTTAATTTCAGAATTTTTATAATTGCACGTTGGATGACTTACAGCAGTGTTATTTTGTATTGAGTCAATCAAATTTATTTTATTATTTGCATTTGATTCAACATAAGTCACGTTAGTTTTGGAGCCTACATTTTCGGAATGTAATGTACTAACGTTATTTTCATTACGAGTAAGTAGGGAATTCATACACATTAATGATGGATTCAAACTAAAACTTTGAAAAAAATCCATTCCTAATATTAAATCTTGTGTAATTTCCGGTAATATGTACAACATTAAATTTTTTTCTATATTATTAAATTTAATTATAACGTCTACAACTTGAGATCCTTCTAGCACTTCACCGTTAGCTACATGAATTTTAGAAGATTTTATGCGAGACGTTAACCCACTTTGTTTTAAAAAGTTATCGGAATTTCGACCTAAGACAGATACTGTAGCTCCCGTATCCAATAATCCAGTGATTGGATTATCATTTATAGAAACTCCCAGAAACAATCTATTATCTCCTGGTTTTTGAACTATTATTGAAGAAATTTGTTCCGAAGTATTGGGATTTACATCGATAACTGCACAAGAAGCAGAAGATGTTGATGGCATATTTTCTCGAACTATGGAATGTTGTATTTTATCGTTGTTAATTAACATTTGAGGCTTCTGAACATTCAAGTGAGGATGGCATGTTTGACAATATGGAAAAATAGTGTTTTCTCTACCACATCTATAACATAAGTAGTCCGCTCTCCGTGGTTTTGGACAAGCATCTGGTTTATGCCCGTTTTCAAAACAGTTCACACAATCGGTGGTAAATGGTTTAATCCTTTCTGATTGTTTTGAATTCCTATAATTAGTAGTATTTCTTGAACTATTATTATTATTTTGGAATTCTTTCGAATTGCGATAATTCGGATTCCTTTTATTTATTTCTAACTGTGAATTCGGAAAAGTTTGGTCTTTATTGACAAATTTTGAATCACGTAAATTTTTTGCTTGGGTTCCAACATTCTCAATGTTTGATAGACTTGATTGGAACTTCTCATTGGTATCATTTTGTCCAATTATATCGAGCTGATTCATCCGTCTTGCCATTCCCATCGACGCATTTTCCTTGCAAAGTTTTTCCATTCTCTCAATATCTCTACACAAGATGTGTAATTCTTCTACTGTTGCAATATTGGATAAATTTTTGAAACTTAATCCTCTCAAATATGTTGGCCATAAATTATTATATAAAAATCTAAGTTTTTCGTATGGACTAAGTGGATGGGTAAGCTCTTTGAACAATAATTCCATCGATGACCGATAATCTCCAAAAGATTCGAATCGTTGTTGCTTACGATTTCGAATAGAATCTCTTACTTGTTCATCGTATTCTGGGTCGGAGTATTCCCATTTTAATGCATCCGAAAAATTTGTCCATGTCCTAAAATTTTCAGCGTATGCGTTATACCACTGAAGCGCACTGCTATCCAACAATAGAAATATGGATCCAAGTAACTCACCGTCAGAAATTCTTTGAGATTTGGCCATTCTATTAACTTTTGTGAGAAACTCGTTAATGTTTTCTCCTCTTCTACCAGAAAATTTCAGCTTCCAATCTTGAATTGGAACTGGCTTCCAACGTATATAATTAGGATAGCTATTCCTATTATTTTCTGAACTAGGTACATCCAACAATCTGGGATATTGAGGTCCATTTGCTTCCGTCAAATTTTCAAACATTGTAGGTTGTGTCCAAGGATTGCTGTGATATTTAGGAACGGCTCCCAGATATCGATTGTTATTGTGGAAGGGAACTGTATTATACGCATCTATAGTTGTGTAATTAAAAGGATTGGGCCTTGAATATGACATTGAAGCTTGAGTAAATAGAATATTAGATTCACTTAATTTATTATATGTGTTTGTTAGTGGATTATTTCCAAAAGACGCTGATTGATTTTGGTAATTACCATATGGTCCTTCATGAGAACTAGAAATGCGAGTAGTCATAACATTCGTTGAAGATGTATTGGTTCGATGCACTGGGTAGTTGTTTTGGATATTTTGCGAAAAATCTAAGGTATTTGCTTGTGAATATGACATAGTTGGTAATTGAGATACCAAATATAGAGAATTAGTATCTGAGGATTCTAATTGAAAAGGTTTTCTAATAGGTTGATTTTCGACATTTAATTCTTCTTGGGGCTTGAAATTTTTCGAAAGTTGTACTCTAATATTACGAAGTCTTCGTAAGACTTTTTGAACCTCACTTCTATTTTCTTCGACAAGTTTAGCTCTATTAATTCGTCCTTCTAGATGTTTTAAAACATTTAGCATATCGTATGACGGAAACTTTTCGACATAATCTAATCTTTTTAAAACCTGATCTACTAAGTTAGGAATACCTTCGTCAATTTCGACGTTTGGAACTAGTGAAGGATCAGTTTGTTCTTCGTTCAAAAGTTTATTTAAAATAAAAGATGGACTTTCTTTGTATTTGTTGAGATCAACATTACGAACATTGAGCTCGTATAAAATTTCGTTTATATCTAACCCGTCTACTTTCATGATTGAAAAAAAAATTTAGTGCGTTTGCAAATATATTTAAGTCTTATGGACTTTTGTTACCCAACTTAATGCAACAAAAATTTGACTGTACCAAAAATGTAAATAAATTTGAAAATTTACTAAAAGTTTTATATAATATATAAAAATAATAAAATATTTTGTGTACGATATTTAAAATAATATGTATATATATGAAAATAAAATTCAAAAATAAATTCAAATGTATTGTTTGCTTTATGACTAAATAAAAATCTTTTTCTTATGATACCAAATTACACTTAATATTGTTTTAGTAAGCTCCAAATAAAAAATATAAAAACCAATAATTAAAATGATAAAACAGAAATTTGTAGTAAATTTTAGTAAAATTCACAAAATAAATTTTTCATATTAAAATAGAATTTGAATTAATGAAAGGAACAATTTAACAAACTAAACTTAATAAAAAACATTTAAATTATGTATAAAATAGAAACGTATTATTGTAAGTAAAAATTGTTCATTCTAATTTAATTAATTTTTTCGTTTTTAAATTCAAATAAAAGTTCACTTAAACAGATTTAAAAAATTCTTCTAGCTCTTATAAAAAAATTATAACCTCAAATTAACAAAGAAAAATTATAAAAATTATATAAACTGGAAGAGCCGTTATAAAATAATGAACAAAAAATCTAAAAATCCAAATTAAAATATTCAAAACATATTGTAGCAGCTGGAAAGAGCTACCCGTTGAGCGCCAATTTTGTTACGATTTCTACGTACCTTATATTATCAATTTATTTTTATCCGGCTAAGATCTTCAGCTGAGGCCGTGGATGGAAAATTCACCAGCGTTTACAAACTCTTTTCCATACTCTTCCACAAATTAAAACTCTTAGTTTTTTTATAATAATTTTATTTTTTTTTTTTATAGATATATATTTATATTTTTTTTGTTTCTATTATTGTTTACGTTTATTTTTTTAAAATTTTTAAAAATCACAGTATGTTCACTTTTCGTACAAATTTCATTATTTTTTTGGCAATCACAAATCAGACTATCGTTTTAAAATTTATCGAAAATGAAATACTTATTGGTATGATTTGTATTTTGCGTCACCAGATGTTTAAAGAAAAAAAATTAATGGTATCACTATATATTCTGATAACAAACCAATACAATAACAGATTAAAATTTTAACTTCAAATATTATAGAATTTAGTTTTGTTCAACACATTTTAATGAATGAAAATAAAGAAATTTCTTCTAATCACAATAATATGAAAACGAAAACAATTTGATAAATAATTTATATTAAAAAAAAATGGAAAAAAAACACAATTTACTAAACGAAAAAACTATAATTTTGTTCTGAAGGAGAGTATCCTTTCAGAACCAAGAATAAAAACTTACTTAATTTATTTTTCCACAAAAACTTCAAACTATCCTTGATTCTGAGAAGATTGTCCCCTCTTCAGAATCTCGTCAAAGGAGGAGTTTTTACCAAAATATTTACATAAACTTTTCTAACCGAATTAACTCCTCCTTAAACAAAATTATTAAATATTTACAACAAAAATTAAACTTATAATTAACCAATTAAAATAAACTTATCCTAAATTATATTGCACATAAAAAATTGAAAAAATTTACTTTCACCTAACATCATGGAAAAACCCTACATCTGGCAAACACCTTACAGTTAAAAATTTCCGAAATTTAATCAAACGCAATAAACTTAAATAGACAAATTAAACAACAAAAAAAAAGACAAAATATCCTTTTTTTATGATCTAATATTTTTCCATCATGTTAAGGCGACACAATTATCAGACATAATTGTGAGTGCAATAAAAAACTTATAAATAAATGAAAAAAAAATTTATAAATTTATTTACACTTTGGCAAACAAAAATTGTCAGAGTTTAACCAAAGAAAATGTATACATATTGGAAGAAGCATATATACATATATAACATATAGATGTTAAAGAAACACCGTTGAAGTACTTCAACGGTCGTTTCAATATCCTTTGTCCTTATATTTGGTGCACTTTCGAAATAATTGATTATCGGTTGACGTGAACAGCAACTTTGAATCAGAACGTAAACCACTAATTATTTCATATGGTATTTCATCGTTTTGCGTTAATTCGTTCTGCGTTAATTGATCTTCTGATTCATCTGATGACATTTTGAATTAAAATAAATAACGCAAAAAAAAAACAATAATTATTTGATGTACATGCAAAAGGACTAATCTGGAGCTGATTTGAATTAGTGACGAGCGTTGCCGTTTGCGAAGAAGTACACGTAATTTTTGATAGTCGAAACTATTTTTTATTTTGATTCAGTTCGTTTCATTTAAAAAAACTATTCATCTTTTTCTATCTTCCCCAAATAACTCGTAAAAGGAAAAAATGTCAACACTTTTTAATATATGTGTGCACCGTTTGGTTTTTGTTTCTTCTATCATTTTCTTATTTTTACATACAATGCATGCAACCATTCTTAGAATTTTTCGTTTCGTATCTTTGGGAAAATTACAGGCATATACACTAAAGCTCTATACGCAGCTGAAAATAAATATTCAGTTCTATGCTTATGTTTTTCTGCGTACGTTAATCCTCATACGTATATGTACAAAATAACCTTAAATACGTTTTATAGATACATAAATGTGTCAATGTGATCAAAACTCGTGTTCAAACATGATTTTTGCCTTACGGCACTAATTCAGTTTAAATTGAAAAAGCGCCGAAATTCGAGAACTCAATTTAAACAATTTCTGTAATAGCGCCGAGATTTCACCTGTCTGCACTAATTCATTTCAAACTGAATTAGCCCCGAGATATTCAATTTTGCATTTTTCTGACATAACGCTGAGATTTTTGATTCTTGGCACTATGTCTGTGTGATCAAATTGAAAATCTTTATCTTTGCGCTATTTCAGTTTGAATTGACTTAGTGCCAAGACTCCATACAAAATTTTCTCGGTGCTATGCCAGTATTTTTTTCGGCGCTATTACAGCCGACACTAAGTTAGTACACCAAGTTAAAGCATTTACTTATTTTTACTCACTTCACCCATTGTAACATGTTTAATAATTTTTTTTACTTAAGCCGCAATTAGACTATTGCAGAACTCTGTAACATTTCTGCAATGGTAGTGTGTAAATATTCATTGCAGAAAAGTTTGGCAATGAGCTCATTGCAAAACATTGCAATGACTCATTGCAATGTTTTGTAATGAGTTCATCGCCAAACTTTTCTGCAATGAATATTTTACACACTACCATTGCACGACTATTGCAGAAATATTGCAGAGTTCTGCAAAAGTCTAATTGCGGCTTTAGTCTAAAGCCGTCTTTACACTATTGCAGAATTGTGCAATGAACAATGACTGCAATGAGCAATGAAACATGCAATGGTTTACACTATACGCATTTTAGTACAATATTATTGCGGCAATGTCATTGCGAATTCATTGCATTGGTTTGCAATGACTTCATTGCTAAACTTTTCTGCAATGAATTTTTTACTGTTTACACTATTTCAATATTTTTGTCAAAAACTCATTGCAAATATCATTGCAGTAGTCATAGTTGTCATATAGGTGAATATCTGTAAACTGTTTGTTTTTTTCAACTAGAAAAATTAAAAATATGTTCAATTGTCTTGCTGTCATTATTTAGTGTGTACGCGTTTACAAAAACAATAAATTGCCATTTTCACAACTTTAATTATTGGATGAAATATTGTGATGGAAAATACAATTGGGTGTTGTTTAGCTTGTGCTGTTATTACGTGTGGTTATGAATTGTTGTTAATGGACGAAGAGGAACCAAAACCAAAAAAATACAGAACAAAATGGGTTCGTAATTGTATGCGGATAAAGGATCTAGTTTTTTCTGAAAATTGGACACAATGTTGCGGGAAAATGACCCTGAGCTATTCAACAACAACTCCGTTTTCTGATGATTCATACCGTACTCTCATGTACCTTTTTTAAATATCCAAAGCAATGGACATTCAGCATATAATTGAGGAAATATGCGATGCGATCTATGAAAAATTGAAAGACCAGTACTTTCAGGTAAATATTTATTACAATTTTTATTCAAGTATATATGTATAATTTTTTTTTCAAATTTAAAACTATAAAAAATATAAATTTAACTAATTTCAAATAATTTATATAGAATTTTCGATTAAATACAAAATCACGACATTTTCTTAAAAAAAAAAACAAAAATATAAATGTTAGTTCGTGAAATCGTGTATTTAACAGTTTAATAGTCAATACTATTGACTCACTAAAAAAGGAGTGATATCCTGTGTCAGGCAGAAACGAGTGTAAAACTAAACGTTTTAAAATAATTAATTATAGGTTCTATAAAATTCTATATAATTCGTTACTCGAATTAGAGCATAAAACAACATCATAGAGGATAAAACAACTTCAACTTCATAGAGGATAAAACAACTTCAACTAACTACCCTGGCAAAAACTCTTGTAGGAATTTTTGTTAGGATCTTACATGAACTATAAAAGATCTGTAATTTCTGGTAGGTAGATGGTGGTGCTGAGGCAATTCTCAGTTGTTGTTAATAAAACACGCCACAGTCACGATTTTATAACTCAATTTATCAACATAAATTTCGTATGCCACAAATAAAATGTTTATGTGAGTTAATTTATTTTTTTTATTAACTTATGAGCTCACTCAAATGAATTCAATTTACGTTTTGCTTTTTGCAAAGTTCAGAAAAGAAGTGATAGATCATTTTCTTTATTTTCGTTACTTTACCGCCAAACCATAAAAGATGGAAAAAGTTCCATTGAACTAAATCGGATTTTCGATTTCGAATTGATTAAATAAATTAATTAATTAATTTATCGTATGGGTGGCGTGAATCTGATTAAGTAGCAGATGGTTCATGTCATGAGTTTGTGGTGATTAATTATTTAGATTTAAATATATTAACCACTACAGTACCCCGCTCGTAGATGAAAGCCCCCGCTTAGTTTGTCTGTTCGAAATGAACAGCTTTGTGTGTTCGAGAAGCTGGTGATCGATCAGCTGAACACAAGATACCATACGCTGGCTTCAACCTGTCGATCGAGACAGATTGTTGTTTGCCTTTGATGTCGATAACGAAATGTTTTCGTAGACGTCGTATGATTCTGTATGGACCTTCATATGGGGTTTGTAAACCAGTGCGTACTCTATCAACCCTAACGAAAACGTAGTCGCAGTTCTCTAGCGACTTTGGGACAAATATGTCGTTTTGTTTGGTTTGTGTTGTGTAGCTGTTGGAATTAAGTTGTGCATTGTATCTCGAAGTTGATCAATAACTGTATCATGAGTAGGCAGCTGTGAAAGAGGATTTTCAACGAAGAACTCACCGGGCAGTTTCAGTGTTTGTCCGTAGACAAGTTCTGCGGGTGAGCACTTCAGATCTTCTTTCACTGTAGCTCGAATACCTAGAAGAATTATTGGTATTTCGGAGCTCCACTGAGTAGTGTTGCCTCTGGCCATAAGTGCAGCTTTAAGTTGTCGATGAAAACGTTCTACCATTCCGTTCGCTTGTGGATGGTAGGCCGTTGTACGTATCCGATGTGAGCCTAAAAGTTTCCTTAGCTCGTAGAAAAGTTTTGACTCGAATTGTGTTCCCTGATCAGTTGTGATGTGCAGTGGAACACCGAATCGTGATACGTAGTTATTGACAAATGTCGTGGCTATGGTAGCAGCAGACATGTCAGACATAGTAAAAGCTTCTGGCCATCGAGTGAATCGATCAACGCAAGTTAAAATATAAGAACATCCATTAGAAGGAGGAAGAGGTCCTACGATATCTATATGGATGTGTTCGAATCGAGATTGTGGAATTTCGAATTGTCCAGTTGGACTTTTTGTATGCCGTTGGACCTTAGAGCGTTGACAAGATAAACAAGATTTTGTCCAATGATTAATATCTTTATTAATACTGGGCCAAAAATATCTAGCTGTAATCAATTTACGAGTACCGTTGACACCAGGATGTGACAAGTTGTGTAAAGTGTTAAAGACAGTTTTGCGTAATGGTTCTGCGATGTATGGGCGATTGTTACCCGTTGATGTTTCGCAGACGATTTCGAATCCTGGAAGTTTAAAAAGCTCTAGTTTCATTGATGAACTAGCGTGACATACGGAACCAGAAAGTAAATTCTGAAGTTCTAAGTCTGCTTTTTGTGCAGCGATGATAGCATCGTAGTTGAAGTGAGTCTCAACTGATGCAGTTTCGTTGTCGGATGCACGAGATAATGCATCCGTGACTGTGTTGTGTTGCACATGCTGGATATCGGTAGTAAATTGACTAATAAAATCTAAATGGCGAGATTGCCTTGGATTTCGTTCGGTTTTGGATTGTATTGCGCGTGTGAGAGACTTGTGGTCGGTGTAAATTGTGAATTCGCGACCTTCGACAAAATACCTGAAGTGTTTTATAGCTAGGTAAATTGCGATTAGCTCTCGATCGAATGCAGAGTATTTGGTTTCAGCGTCTGAAAGCTTCTTTGAGAAAAATCCCAGTGGTTCCCAACAATCATTGTTACGTTGTTGTAACACTGCTCCGACAGCAATGTTCGATGCATCCGTAGTGATACTGTATGCAGCATCGTTACGTGGATGAACTAACAACGTGATATTGCCCAATTCAGTTTTTAGCTTGGTGAATGCGAGTTGACATTCGTTTGGCCAAGTGAAATTTTTCGGAGTCTTGGGTTTCTTTAGTAAAGCGGCCAAGTGTGTATGAATTGGGGCAAGTGTTTCAGCTAGTTTCGGTATGAATCTATGATAATAATTTATCATACCGACGAATTGCTGAATACGTTTGATTGATGTTGGTGCTGGAAATTCCGTAATGGCATTAATTCGTTCTTGAGAAGGCAGAATACCATTAGGTGTTATCGTGTGGCTGAGGAATTCGAGAGTGTTTACGCCAAAAACACATTTCGAACTCTTTATGTGAACGCCAAACTCGCTAAGTTTCTGGAAGAGTTGTTCCAAATGGAGTTTGTGTTGTTCCTCATTTATTGATGCCACTAAGATATCGTCGATGTAGACGAATACGAAGTCTAAATCTCGAACGATTTCGTTTATGAAACGCTGAAACGTTTGTGCGGCATTGCGTAAACCGAATGGCATTCGAGTGAATTCGAAGAGGCCAAATAGAGTTGTGATAGCCGTTTTGTGTATATCTTCATTCGCGACAGGAATGAGATGATAGGCTCTAACAAGGTCAATTTTGGAAAAAAATTTGCAACCATACAAATTCATCGAAAAATTTTGTATGTGCGGTATCGGATAGCGATCAGGAATCGTGACCGCGTTTAACCTGCGATAATCTCCACATGGTCTCCAGTCGAGATCTTTCTTTCGAACCATGTGAAGCGGACAAGATACAGAGGAAGATGAAATGCGACAAATTCCAAGTTCAACCATGTGTTGAAATTCAGTGAACGCAGCTTTTTGACGGATAGGATCTAGTCTGCGTGGTCTTGATACAGGCAAGTGCCCAGTGGTAACAATGTGATGGACCACGTTATGCTTGACCGGTAAATTGTAGTTCGGCTCTGCTGTTAGGGAAGGATACTTCTTTAGTAGCAGGCCGTAATCGTTGTCGATCGTATAATGGATGGGTGTTGGCGTATCAACACTAACCATTGTGGCATTGATTGACAGCTGGGTAGCTGAATCAATCAGCCGTTTTCGTTTCAGATCGACTAAAAGGCCAAATTTGCTGAGAAAATCAGCGCCAATGATTGGACGATTCACTTGCGCTAGCACGAAAGCGTGTGTGAATGTTCGTTTTAGGCCGATATCTACCTGTAGGATCTTTGTTCCGTAGGTATTGATTATCGTGCCGTTGGCAGCTGATAATATTAGATCCGGAGATTTTGAACTGAATGTTACTGATTTATAAAGGTTGACTGGGAGCACCGAAAGGTCTGCCCCCGTGTCTATAAGAAAGGTTTGTTTGTTGGTGTTGTCATATAAGAATAGACGGCTGGAATACTTGGTATCGACCACAGCCGTCTCGACCTCGAGCCTTAACCGTTTTTTGTATTTAGGGATTGGTCTATCTCCATAGCGCTCTTGGATGCACTCTGACCAAATGTGCACGGAGATCTGCATTTGCGTGCTGCAGTTCCAAATGTTTGATGGTAGTAACATATACCATTCTTGTTCCTCGGTCTACTTTGCGATCTCGACCGTAGTCGGTATGGAGATGATGATCTGCCACGATAGTTTGAATTGGTGAAATAATTCCGATTTCTTGAACTAGATCTTGATCGCTGAGTTAGTTGGTTGAACTGTCGTTCTAGTTTTTCTAGTCGATCTTCTACGGTGTCACGTTTGACTGAGCGATGCTGACGAACCTCATTTATTTGCGTTCGACTATTGCCAACTGCCATCGCTTCATACATCTTATCCCCCATTGTCGCCATGGTGTCGATTGTTGTTGAATCGGGTATGGCAGCTAGTGGTATTCTTATTACCTCTGGTAAATGGCGAACCCAGAGCGATCGTACTAATTTTTCACTAAAATTATTACCAGCCAGCTGTTTAATATGCCGTAGCTTTTCGGATGGTGTTTGATCACCTAAATCTTGTGCTGTTAAGAGCATTTCTAAGCGTCGCTCATCCGATGGTTCAAGCCGATCCAACAATCTTTGTTTAAGATACTCGTACTTGTTGGTTTCAGGCAGTTGAGCAATCACATCTGAAACCAGTTCGCAAATTTCGGGGTTAAGTGCGTGAAGTACGTGCAGATACTTTTGGGTATCCCTTTTGATACCCTGCATCTCAAAAGTTTGTTCTGCGACTTGGAACCAAATTTGTGGTCGTCGTTCCCACAACGGCTGCAGTTTCATATTAGAGGCAGAGCCAAGCTCTAAAGAGTCGTCTCTTTTCATATCTTGAGCTGGACTCATTTTTTCGTCGTCCGACATTTGGTTGACGGTAAGGTAAATAAAAATAAGTAAACGCGTAATAGAAAAGTAAACGGGAGTCGCGAGTACAAGAAATTTTCTTTTTAAGCCCGTAAGATCAAAATTGAGTGAGCTTGTTATATATATGTACAATAGTAATAGTTGGAGAATATAGTTAAATATATAATGAATGTAATAATAATAATTAATAATGTAATAATAATAATGAATAATATATAATGAATGTTTAAACCTTTGATTTTAAAAAACCAATATGAATAAAATTTGAATCAATTTTTCCAAATAAAATATAATGAATTGAAATATGAAAAAAATCTTATATTCAAAATCCCAACACCTTAATGTAATCAAAGTAATTTAATCAATGAACTTTATTCCAATTCAATTCAATAAAAAAATAAAATTTCGTTTTATTTACGTTAAAATTGTAATGAAAAAAAATATTAATTATAATGAGAAAAAAATATTGTTATCTGTATTTCAAGGTGAGTTGGTCCAACGGTGAAAATAATGATGTCCAAAATTTAAATGTTGAAGATAATTTTGTTTCTGCTGCGTTTTTAATAATTTCATAAAATATTTCGTAGTGTAATATATTTGTTTTAAATATTAGTTTTTTTGTTGTTAAGATGTTTTTAATTTATAACAGGTATTCGAACCAAACTTCAATACTGCCAGCTTTAATTATTGTTGAGACAATTTCACGTGGCTGTCTTTCTTTTGTACCACTTTAAGCGTATTCTCCAAACATAAAAATCCAAACATAAAAAAAAAATGGCGTTACTTTGTTGTTTATATAGTCGTATTGTAATTATGTTAATTGGACTACGTACCTTTTAACCTGGTACCATTTGTACCAGGTTTTCCAATGAACAAAACGTTTAATATTTCGCGGTAAACACCGCCGCCGTGGTCACCAATGTAATTTCTGGTAGGTAGATGGTGGTGCTGAGGCAATTCTCAGTTGTTGTTAATAAAACACGCCACAGTCACGATTTTATAACTCAATTTATCAACATAAATTTCGTATGCCACAAATAAAATGTTTATGTGAGTTAATTTATTTTTTTTATTAACTTATGAGCTCACTCAAATGAATTCAATTTACGTTTTGCTTTTTGCAAAGTTCGGAAAAGAAGTGATAGATCATTTTCTTTATTTTCGTTACTTTACCGCCAAACCATAAAAGATGGAAAAAGTTCCATTGAACTAAATCGGATTTTCGATTTCGAATTGATTAAATAAATTAATTAATTAATTTATCGTATGGGTGGCGTGAATCTGATTAAGTAGCAGATGGTTCATGTCATGAGTTTGTGGTGATTAATTATTTAGATTTAAATATATTAACCACTACAGATCCTATGTAAATCTTGTATGATCTTGTAATCTTCTTGTCCTAATTCTCTACATGAAATGATAATGATCATGTAAGTTCCTATATAATTTTTATATAATTTTCCTGCAAGAATATTCGGCAGGGTAGGTATTAAAACAAAAGTTGCTATTAAAATTACAAAAAAATAAATTTTATTTATTTCTATTAGAATGCAAATTTGGGTTGCGATATTTTAATGGGGTGCGATATTTAATTTGGGGTGCGATATTTTATTAGGTAGATTTAATATAAAAATCTACCTATTGCAATGGGCTTCATCTCGGAATTTTGGATAGACAAAAAAAAAAAAAATTATATATATATATATATAAATATATATACATATATATATATATATATATATATATATATATATATATATATATATATATATATATATATATATATATATATATATATATATATATATATATATATATGTATATATATATATATATATATATATATATATATATATATATATATATATATACAAATATATATATATATACATATATATATATATATATATATATATATATATATATATATATATATATATATATATATATATATATATATATATATATATATTTATATATATATATATATGTTTATATATATATATATATATATATATATATATATATATATATATATATATATATATATATATATATATATATATATATATATATATATATATATATATATATATATATATATATATATATATATATATATATATATATATATATATATGAGCAATTTCACGAAGATTCAACAACGTTTTGAGTTGACCCCTTTTAATTTTGATTATTTTTTGTTTATAGATAGTCTTTGATAAATAAAAAATACAAGTTCTCTTAGAATTTTTTTTTTCGACCAGGGGTCTTCACAGGGTGCCCCTCAATTTTTTGTTATTTTGTGATGTGAGTACATTTTGACGAGCGATTGTAGAAAAACTACTGAATCGATTTTCATAAATGATATGTCGTTGAATAGGTATTAGAACAAAGTTTTCAAAAATGTCTCTTTTTTTTTTTTTGAACTAAATTGAAGCTTATTTTATATCTAACCACTTGTGAAAGTTGAGGACACGCGTTATTTTTTGTTTTAAAGATAAAATTCGTTGTGCATATGACTGTCGGGAATCAGTTTTTTTTGTTCTGAAGGAAAATTATAAAAATGGCGTTATAAACTAAGAGATATTTTTTTTATGTTAAATATCAAATATTTTATTATTAGATGAACTTTTTAAAATATTATAAAAATTATATATGTAGTACAATAAATAAAATAAATACAATTGTTAAAAATGATTTACTTATTTTACAAACAGAAGTTTCTTTTGAATAGGAAAGCACTTCTCCAATTATTTTCTTTGTATTAAATGGCATAGAAAATGAAATGTTTATTTATCACTTTTAGTAATCACTTGTCACTCTTATAAAAAATAATTTGACAGTCTTGACTGCAAACAAAAAAGCCGTATAAACAACTAAATCTATTTAGGAACTTTTGACTGGAGAAGTATTATGTTCGTATTATGTTATTATGGAATCATAAAGTAAAAGATTGTTTTTCAACATTAAATTACAAATATTTTATTATTGAATAAACTTTTTAAAATATCATACAAATTATATATGTGAAAATAAATATAGTTATTAAAAATTATTTACTTATTTTACATTCAAAAGTTTCTTTTGAGTTGGAAAACATTTTTGCATTTATTGTCTTAGTATCTACTGGTACAAAAGAATGAAATTTTTGAGTTCCACTTATAGTAATCGCATTTTTATATCGATTTTGTAATTTTTCTTTTGTTAATTGATATTCATTTTTATCGGCGTATCCAAAGTTCATGGTAGATTCCCATTTTAAAGCCCATTCGAAAAGTTTTTTTGGTGTATCAATAATATTATCTTCGCTCGCCATACTATAACGTTGTGCAGCACGCTTCAGTGTACCACCAATTCCATCACAAGGTCCCTTTCCATGGCTGGTAGCATGAAAGTGCCATTCAGCGTCAACCTTAAATTAACTAATTAGCTTATGCCACCATAAAGAAGACTTTTAATACCTATTCAACGACATATCATTTATGAAAATCGATTCAGTAGTTTTTCTACAATCGCTCGTCAAAATGCAGTCACATCACAAAATAACAAAAAATTGAGGGGCACCCTGTGAAGACCCCTGGTCGAAAAAAAAAATTCTAAGAGAACTTGTATTTTTTATTTATCAAAGACTATCTATAAACAAAAAATAACCAAATTAAAAGGGGTCAAGTCAAAATTTCCCAAAAATTTGCTGAACTTGCGTGAAATTGCTCATATATATATATATATATATATATATATATATATATATATATATATATATATATATATATATATATATATATATATATATTATATATATATATATATATATATATATATATATATATATATATATATATATATATATATATATATATATATATATATACATATATATATATATATATATATATATATATATATATATATATATATATATATATATATATATATATATATATATATATATATATATATATATATATATATATATATATATGTATATATATATATATATATATATATATATATATATATATATATATATATATATATATATATATATATATATATATATATATATATATATATATATATATATATATATATATATATATATATATATATATATATATATATATATATGGGTAGTTCTACAAACATAGGAGGCTCTGTTTATTTCGTATATTAATATGAAAAAAAAATTTTTTTTTCACATGAAATTTGTAAACCTTAACTATGTCTAGCTGGTCATCCAAAATAAACCCGTTTCGAAATATATGTCTTAGAAAAAAAATTATTCAAAACGTCAAATTATCAGTCCCCTGGCGTGTCCCACCTTGAAATTCAAAGCTGGTAAACTAAATAATCAATTATTCTAAGTGTGTAGAGACAAATTTACTCTGTAGTAATAATTTTTAATAATGATGCTTTAATAATGTGTAAATAATCATAACATTACTCTATTTAATATTAGATATATCCTATTAAAGTTTGTCCCACCAATTTGTTATTATTCTCCTGCCCAATCAAAACACAATGAAAATATTGGAAATTCATATTTCTATCAAGTTATCGCTCGTCACAGGAATTAATTAAAGCTCAATAAATATATTATTGCAAGTGTTTTACTTAGTCCGAGGTTTTATCATTCAAAACAGTCATCATTAGTAGCAAGATCGTGTGTTGTCCAGTCAAATTATCAGTCCCCTGGCAAGTATTTTCGTAAAAAGTATTTTAATTACAGGTAATTTTGTAATTTTATACGTCGTGAATATGTATTGCTTTGTTATAGAATCCGTTTATTTTTTTTAGACGTAATTTTGTCATTTTTAAGCGAAATACTGACAAATTATCAGTCCCCTGTTCTCAGTCCCCTGGAAGATTTAAAAGCGGGCAGACTTAGATAAATGTTTATTTCGTATTTTGAGATAATATTAAGACAATTTTGAGTTAATTTAGGATTAAGAAGGATATTTTTTAATTTTGACTCTTGTATTTTTTTGTTTTTTTTTTTTTTTTTTTGTTTTTTTTTGACTGGCCACATTCAGAAAAGTTGAAAGAACGTCATTAACTTGAACTAAAACTAAAACATGTCGTGCCGTAATTAGCTCCATTTTCTTCCTTCGTGTGTAGAACTACCCATATATATATATATATATATATATATATATATATATATATATATATATATATATATATATATATATATATATATATATATATATATATATATATATATATATATATATATATATATATATATATATATATATATATATATATATATATATATATATATATATATATATATATATATATATATATATATATATATATATATATATATATATATATATATATATATATATATATATATATATATATATATATATATATATATATATATATATATATATATATATATATATATATATATATATATATATATATATATATATATATATATATATAATAAAAATAAGGATGTTTATTCAATAATCAGTTTTAAAGTCAATCTTGCACAAAATATTTTTTTAAATAATCTAAATTAAATTTAATATACTAAACATTTCTATTTATCATAGCTTGTACACAAAATATTTAGAAATTGAGAAAACATCAATTCGACAATGGAAAATTAACAGCCGTCTGTCTGAATCGCAAATCTATTTAAATATCTACTTTATTTCCTTAAATGTTTTTAACTATATTAAATATTTAAACCATTTATTAAATTATTTAATTATACTTTAAATTTATACCTTATTTATCTACTTTATATAGTTTATATATTCTTTTATTTATACTTTTAATTATACTCTATATTTGTAGCATTTTTAGGAACAATATACCAAATTAAATAAATATAGCTACATTAAATGTGTTGGAAATATACCTCAATAAAAAAATAATCTTACAACATACAAAAAAAAATAAGCAAAAAACAAACTTAATTCAATAGTATTATTTATTGTACTGAACTACTAGAAATCTTCGATAACTCAGAGCACCCTTAACAAATTTATACAGCGCATCAAAATTTTTTCCATTCAGAAATTGAAAAAATTCAGACCTATTTAGGTTTTGCTTGCCAAGATATCTAAATCGCAGATCTTTTAGAATAGGACAAATCGCAATAAAATGATAGGTATTTTCAGATTCGTTTAAATTACACAAAGAACAAATTCCCACAGAATATGAATTCCACGCTCTTGCATTCAGACACAACAGACCGCCTCTGGTTTTTAGAATAAGCTGTATTTTATGGGCACTGTTGTTATCATTGAAGTAGACAGGGAAGTTGTCTAGGGCTAAGCTACCGTATTCATCATGAAACCTCGATGTTTCTGCACGCTCAATGAAGTTTAACTTATTTTTTGATCGAAGTTTACTAATTATGGAACCACATTGTGATTTCCAGACCATATCATTGAAATTAGTTGCATTCCATGCTATATCAAATTTCGAACTTAGATCTGTCCATTCCCTAACCCAGTACAGTTTCATTTTGATCGTTTCGATAGCTAAAATCTTTGGAAGTCTATGCTCTGGATAGTTCATTACTTTGATTATATAATCAAAGTGAAGTTTCAGTGTGTATAAATACATGCAGTCTACACCTGATTCTATGAACAACATATAGTTGGGCGTATTGATTGGTAATTTGAACATTTTTTTTAGGAAAAATCTTTGAATTGCTTCCACCTCGTCGTATTCTGAATACCCCCATACTTGCGCAGCATAGCATATTAATGAACGTGAAAACGCTTCAAATACTTTAACCTTTGCCGAGAATCCAAAATCTTCCACCATTCCCCATTTCCCCCAAGTGGCATTTATAGCATTTTTAGCCGTTGTGAGTTTTTCCTTTAAATGGTAGTGGTATGAAAGTTTTGGTGTTAGTTTCACTCCTAAATACTTATATTCTTGTACTACTTCTATTTCCGTATTTTTGTATTTCCATTTTTCACGTGCGGCTCTTGGTCCACCTTTACCGTAAATCATTATTTTTGATTTAGAGAGATTCACTGTCAAATTCCACATATCACAGTATTTAGCTAGACAATTGATCATTTTTTGCAGTACAGCCGCATTATCGCTTACCAGCACTATGTCATCTGCATACATTAGCACTTTGATCTTTTGGCTTCCTATATTAAAACCGCCCCACAAATATGAAATTAAGTCGTTTAAAAACAAAGCAAATAGCATTGGGCTTAACAAACATCCTTGTTTAACACCCATGGTTGTATCGAACCATTCTGAAATACATTTTCCGTTCCACACTGCTGCCTTTGAATTTGTGTATAATGATTGTAGTAGATGAATAAACTTTGACGACACTCCCATTTCGAATAATTTGTAGTAAAGAGCACTTCGTATAATCGTGTCAAAAGCCGATTTAAAGTCCACAAAGAAGGTATATAATCTACTTTTTTTAGTAGATGTTTTCAATTTAATAATACTGTTTAATGAAAATATACAGTCAATCGTGGAATATCCCCTACGAAACCCGCCTTGGCATTCATTTAGAATGCTATACTGATCTGACCATATAGTCAGCCTGTTGAGAAAAACCGACGCAAATATTTTCGTAATGGCGTTCATAAACGATATACCGCGATATGCTGACACATCATTTATATCTCCCTTCTTAAACAAAGGAAATATGATAGATTTTGAGAACTCAGCGGGGACCTTTGTGGCTTCAAAAATTTCATTAAATGCTTCAGTCATTAACTCCGTAAAATTATTTGGGGCATTTTTAAAAAACTCAAAAGGTATTCGGTCTTCACCTGGGGCCTTGTTATCCTTTAAATTTGCTAGAACTATGTAAACCTCTTCTATTGAGATTTCCCTATCAAGTATATCACACATGATTAAAGGCTCGACATACTGAATTAGACTAACGTTACAAGGAGGATTAAGAAGATTGCAAAAATAGTCTGCAAAGTCGTTGATATTGATTTCGGATCCACAAACAAATTTTTTTCCCCAGAGTTCTTTTAGTGTGGAGCTCCATTCTTTATTGTTCTGGTAATTACTTAATTTTTGGATCAACAGAGCAATGTGTAAGCTGGCTTTTTCCTTACATAACTTTTTATACTCCCTGTTTGCATCTTTATATAACTGCCGTGCCATTGGTGAAGCTTGGTTACGCAATATTTTCAGGAGATTAAAAGACTTTTTCCTAGCTCGATAGCATTCGCTGTCATACCACTTTTGCTTAAACTCGATTTTATTCTTTTCCGGACTATGGTATGACGACTCATGTATCAACCTAGTAAGCATATTTATAACAGGCATATAAGCTTTAAGATCAAAACTTTCTCTCATATTTCGAATTCCCAACGATAATTTCTCTTTATAAACTTGACCGTTTTGTTTGGCCCAGTTCAGCTTAGGTAATAGTTTAAGTTCTGATCTCGCTTCCTGATACCTTTCTTGAACGAGAGTTAACTGGATAGGTAAATGATCTGAAAATAATTCAGAAGCTACTTTAAAATCATCTACTAAACTTAAACAACTCAGAGAAACCAAACAAAAATCGTTTACCGACGTTCCTGCACCGCCTAAAAAAGTAAATTCACCACACATATCTCCTTTCGTTCTACCATTCAATACTATTCCTCCAATCTCCTCTAAATATGTTAGGAATCTGACTCCTTTGGAATCTGACTTTTTATCTTTAGATTTACGATTTTGGCATAGATTATGGTTAATGTCCAGTAAATTATCATCTAGGACCTGCCTCTCCCCAATTCTAATGTTAAAATCACCGATTATTACAAAATTCAATGGCTGCAAATCCTCAATGATAACCTTTAGATGTTCAAAGCATTCCAACCACCTATTACAATTTAAATATACTGGCAAGAAATATACTTTTGTATTATTTACATACCCGGTTAGATAGGCAAAATCATTACCTATTTTATTGAATTTGAACTGTTGAGAAGATTGCAATGGCCTTTTAAATCCGAATATTCAACCTTCACTAGCACGACCAAATCGACTAGTTTTACTTGCTGGTACCCAACACAGAATAAAACTTGTAAAAAATTTGTCAAAAGTGCACATCTTATCTGAAATAACATGAGTTTCAAAAAGAAAAAATATGTCAAATTTGTTTATGTATGAAAAAAAATCACTTAAAATTAATTTATTATACAACCCCGCTATGTTATACGATAATATTTTGAGTTTAGAATTTACAGTTTCTTGGCAAACGGCTGGTAATTGCTACTTTCCATCGTATTTCTTGGTTTCTGCCTTTTCCTTGATTGTTTTTACCAGATTAGAGAAATCATAATGAAAAATTATTTTTAATTTCTCCAATCCATCTTCGTCCCCCTCCATTAGGGTGTCATCATTTGTCCAGGTGTACGACACGCCGTCGATAAACATTTGATCATTTCGTATTTGGATTTTCTTGCAGTTGTCTATCATTCGAATTTGCTTCCTTATTGCAAACAAGAATCGTCTTTTATGGCGCAACTCCTTAGTGTAATCTCGGCTTACGGAAATTTTGGTTCCTTTTAACTTCTTACAATTATCTAAAACGATGTTGACTTCTGCTTGGGTTGCTATTTCCACCATTAGTGACTTTTTATCATAACCAACATGAAAACAATTGATGATATTAAGATCACCCGTTCCCAACACTTCTTTGCAGAATGTTACTACATCATTTTTAATATCCTGGCTCAATGGGATCCCTCGAAATATTAAGTTATTCCGTCTCGTTTTATTTTCCAATTTTTCCACTGCCAAACGAAGTTGTTTATCTCTAGCATAAAGTTCATCTACCTTATCTCTCAAAATGTTATGTTCTGCTTTCAGACTGGATACCTCTTGCTTTACATCCTCTTTAGTTGCAAGATGTTCTAACTTCTTGTCCATTAGTCTACTAAATTCCTCCATCAACTGATTCACCGTCAACTTACCAACTTCAGTATGAGATCCCATTCTTTTAGATGACGGAGGGGAATCAGGAGAGCTTTCAGCGATTTTCCTCTTGATGCTATTACTATTATACATCCGATAATAATGGTATAAAGTTTAATTCACGTACTACTCAAAAATAAAGAAAAGACAAATCCAGCAAATTTTAGGAGTTATCATTGATTTACTGTATGATAAAATATTTCTTTAAATTCAATAGGTACAGATGTTATTGTTCATTTATTTGTATTGAACTTTGTTTTTATGTATTATTTGCCGTTACAAATCAATTTTTGCAATTTATGTTAGCAAGAGACTGGTTTATTAAATTGTTTTTCTTATAACCTTGAAACAAATTAATTTGTCTAACACTTTTTTCACAAATTAAAAACTAATCCACGATAAAACAGGAAACAAATTAGATACACTTAACGACAAAACAATTTACTTTATGAATATACTATTTAAATATTTTTTTAGGGATCTTTCAACTTTTAAAACTTTAATTTTTAATGAGCTCAAAATAACACGTCTTGCTTGTTCACTTGTTATACAATATATATATATATATATATATATATATATATATATATATATATATATATATATATATATATATATATATATATATATATATAATATATATATATATATATATATATATATATATATATATATATATATATATATATATATATATATATATATATATATACATATATATATATATATATATATATATATATATATATATATATATATATATATATATATATATATATATATATATACATATATATATATATATATATATATATATATATATATATATATATATATATATATATATATATATATATATATATATATAAACGGAAAAAACACTTTAAAAAGTAAACAATTGCACGACCATAATATTATGCACAAAACTTATAAGCAGCTTGCTTGGTAATTAAAAATTAATTAAATCAAAACAAATCTTTTGATCCAAATATTCAAAAACATTATAACATATATTGAATTTGAAACATTTGTTTTAATAAACAAAACCTAAATAATACCTTTTTAATAAAAAATAAACTAAGTATGTATTGAAAAATAATTAATATAAGAAACAATATCAATGCAAAAAAATCATATATGAATATACGTTAAAAAATTATATTTAACTATTCATTTCATTTTTTCACAAATAACTGAAATCAATTGGTTCACGACCGAATTTATTAATCTCAATTATTACTTTAGCCTATAAACTGTTTTATGAATATATGTTTATGAATTAAATTAATAATAAAACAAAACTGTAGATAGAAAAAATGATTTTCTCTTCAAATCTAATTGTTTAACCCATAATTAATTCAAATTTAACTGGGACCTATATTTGTTACGCTAATGTCTACTTCTAAATTGTATGAATTTTTGTTATATCTGGTCGTCGCGGGCATGATTTTTTCTCTCTGAACTATGTTTGAGAAAATAGTTTTAGAAACTGTTAGTGTTGACGGCTTTTAGCATCATATTTATTCTGTCTAATTTCTCTAATTCTTCATAGTTGAGAGATAAAAGCATACCCGCGACGACCAGATATAACAAAAATTCATACAATTTAGAAGTAGACATTAGCGTAACAAATATAGGTCCCAGTTAAATTTGAATTAATTATGGGTTAAACAATTAGATTTGAAGAGAAAATCATTTTTTCTATCTACAGTTTTGTTTTATTATTAATTTAATTCATAAACATATATTCATAAAACAGTTTATAGGCTAAAGTAATAATTGAGATTAATAAATTCGGTCGTGAACCAATTGATTTCAGTTATTTGTGAAAAAATGAAATGAATAGTTAAATATAATTTTTTAACGTATATTCATATATGATTTTTTTGCATTGATATTGTTTCTTATATTAATTATTTTTCAATACATACTTAGTTTATTTTTTATTAAAAAGGTATTATTTAGGTTTTGTTTATTAAAACAAATGTTTCAAATTCAATATATGTTATAATGTTTTTGAATATTTGGATCAAAAGATTTGTTTTGATTTAATTAATTTTTAATTACCAAGCAAGCTGCTTATAAGTTTTGTGCATAATATTATGGTCGTGCAATTGTTTACTTTTTAAAGTGTTTTTTCCGTTTTATTTCACTAGTTTTTTCATGATTATTCACTCAATATTTTAGGCATCTCGTTATTTTGGCTCGGGTAGGATTGAAATATTGAATTTAAACAAACAGAAATCTTTTCGGACCCGAGTTCTTTTTCACTTTTCTCCACTAGGATAAAAAACAAAAAAATGGTATATGTTAGTCAGCATTCGATTTAGAAAACTCTTACTCCAATCAAATTGTGTGATTGTTAAGATGCACAGTTGCGATGAACGGAGCAATATAAATTGAGGCGATCGACCGAACGATCGAAATGGTGAATGCGCCTTTAATTAAATATTGCAGCTCACCATCTTGATTTCCATGTACTTTACTTGTGGTTTTGGCATGTCACAAAGTATTTTCTTTTTTGTTTTTATGATCAATTTAATTGTTTTATTTTTCTATCTGCAATGAATTAAATATATGAAATAAAATTTAAAAAAAAACAACGCCATGTTCGAACAAATGTTTTATTTATTAAATGGATGGTGGTGCTCCATATATGCAGGCGCGCACACAAGGGGGGGGGGTTTCGGGTCCGGACCCCCCCCGTCTAACCGATAATCTTTCAGTATTGTTTTTTAAATTTAGACATTATTTAGTGTTAACCATAAGAAATCATAGATTAACATCTCTGAATATCGTAAGATACGATGCTAACCAGGGTTCTAAGGTTACTCACTATTGATCAATTCTCTTTGAGGATTTTACGAGATTTTATGAGGAACGCTATTTTTAAAGTTTTGTGGATAACAATTATCAAGGAAGACCAACGTCAGTAACGCATTCCAGAGATGCTAAATTCTGTTAAAACAATTTCTTTGAAAAGCAACATCTTGTCACTCGAACCTTAAAAAAATGGGCTGCTATTGATACTCTGTTCAGGTAAAATTGATTTGATCTAGGCAGACACGCGCGTTTATCCATAGTATATTTGTGTACCTTCAAATCAGCAACATACAACGAATCAAGCTCATTAGTAAGATTAGAATTGCTGAGCAGCAATGAAAGTCTCACCAAGGTTTTCAACCGACTGTTCCAGATATGTGTAACAAAGAAAGTAAATTTCCCGTCGCTCTTCCTTTACAAAAACCGCATTGTCTTTCAATAAGTAACGACTTAAGAAGCTCATAATATTAAATTAATGAACATTTGTTGAATTCAAGCTAGCAACTTTTTTGAAATTGGCTGTATACTGGCCATTTTTTAAATTAATTCTGAAAAATTAGAAGGAGAAATGTTTGAATTAAACATATATCTCTAAGCCCCTGCCAATCTGCAACCCAAATAAGACTAGGATTAGATTGAAACTGTTTGGGAACTAGTAAATTGAAATGAGTGGAAATCAAATTATGGTCTGAGCCACCTAAAGGTTCTGATACTTTAAATTGTACAAACGAAAGATCATTTATCAAAAACAAATAAAGCTATTTACTAATTTGACCATGACTGTCAGGAGCTCTGGTAGGTTGTTTGGCCGTTAAATCCGAGTGAAAATAAATATAAAAATAAAATAATAATATGGTAATAATATAGTATAAATTTTGTTTGAGTAAAATGTTTTAGTATCAATGAATTCGTTTCCTTCTTGATAATGGAACCCCAACAAAAATATTTGTTTTCCAGCCAAATTGGCCCTTAGAAACAAACAAATATTATTTAATATTTGGTTCCATAACAAAAATCCCTTAACCATTTAAGTCCTAATATCCATACAGCCCAATATTATATTAAACCAGATAATCGAAATCGAAAAAAAACAGAAATTGACAGAGCGAAAGCGCGAGAAAAACCACATTGTTTGCGGAACGCTTTGCTGTGATCTCGACTGTTTTAGAAACTCCTAAAGAAAAACCAAAAATCCAGTCTTCAGGCGCTAGTATGAAAGATTTTTATTTCAAACCCAAAATTGTCAAAAAAAATCTTACGGGGGTTAACTACCAGCAAAGTATCCGGTCTGAACATCATTCTTCCTATTCTAACAACATTTTCAAAGGAACTTGCACCTTCTCTTACTAAAATTTTCTACAAATCCCATAGATCTGATATTTCTTCTGCTAGAAGTTAGCCAATTCATTCCCAAAACGAAACAAAATGTGATATTTCAAATTAAAGACCGCAATACCCTTGCTCTCAGTTCTATCTAAAATATATGAGCATTGTATTAATACACACGTAATGCCAGATCGGGTGATTTTTTTCCGTTTAGGGGATATTTCATTTAAAACAGGAAAGCGGACAAAAACTTGGCAAGTGCGGGCTTTTTCACAATTAATTGTAGAAGCTTTTCAAATTTTAAACTTATTCAAAATGATCGCAACAACTATTTTTTTACTATCCTTCCAGAAAGATGTTGATTACTCAATAATTTTGTTTAAATGAATCTGCCATTCATCGCCTTTATAGTATTCAGTAAAATCGATGAAATTTCAGCCTTCTGATGTTGATGTTCTGATATTTTTTACGAAAATAGAAACAAAAGTTTCGAAAATCCCACAAGCAATAACATATTTCTGAGTTTCAGGAATATTTTCACACTACGAGACGAAAAATAAAATCAACTACAATAAGGAACTTCAAGATCCTTTCTATGCATCGATGCATTTTGAACATATTAAAAAATATTGTTATAGTGGCGGATTTTGAAGTTTTTTCCATATAAACAATTGGATTTATATATATGTATATTTTTTTAATTGTAAGCTTGATGGGAAGTTTTTCCTTAAAGAAACGGTAAAATCGGTAAGTTT
>OY856186.1:199324494-199401021 GCA_963693315.1 Diogma glabrata
AATTCCTCAAGGCTCTTTACTTGGACCACTTCTTTTTAATATTTATATAAATGAAGCACTTTCACTCTGTTTGAGTGGTAAGGTCGTAATGTTCGCAGATGACATGGCCATAGCATATAATGAAAAAACTTGTAGTGACCTTCGACTTAAAATGCAATCAGATCTTAATCTAATATCCAACTGGGTTGACTGTAATCACCTGAAAATAAATGAATGTAAAACTAACTATATGATATTTACAACCAAAAATAAATGTTTGACGGAATTTTCTAATTTTGATCTATATGTTAATAGTAACAAGATAAAAAGAGTCTATTCCGCCGAATACTTAGGACTTTCCATTGATCCTTATCTCAATTGGAATAATCATATAACCAAATTAAAAAACAAAATTCGCACAACCAATTTCATTCTGTATAAAATGAGAAATATACTACCAATAAAAATTAAATACTTGATATTCCATACGCACGTTCTAAGCCATATTAGGTATCTGCTTCCAATCTGGGGCATTACAGCATGTGCGAGGATCCAGGAAGTTCATGTATTGCTAAACAAATCGTTAAGAAACGTAAAAAATTTACAGTATAACTGTGCTACTGGTCTACTGTACAACAAAGATATTCTACCTGTACAAAAACTAGTAGACTTTGAGATATTGTTCCTTATCTTTAAAATCAAACATAATCTCATTAAACAAAACTTTGAATTTCGCAAAGTAAGTTCTCTTCATGATTATCCTACAAGATATGCAGATCAGCATTTTATTATCCCTTATTTTAGAACCGCCGGTGGTCAAAGTTCTATGGTTTATAAAGGCTTATTAATGTATAACAATCTTCCTGATGACTTAAAAGATGAATCCAGAGTCAGTTTATTTAAATCAAATTTAAAATCATATATATTTGAAAATTAATTCTAAGTATGCTTAAAATAAAAAATGTGTACGTTTGCTTAAGTTTAGTTACAAAAATTAAAACGTATGTCTAAATTATATAACCCTAATGTTAAGTAAAATCTAAGTAAATACAAAAGCTAATTTGTCTGTTCTCGATAACTTATTATATTAAACTTTACTATAATTATTTGCACCTAGCACAATGTGCTTTTGCAAATATATAAATCGTTTATAAAATTTTATATTTTTATATTGTTAAATTATGTATTAAACCAATAATAAATAAACAAAAGCTAGAAAAAAAAAAGAAAATGTTTAAGCTGGCTTTTTCCTTACATAACTTTTTATACTCCCTGTTTGCATCTTTATATAACTGCCGTGCCATTGGTGAAGCTTGGTTACGCAATATTTTCAGGAGATTAAAAGACTTTTTCCTAGCTCGATAGCATTCGCTGTCATACCACTTTTGCTTAAACTCGATTTTATTCTTTTCCGGACTATGGTATGACGACTCATGTATCAACCTAGTAAGCATATTCATAACAGGCATATAAGCTTTAAGATCAAAACTTTCTCTCATATTTCGAATTCCCAACGATAATTTCTCTTTATAAACTTGACCGTTTTGTTTGGCCCAGTTCAGCTTAGGTAATAGTTTAAGTTCTGATCTCGCTTCCTGATACCTTTCTTGAACGAGAGTTAACTGGATAGGTAAATGATCTGAAAATAATTCAGAAGCTACTTTAAAATCATCTACTAAACTTAAACAACTCAGAGAAACCAAACAAAAATCGTTTACCGACGTTCCTGCACCGCCTAAAAAAGTAAATTCACCACACATATCTCCTTTCGTTCTACCATTCAATACTATTCCTCCAATCTCCTCTAAATATGTTAGGAATCTGACTCCTTTGGAATCTGACTTTTTATCTTTAGATTTACGATTTTGGCATAGATTATGGTTAATGTCCAGTAAATTATCATCTAGGACCTGCCTCTCCCCAATTCTAATGTTAAAATCACCGATTATTACAAAATTCAATGGCTGCAAATCCTCAATGATAACCTTTAGATGTTCAAAGCATTCCAACCACCTATTACAATTTAAATATACTGGCAAGAAATATACTTTTGTATTATTTACATACCCGGTTAGATAGGCAAAATCATTACCTATTTTATTGAATTTGAACTGTTGAGAAGATTGCAATGGCCTTTTAAATCCGAATAGGCAACCATCACTAGCCCGACCAAATCGACTAGTTTTACTGGCTGGTACCCAACACAGAATAAAACTTGTAAAAAATTTGTCAAAAGTGCACATCTTATCTGAAATAACATGAGTTTCAAAAAGAAAAAATATGTCAAATTTGTTTATGTATGAAAAAAAATCACTTAAAATTAATTTATTATACAACCCCGCTATGTTATACGATAATATTTTGAGTTTAGAATTTACAGTTTCTTGGCAAACGGCTGGTAATTGCTACTTTCCATCGTATTTCTTGGTTTCTGCCTTTTCCTTGATTGTTTTTACCAGATTAGAGAAATCATAATGAAAAATTATTTTTAATTTCTCCAATCCATCTTCGTCCCTCTCCATTAGGGTGTCATCATTTGTCCAGGTGTACGACACGCCGTCGATAAACATTTGATCATTTCGTATTTGGATTTTCTTGCAGTTGTCTATCATTCGAATTTGCTTCCTTATTGCAAACAAGAATCGTCTTTTATGGCGCAACTCCTTAGTGTAATCTCGGCTTACGGAAATTTTGGTTCCTTTTAACTTCTTACAATTATCTAAAACGATGTTGACTTCTGCTTGGGTTGCTATTTCCACCATTAGTGACTTTTTATCATAACCAACATGAAAACAATTGATGATATTAAGATCACCCGTTCCCAACACTTCTTTGCAGAATGTTACTACATCATTTTTAATATCCTGGCTCAATGGGATCCCTCGAAATATTAAGTTATTCCGTCTCGTTTTATTTTCCAATTTTTCCACTGCCAAACGAAGTTGTTTATCTCTAGCATAAAGTTCATCTACCTTATCTCTCAAAATGTTATGTTCTGCTTTCAGACTGGATACCTCTTGCTTTACATCCTCTTTAGTTGCAAGATGTTCTAACTTCTTGTCCATTAGTCTACTAAATTCCTCCATCAACTGATTCACCGTCAACTTACCAACTTCAGTATGAGATCCCATTCTTTTAGATGACGGAGGGGAATCAGGAGAGCTTTCAGCGATTTTCCTCTTGATGCTATTACTATTATACATCCGATAATAATGGTATAAAGTTTAATTCACGTACTACTCAAAATAAAGAAAAGACAAATCCAGCAAATTTTAGGAGTTATCATTGATTTACTGTATGATAAAATATTTCTTTAAATTCAATAGGTACAGATGTTATTGTTCATTTATTTGTATTGAACTTTGTTTTTATGTATTATTTGCCGTTACAAATCAATTTTTGCAATTTATGTTAGCAAGAGACTGGTTTATTAAATTGTTTTTCTTATAACCTTGAAACAAATTAATTTGTCTAACACTTTTTTCACAAATTAAAAACTAATCCACGATAAAACAGGAAACAAATTAGATACACTTAACGACAAAACAATTTACTTTATGAATATACTATTTAAATATTTTTTTAGGGATCTTTCAACTTTTAAAACTTTAATTTTTAATGAGCTCAAAATAACACGTCTTGCTTGTTCACTTGTTATACAATATATATATATATATATATATATATATATATATATATATATATATATATATATATATATATATATATATATATATATATATATATATATATATATATATATATATATATATATATATATATATATATATATATATATATATATATATATATATATATATATATATATATATATATATATATATATATATATATATATATATATATATATATATATATATATATATATATATATATATATATATATATATATATATATATATATATATATATATATATATATATATATATATATATATATATATATATATATATATATATATATATATATATATATATATATATATATATATATATATCGTCGCTTTAATAATGAAACAACGTATTTGCAAAAGTGTAGTTTCGAGATAATTGGGTTTAAAGATTTTTCGATTTTCTGATTTTCGTAAACTCGGCAGCACTATTGAATGAATAAAGATATTGGGAAAAAAATTTCTACCAATTAATCTTGACTAATTTCCCCACAGCATATTAAAATTTCACGTTGGTACCTGCTGGCTTTTCTACCTAAAAAGAGGTGAAAAGTCAATCAGGTACCTTATACGTTATTTCATATTTCATATACGTTATTTCATTTTGCATGGAAGTACGATTAAGCTTAAAACTAATTATTATTAAACTAACGCATAATATTCTTACAATTTTTTATTTATATGAACCGGCATATCATGTAGTAATGAATGATGCTGATACAATATTTTAGATTTACCATTTCGTGTGGCGATCGTAATGTATGTAAAGTCTACGACACTGATTTTACCCAAGTTATTATTCTGTAGGATTGGAAATATCGTACATGCATTTACGCTGTTTCAATAGTATATCGTTATATATATATATATATACCCAAGTAGCAATTTTTAGTTCCTTATAAGTTATAAAACAGATTTGAAACCTCAGTGTAAAAACCAAATAGTTTTCAAATTCGTTCCGTAAACTTCACGAAATCCTTTCCAAACCGTGTTGGAAACCTTGTTTGATCGCGATCCTTGAAACTTTACAGTGTTATGACCACCGTTTAAACACGGATTCAGACTAGAGGAGAAAAACCAAAAAGATTTTTTGTAAATGCTCAGAAATAGTTCCTAAACGGTATCGAAAAGACCAAAAAGTTTTGTTACTGTTCAAAAACAGTATTTTAATGATAAGTGAAAGTCCAAATAGTTGTTTGTGATGGTTTTGAAACCGTTTTTAAAAGGTGTGAAAGAATCCTTGTTGTGAAAAAGTTATTATTTAACCAGTTATGACACCAAGCTGAAAACCCATACTAATCGGGTATTATTGGAACATATCTGAAACAGATCTTTCTCGATTTTTTATTCCTATAATTTTTTTTTTCAAACGTTTTGTGCTTTAAAGTTCAAAATGTAAACAACCAAATAATATAAATAAAACACTGCATCGTACTTTTCAATAAATTCAATTTTTTTAATTTCAAGTATAAAAATAAATACAAACAAATTCAAACAAACATAAATAAACAGTTTCTTAGAAAAAAGTACGAAATCATTATTTTAATTGGCAGATAATTTTTCTGCTACCCGATTTAATCGGGTACTGGCCGATTTTAAATATTTCTTTAAAAAATTTTTGACCTCGTGATCGGTATAGCCACTAAATTTTGTTCTCACTGCCATCATAATTATGTTTTGAATTTCAACATATGGTAAAAAAGGTTTTTTGACCATAGTTCCCCCCTAGGAATACATAACAAGCACAGTATCCAAAATTAACTGCTTAGTTACTATACGCGCACAATTTCGTTTGGTCCTCCAAACGTTGACATATATGCAATCTAAAAAAACAAAGTATGATTAAAACTGCTAGCAATTTTCAATCAACAACATATATAATAAATATAGACACCATACTATAAATAATAAAGTTCACATAAACTAAGTAGAAAGTGAAAACATAAAACATAGTTTTAACAATAGCAGAAAACTCGCCACAAATTCAATAATATATTTTTTCTAAATAATATTGCATGAACTCACCATTCTCTGTTTAAAATCTGGATCTGACTTCAGTTTCATTTCAAAATTTTCTAAATTTTCGGCTGTACTAATTGGTAGTTCTATACCACTTATAGGTTTGGTATGTGGTGCATCTTTTGATTCGACAATTGGAATTTTTTCAACAAGCAAATCAATTGCTGCTTTCAACGGAACTGTTTGTTCCGTAAATAATATTATAACACGATCTAATTTTTGGTTTAAATAGTTATAATCTATAAATTTAACAAAATTAGTTATTAATTATTAAGACAAAACGACATTATGCAGCTGTACCTGGATATTGTACAAATCCCGGATAAGTGGGATTATGCTCTGCTGTATTGCAATTATAATTTATAGAACGTGAGTTAGCTGAAGTTGTGATCCCAACATCTTTAACGAATGCCCTACTTTCAGCATCCGTGTATAGATACATTAAAGATGATGGAGGTGAAACGTTATTCATTTCACTTTTCTCGCATATTGCGCTCTCCGCCCCAGGAAATAAAACGTGATAAATATGAAACGTTTAGACTTAGGCATTTCAACGAATATATAATGTAAAGATTAGTAGTTAATAAAAATAAAAGTTAAATAAAGATATGTACAAACCTCGATATATTTTCACTTATAATTTTCAACAAATATTATAACAAATGAAAATAAGTAGTAGCACTTTTAAATATCATTCACGTACACTTTAAATTAAAACTAAATAAATTTTAGACAATAAATTACTAATTTTGTTTTGGTAACTGATCACTGATCACTGAAAATCACAAATGAAATTGAAAAACTATAATAGGTATTGTTTTACATTATTTTCAATTTCTCTTCAATTTACAGTTATTCAAAAATAGGCCTTAAAATTCACACAAAAACTAATCTGTTTTTATTTGGTTTCAAAAAAACGGTTGTGGAACCATTAAAAAATCATATTTACAATTCCTTAGCTAATTGTTTTGGATAAATTTCGGAAAAACTAATTTGTTTTCATTTAGTTTCAAAAAAACCATTTTGGAACATCTAGATCGTTTTTAGGTTCGATTTTTAACCTTTGTTTTCGTTTCAGATACATTTTACAAAAACTAATTTGTTTTCATTTGGTTGCATAAAAACCTTTATAAATCGTATCAAAAACATTAATTTAAAAACATTTAGGAACCGTTTCAAAATAACCGGTTGCAATAAAACTAATACAAAACCTCTTTGATGGTTTTTTAAAAACTTCGGTTCTAGATTGCTACTTGGGTATATATATATATATATATATATATATATATATATATATATATATATATATATATATATATATATATATATATATATATATATATATATATATATATATATATATATATATATATATATATATATATATATATATATATATATATATATATATATATATAACGATATGAGGTATAACGGAATTTAGCGGCACTCTCACGGTCGCATTTTTTGACCTACACCAAAATAATTTTCTGTGTATATTTCGGCAAATAATGTCTTAGACAAGTTCGTGAACTGGCCATATCCGGGTACCGGTTAAGCGGCTAGAGCCTAAAAAGTCGAATAATCAAGGGCGCTATAACTTCCGTTTGAATCACAATATTATAATAAAATTTAAAAATATTGAATATTTGAACCTTTTTTTATCATTTTTATCCAGATAACAACCTTGGCGTTTCAGGTTCCTCAAAAATCAGCTGTTTTAAAAATTTACTAAACTTTGCTGTCCTTGATCTAGCTGAAATGGCCAAGCTCATATTTGAAAAGTTTTTCTCACGTATATAAAATATAAATCTTTCCAAAATTTTCAAAAAAACAGTTCAAGTCTAACGGTTGAGACCCTAGGGCTGTTGAAATGAAAACAAACGCAAAAGGCAATGCTTTCATCATGTTTCAGTTTATGTTATTTAAATTCATCTTAACTTTTAAACATACTTTTAAACAACTATAGCCTCAAAAAATTTCAGATTTCTAACCCAAAAGGTTTCATTTTTATAAGTATTATAATGCACCTCTTACAAGAAAAATATCAAGCCATTAATACCATAGAAAAATTATCAAAATCTCTTTTGTTTTTATTTTTTTTTTACTAAGTAACCGTTTGAAAAAAGATTAAATAAGAACAAAAAACACAACAACAAAAGATAATTTTGAAATAAAATTGTTTGATAATGTTTGATTATAAATTATGTGTGATGGTATAATTGTAGTTGTGACGTAGTTCATTTGATCTTTGGTGGATTTAATATGTTATTAAAAGTAGTTTAAACCAACTTAAATAAAACTGTTCCGAAATTGTATTTACGGATTTAGTTCGGATAATGTATTTAATTTGGTTCGATAATTTTTTTGAATTATTCTGTTTCAACTTATATTTTTTATTTAAACTAATCTGACTTATCTAATTTTATTTGGACACAAAACCGTCTGACCCCGAAATCTACCTATTTCTAGCGGATATACCTGCCGCTGGGATTTTTTTATTTAATATTATTTAATTTGTTTTAATAACAAATACAGTATATTCCTAATATATTTATAATAAAATTAAAATATACCTACAACTAATTATTTTAAAATTATTTTTATATATGATGAAAAACGTGATCTACGCAGGTGAAGAAGTCGAGATTTGAACTTGACCATTTTTGATATTCCTGAAACTTGGAATATAAGTAGTATGGACAAAATTAAAAAAAAAACTTATTTCAAAATTTTTTAAAGTGCATAGTTTGAGCATAGGTGGCACCCCAACATAGGCGAAGCGCGAGTTTTTAAGAATGGGATGCTGCGTTCTAAATAATATTCCATAATAACTACTATTAAAACTTAAAAATAGCCTTAAAAATAGCCTACATAGTACATTTTGCTACAAGATATGGAAACGCTTCGTTTTCGTGAATGATATTTATTATATATTATTTATTATAAATTATTTAATTGGAAATCGACGACATACCATTTAAAATTCATATTCTATTTTTCATGGTTACTTTGTCCTAAAAACTATTTGATGAAGATACCATGGCAACCACAATTTCGTTATCTAGCGAATATGATTTTATACACTAGAGGAAAAAACGATTTTCAAAGGGGATTAAATCTGCATGAAAATGGAATTCATTTGCTATTCTAGAAAAATATATCTTTTGCTGTTTTGTTTTAGTCTCTTTTTTTCACATCTTTTGCATATTTTTCTATTACTTGTAACTAAAGAAGCTTACGATTGAAGATCAAACTTGTTTCACTTTAATCTACTCTCCCTCGAGCAAGTTGTGTAATAAAAAAACATTTCATTTTACTAATTTATTTAGATCGGCGGCTACAAACATGTTTTTGTATTTTTTATAATAAAATGGACTAGTCAGATCAAAATAATAATGGACTAGTCAGATCAATCATAAGCTCAAAATAATTATTTTAAAATAAGAATAAAATTGTGTATTTATATTTGAAATGTTTTTAAAGTTTATGTGTTCCATTTGTGATCTACTCAAAGCTTTTAAGTTATTCTGTTCTAAAGGAACAGTTTTTATTTAATATCCGAAGCAGTTGTTTGCTATGAAATTATCAATGCACAAAACGGCAAGGAAAATAAATAAATTTTGCGGTAAAAACTTGATCCTCTCTCTGGTTTGATACGCAAAATTCAATCCATTTTTAAAATTGCATTTATATATATGTACTAATATTGGAACATAAATATGGTTGTTACAAAGCAGCTCATCTCATCAGATACATGAAAAAATTTCTTTGCTTAATATATCAAAGTACGGACTATGGTTTTCTATTATTGAAATTCACCAAGGGAAAAAATTACTGTATTTGTTGATTGGTCCTATCCTAACAAACAATCGAGAAATAGAACCACGAAAATGGTTCAAAAGAAGACAAATACCTACATAATTTGGAAATCAGTGGGTCTTCTATTTTCTTATTGAAAAATATGTTGATATATTAAAACAAAACTGTTTTGGAAACTGTTCTGCAATAATTTTTAATTAATAATGCACCATAATTATTTATTCAAACATTTGTAATTCAAACAATAAATCCAAGTTCTTATTAAAAATCAATACATACTTTGATGTAAAGTAGTAAAACTTAGCTAAAACAATTAAACCAGTACATATAAGCTAAAACAAAACAGATTTACCATAGCACTACTATGATTGTACATGATATGCTATAAGCAACACAGCATCTACTGCTATGATTTTTGTTTGATTTTTTTCGTTTTTTCTTTTCCTATTTGTGTTTCTTCTTTTTTTTTTTGCGTACAAATATTATAATTCCATACGCTGCAAGTTGGACAGCTTCTTGTATATTATTTGGACGAAATAAATAAATATTTTGATTGCGTTGAAGTTTTTTTTATAAATATTAGGAATTAATATAATTAAATAATAATAATAATAAATATTTATATGGAAATATTTGTATAGTTTTACAGAAACTTTGAAGATTTGTTTTAAATAAATACTAAAGTATTGAAAATTTATTAAATGATGGTTGATAAAATCTTTGTTAAAAAACAATCGTTAATTTGACAAAGAGCGGCCTGTTTCAAAGGGAAGCAGTGCTTCCCTAGCATCCAAAGACGCTTCGCCTATGCACCCCAACATGCATGGAAAATGAAAATTCTGCCAATCCGATGGAACTTTGAAATTAAATGAACATTATAATTTTAATCGGACTAAAAATCTTTAAAATGAAATATCTCAAGAACTCGAACTAACGCCTCTTTGTAAATTTGATATATTTTAAAGTAATTGGTTAGAACTATATTAAAAAAAAATTAAAATTTAATTGATTTTAAAATTTTTTGTTAATGGAATTTGTTTGAAAAAATGAAGAAAAATTCGAATTTCAGTCGTACTAAAAATCTTTAAAATTAAATATCTTAAGACCAAGAATTAACGCCTCTGAGTTAATTTGATATACTTTAGAGTAAGGATAGAACTAATTTAAAAAAAAAAAAAATTAATTAAATTCCAATCTTCGACCCCAGCGCCATCTTTAAAAAAGTTTTTTAATATTTTTATTTAAAAATTAATTTTAAAAACAATAATTTAATTTTTTTTCAAACGAATAACTAATCATCTATCAAAAAAAGTTTGATGAAATCGGTATAGCCGTTCTTGAGCAATTTAATTTCAAAGTTACATCGGATTGACCGAATTTTCATGCATGTTGAGGTGCCCCCTATGCTCAAACTATGCACTTTAAAAAAATTTTAAAATAAGCAGTATTTTTTATTTTGCCCATACTTCTTATATGCCAAATTTCAGGAAAATCGAAAATGGTCAAGTTTTCACAACTCTGTCTAGAACACGTTTTTCATCATATAATAATTTTTAGTTTAGCGACACACAATTATTTTGTAATTGACACAACAACAAAACTTAAAAATTTTCATCAAAATTGGCTGCAATGACAGCAATAATATTGTAAACCTGTTTGCAATATTTTTCATTGTCAAAATCATTGTCAATATTTCATTGCAAAGAGTTTACATTGGGAATGCAATGAAACGTGCAATGACTGTAATGAATATTGCAATGTTCATTGTTTCTCATCGACAATGATATTGCGAACCGTTTACACTACCATTGCACGAATATTGCAGAGTTCTGCAATAGTCTAATTGCGGCAAGTATATTTATAGGTTTAACAATTTTCGCTTAATGGTAATTAAAAATTAGGTAAACTAACACATTTATATTAACTTTAGTAATGTTTTTAAAACGTATTGTTGTAGCTTATTTATCAATTGGTTTTAAGTTTTTTTGGAATATGTATATCTGAAAATAAAAAATAATTTATTGAAATAAATTTTAAAATTGTTTTAGTTTAATATAAGACGCTTTCCAATCGATTAAATTACTGAATGATTCACTTAAACTGAATTGTATTCCGGAATTTGTATGTTCCAATGGTAATATTCAGTTTACACTTATAGCTGTAATATCTACGCTATAATATTTTTGCTGCGTGTTCACCAGATTTGATAGATGTTGAAGTTGGCTAAAGAGATGGTCCAGATACTGCTAGAGGTGATGAGAATCGATGAGATGACTTTTGGTATTCAGTAAATTTAACCAATGAAGCTTCCAAATTTAAAATTATACATGTCAACATTAGACAGATCAGCTCATCAAATTTTACGCTTATTAACAGGTATCAGTAAATAAAATAATTATGTTTGAAATATAGTTATCTTTTTTTTAAACTTCTTTGTTAAAATATTTTCATTACTTTTTAATGTGAATAATTAAAAATAAACAAACTATTTCGTACTGGAGCCTCCTTTCACTACAACTTTGACACAATACATATTTGCAAATGTTTAAGAATCACACAATGTGAAATTACACTTTCATATTACTATATTGTGTGTTTAAATTGCTCAAATAAACTTAAAGAACATCAATTATTTTTACCATATTTAATTTTCAAATTCTTGATTAATTAAAATAAATTCTTAATCAAATGAAAACAAAAATCTTAATGAATTTTGAAATGAATACTAGATGAATAACAATTTTTATGAAAACAAGATAGAAAAAATTGTACCTAAAATTTTATTAATCTATTGCTAAAAGATTGAAACGAATTTAAAGAATATTTTCAAATTAAACGCAAACGATTAAATAAAAAGTCACCACACACTGAACGTAAACTGAGCTACTGCAGAACTGAATTGAATTGACGATTGGAATCTAAGAAATCGCGCTGCTGGTGGCAGGTTTTGTAACTAGTACTCCAATATAAGATGTTAATAGAAGTATATTTTTCTGTGTATTTGAGGGGAAAATTAAATTTCAATTAAAGTAAGTACAATATTTTTAATTTTATAACAATTTAAAAATACAATGACTTACTAAAAATAAACAATAAAACATTAAACTTTCGAAATGTTAAAGAGGGTTAGTGAAACTTATTGTTAAAATGAAGAATATGAGATAAAACAAATTTAAACGATTTTATACATCACGTATTATTTTTTTCCCGATTATTTGATGGTGAGGTATATGATATATGATACTTGTTAGAATTAAATCAGTATGGGCGTCATCAGCCATTGCTTCTTATTTTAGTGCTGATATAATAACGTATACCTTTCTTTTATTTAAATATTTAAAATTTTTTTTTTTTTTAAATACTGTCTGTCTATCTTTGGTTTACATTTCAAAAAAATTTTTTTATCCGTTTGTTTAAAGAAGATATTTTGTAAGTTTCAGTTGAGTTTCACTTTTTTTAATTTAAAATTTTTTTAATTTATTTGAAAATTATAATTAATAATATTATAATAGTGACATCAGTGAAGTAATTTATTTGGACAAAACATTTTTGTAAGTGTTTTTTGTTAATATTGTTTAAATTGTGCAATTTTCATTTTCTGTTTTGTATAGTTGATATATTTTTTTCTGACCTGAAGATAGCTTGTGTTATAAGCAGAAACGTCGTCAAATAAAAAATAAAAATGTTTTTTTAAAAATTTGAACAAAAAAGATTTATTTTACTTTGGACTTAAACGATGAAAAGATAATAGATATAATTTAGTTCCTGTTTATTGCTTGAATATTTGAAAGGGGTGTTACATCAGTATAGGAGAAAATTATCATCACTGAGGCTGTTTTAAAAAAAAAAACATCCATCACCAAACTCAATTCTTAATTCATTCATACGACGTTCTATCGAGTCATCCATATTTAATATTGCATCCTTTGGTTTCTCCTTTTCATTTCCGTCGTTTTTATTAGTATCAGACAGTACAACATCAGGGAAGGCATCTCCTAATAACAATTCCTCTAATTCTTTTTCCAGAATGGAATCATCAATTATATTAAATGTGTTACCACCGCCCAACGTTGATTGGATATCATCATGTACCTCATGCTTTTCTTAGACATCTGCCAATGCCTCATCAACGCTATCCAGCGTAATTCCCGAATCAGAAAGCAAATTTTTGATAGTTTTAGAACCAATTTTAAAAGCTTCCAACACTTTAGCATCACTCGTTGTATCTTGAATTCGAGATTGTAGTATTTGTATTTGATCTAACGAAGATGAAACTTCGCCGAATTTCGTTTGCCATCTCTAATCAACCCTCATATTTTTATGTCTAACTCTTTTAATTCACTTTCAATTTTATCAATAATTTTCAATAAATGTTTTTCTGTTTTTTCTAGATTATAAATAGAACGTTCAAGCTCATTGATTAGTGTGACTTTTTGTGCGGTGACACCGAATTTTATTATAATTTTTGAGTAATTATCTATCGTTTTCTAACTGTTGAATTGCCAACAAGCACCTTCATTTGTTAATTTAAACTCTAAATTGAAATTGGTAAGCTTTTCGATAGCATCGGCTACAAGGACATAACAGATTCGGTTAAATATTCCATTTCCCTTTGGATTTTTGTTGATTGATTCTACAAATAAGAATAGAAATTAAACCTCGAGACAACAGAATCTTAAATAAAAAATCACCTTTAACATATTCTGTGAAATCATCTTTTGTTTGTATCCTTAAATTTTTAAATTTATTGAGACTCTTTGAAATACTTTTTTATCAACGAATTAAAACCCCCTTCCACTCCATGTATACGGTCGAATTTCCATGAAATCATTTTTTAATTTAACTTCTTTCTGAAACATATCCTCTAATACCGTTGGATTGTTACGCGGAAATGCATTTTTCAATTCTTTTATATTTATATTGCTTTCCCCTTTATACAAACAATATTTTGTTATGGCATTTTTCCAAATATTTAATTTAGAATCGTTTTTTTCAAACGGGATTTAATTTAATAGAATCGAACAGGATTTAATGTTCGAACTCTGAATAGAGCTTCTTTTGTGAACTGGATTTTGTGTTGCCGTGATGGCTGTTTTAATATTCTTTTTATATACAATTCTGGTAGTTTTTCCGTAATTGTAACAAAACACCTGGAAAAACACAAGTTTTATAAATGTATATTTCAATTAGATTTAGTTTAAATTTTTATTTTACCCCACAATGTAATATCCAAGTTCTTTTGTGAATTGGATTTTGTGTTGCCGTGATGGCTGTTTTAATATTCTTTTTATATACAATTCTGGTAGTTTTTCTGTGATTGTAACAAAACACCTGGAAAAACACAAATATTATAAATGAATATTTTATTTGGATTTAGATTAAATTATTATTATTCGGCTTGAAAACTTACTAATGTAAACACAAATTTTAGAATGTATACAAAAATGAACTAAATGTCAAAATTTATATTGGAGTACTAGTTCTGATTCTTACCACCAGAAGTTTCCTCCAATCGTCAATTGAATAAAGTGAAGGAAAAAATAGGTTCATCAGTTGAACATATTCATATTTTTTTATTTACGGTTTGTGGGCAAACGTTAAAAATAATAAAAAAAATAAATCGGAACATATTTGTTGGTGTCTAAATTTTCGATTTTGGGTATGTATTTTTTAGATGTAAAAAAACTGCTATTTTTTGTTGTTTTGGCTCTGTTTTTAATGATTTACTGAATATTAGACCAATTGGCTTCAATCAATTCCTTCAGCAATTCACTCGATTGGAAAGCGGCTATAATATCGAATAGAACTGAATTAAGTTTTTATACATGCTTGCTTTGCTGGATACGTCTTTGGCAAACTACTTAGCTCTAATAAATTTTTGATTATATTGTTGTTAACGTCTAGGATTGATTCTGACAGTTCTTAAAGAAGATAGCACATTATTTTTCATTTTCTTCTGGTCAAAAAAGTGATAAATGTGTTTTATTTCTATTTCTATTCATTAAAAAAGTTATTGTATTGAAACTTAAATACAAGAGTAAAATGAATTTAAAAGAAGAGTTTTTATGTTTCATAATAATGCATGTATTTAAGTTTGTGGTTTATCGTACAGTCTGACTAACGGTGATTTCTTGTGTGTATTTTCACAATTTGGTGAAATCATTAGTACAAATTCAGTACGTGCTTAAGGAGCCTAAAAACTAAAAGGATTATTTGTCATTCTTTGCGAAGATCAACGTTTAACAAATAAATTCATAAGCTCAACTTCAGAGACAGCAAATATTCCAACATCCAGATAATACTCCGAAATCAAAGCAAGATTTCTGTACATTACTCTTTCTACATTATAGCAAAGCCAGCTATAAATTGGTGACCATCCGACCAGGAACAAAATTTCAACAGAGTCAACTTAATTATACGTATCATATATAATAGTTTTATTGTATGATGAGATATTTGGCTTATATATTATTTTTGTAAATAATAAATTTTTTGGTTAAAGCCAATAAATAAAACAATATTTCTTAAACTGTTTATCCAACAATTGTTTCGGTTTTCAAAAAACCATCTTCAGGGATAACATTTAATAAAAAATTCGGATATAAAAAATAAACACAAAATGACACATGAAAAACTTATTATGAAAAACTAACAAACTCGAAAAAGAAAAAGCTAACTATATAAAAAATAATGAAAAAAAATACAAAACAATAATACAATGAAAAAAAAATTAGAAAATAGAAAATGTAAAGTAGTAAAAGCTCCATGATGTTTAATATTTTAATTTTGTAACAAAATCGTATGTATTCTGAAGTTTGTATATTCATACAAATATTATGTTGTTTGATACGAATCATTTCTAAAATTCTTCGTTTGTTTAAATTTTTTTCTTTATCCAAAATTTTAAAATTTTGCAGAGGTAGATTTGTACGGCAACTTTTTCATATAAAAATTTCATATAAAAATCGACAATTTCATATAAAAATCTACCTATTGCAATGGGCTTCATCTTGGAATTTCGGAAAAATTTTTGTGCCAAACGACTGTATATGATAAGCGGAGACGAAAAAACAAAAAAAAAAAAAATATTCATATATATATACACCCAATTCTGTTTTTACACGGTAGATACGTTCCAGGAAAAGACGTGTAAAAAAAAACGTGCATAAAAAGACATGCAGCACATAGAAAAAAGGGGATTGGTTCCATACCCTTTATTTCTGTAAAAAATAGGTAGAATAAAATGATTTGTACAAAACGCTATTGAGAGTCTATATAAAAGCCAAATTAAATTTTTTGTGCATGTATGCACAGTTTATATGATAAAAAACAAAAACAAAATCAGCGATCAGCAACAGTGCGACAATGTTGTAGGAAATCAAGATATGGTGTTAAATTTTGGTCGCCAACAATTCGTAAAGCATGCTTTTGAACATAATCTAAAAGAGCCTAGATCGAAATAAATGCACCACACAAGACTTGACAACAATATTCCATACATGGACGAATGTAGAACTTATAAATGTGGAATAAATTATACGGAATGAAATATTTTTCACATCTATTTAGGATGCTATTTGTTCGTCATAGATACTAATGGAAGCATCATTGGGGAACTCGGTCTATGATCTGAAAACAATCAATAGCTGTGTTTTGGCGGTATTTTAATTGACTAAATATTCTTTACCCCGATCGGCGCCTTTTCTCGGTCCTCGGTCTGGTGCAATGTACTGTATATCATCTGCAAAATTATTTGTCGTGTTACTGATAATTTTCAACAGGTCGTTGATATAAATTAAAAATAGAGTGGGGAATAAAACTGAGCCTTGGAGAACACCAGTAATTAGACTCAGAAGAAAAACTATCGATTAATACCGAAATGATCGGTGAGACAATTTTGAATATGCTTTATGTCTACATGAAGTTGGCATGCCCGATTCGATCAAATGCTTTTCAGATGTCTAATGCGATAAATTACTTTTCACCACCTCAATCAAGCATGTTGTTCCAACGGGCTACATAGTTCAATATAGATCGGTTGTTTATATAAGTAAGGCTTTTCGTTTATAATTTGAAATATTAGTTTTTTTTGGGAAATGGCTAGTGTACAGCCAGTCTTAAAAAAGGTACGAAAACGGATCCAATAAATTACAAACCCATAACAAACTGGTCGATTGTAGCTAAAATATTTGAAAGAAACATTAATTTTAAATCTATGAGGTTCTTAACTGGTCAAAAATACTTAGACAATCCGGTTTTCGCCGAAAGAAAGAGTGACGAAACATTTACTTTCTTTGTCAAACATATCTGGAACGAGTCACTTGAAAATCATAGTGAGATTTTCAGTGCTGTTTAATTGATATAGCCAAAACATTTGACAAAGTATAGCTCAACAATCTTATATGCAAATTGAGATGCTATGACTTAGACGAGCAAATAATTTCCTGACTTTAGATCTTTATATCTGAGCGTAAATTTCCAGTCAATGTCGACGGTTTTTCATTAGATATCTTTTCAACTAATGCAGGCCTTATTGATAGTTCCACTCTATTCCCAACTCTTGCTCTTATCTATATTAACTTGTTGCACTCAACACTTCATTAAATCCATAGTTTTGCTAATGATGCACGCTCAATACTTCTCCTGAAATATCTAATATATACTCAGCGTTTAATGACACTAGGTCAAATGTGATAGAGTCATTAAACATTGATTTAAAAACAGTAATGGAATCGGGTATTGCTAGAAATGTTAAGTTCAACGCGAGCAAAACTCAAGTTTGCTATTTTTCTAGGTTATCAACATCTAATCCATTTCCATTAAAGTTTGATTCTTGAAAAAAAATGATCTTGAAGAGAAAGAATTCGTTAGACTTCTACGAGTTGAGATTAAAAATAATATTAAGTGGAATTTTCATATTTTTAGCCTAACTAAGAAAATTGTTCAAAAACTAATATTTTTGGGTCGTTGAGTTAGGTTTTTAATAGCAAAATGCTTCTTTTAATGGAGAAGTTATATAATCGCCCCTGCATGGATTATGTTGTGACATATGGAGTGTACCATACAGGTCTTGATTGACTCCGTACAACAGAGGGCTGTTAAATTGTTCTTAATCAGCAATTCAAATCTTAATCAGCAATTGATCAAATGAGCTTGATTCCTGGTATATCGCTGATTTGACGGTATTTTACATTATGAATAAACGGGCTTCCATCTAAACCAAATCGATTTTACCTAAGCCTTCAAACTTGACACGTTACACCAGAGTATCAATAAGAGTATAATAAGATAAAAGAATTTTCTTCCTCCAAACTTTAAGATTAGCGTTAAACAATCTTCAAAGAAAATTGATCAACTGTACATACATACTTCTAGGAATAGAAGTTGAAAACAATATGAAATGAAATTCTCATATTTTTAACCTAGCTAAGAACGATCTCAAATTGAGGTTTTTGGAACGATTTCGTAAGTTTTTCAATAGCGAACAGCTTCTTTTAAAAAATAAAATCAATAATTTATATAAATAAATTATTGTAATTATAATCAACGGAACAAACTTTTTTTGGTATATATTTTATTATAACATGTTTCGAATTCATCATCAGATTACAAAAATATACTGTTTTCTTTTAATACATAAATCATTTATATTCCCTGCATGGAGTATTGTTCTCACATATGGGGTGTATCTGATTTTAGTAGTTTGAAGTAAATTGAGTTTGTTCAGCGCAGAGCTGTTAAACTAATTAGCAACTCAACTCTTATCAATGGGTTAGATTCCTTGCAACACAGAATAAATGTTGCTGATCTGAGAATTTTCTATTAATACATTGTGGATGAACAAACTTCCACTGAGATAAAATCAATTTTACCTGAACCAGCAACCTATCTCATAACACCAGACTAAATTTTGTAGCCTATCCTTTTACACTTAAAATAAAAAGGTTCAGAAGTGTTGCTTTTCAGCGTGATTTTTTCAGCAGAGTCCCTCATCTATGGAATGTCTCACCAGCAAGGGTTTTCCCTGATAGTTTAAATCCTCAAAATTTTAAAGATAACGTTCATAAACTTCCTAAAGAAACTTAATTTATTCAAACTTAATCCTAATCCTAGTTGGACATGGTATCTTCGGATATTAAGAGACGTTAATTTATAATTTATTATAATTAACACTAAACATGCCTAACTTTGTATATAGAATAAAAAATACATATTTTCTTCAAAATTTAAACCGTGCTATTTCGAATAAAACCGTGTAAAAAAGAATTCAAATTTTTTTTCTAGACCGTGTTACATCAAACCCGTCTAAAAAAAGACCGTGTAAAAACAGAATTGGGTGTATATATATATATATATATATATATATATATATATATATATATATATATATATATATATATATATATATATCAGTGGCGGATTAAGAGTTCAGGGGGCCCTGGTGCGGGTAAATTTTTGGGGGCCCTTTATCCTCATTTTCCAAAATTGATTACTAAATAAAACGGTCATCAGCTTCCAAAAAAACCCTAGTAAATTAAAGTATTTTCAAAAATTCATTTTTGATGGCTAAAAAACAGAACTGATTTTTTGATGATTCAAAACTGCATGTCTAAAATCAGAACTGCGAAAAACGATAACAATTACACCCTTAAAAAATCTCTGAAATAGAGTATAATACAATGTGTATCATGAATTGATTCTCTAGTTCAAACGATACTCTTGCAGCAGTTTTTAACTATGGGTTCCATTGATTTCTCAGATTCTCAAATAAATAATTCCAAATAAAATTTTTAAATTCTCTATTTTGTAATCTAAAATGTAATGAAGAGCTTTCTCATTGACGAACCAATGAGAATGGCATAGCAGGATGCGTACCTAGAGTAATTTTACGCCTTAACGACTAAAGCCCAGTCCTCGTGGATTTGATGGAGTAATACCTGCTGCTTCAACACAAATACAGAAATGTACGCAATTTACGAAAAGTCACAGAAATGAAAAAAAATACAAATGGAAAATGGAGACTCTGACGACCCCGTTTGCGAAAGACCTACGATCAGCGCGTCCAACCCACACAATCATTCCCAGACGCTCACACACCCACGCTTCACACATGCTAACATTTACCCACACACTCAGACTGCGAAGCAAGACAACCAAGCTCCAAGACCCGCAGCAATTATCGCAAGTGGTAGTAATCAAGATTAAGTTGTATTGCTATCACATGAGCACCATGGTACAGCCCATAAACCACTGCCATTGCTGGCAAACCGTAGATAAAATCTTAGAGCATTGGAGAACGTCACACGTCATATTGAAAGTCTCCATTGATTATTTCCCCTTTTCTTTATTAATAGCATTTTCGAAAATTTATAAAACCATAAGTAATTCCCAAAAAAAAACATTTTCAACTCAACCAAATTATAAGTTTATTTGTAAGTTGAACAAACATGTCCAAACCAGTCCAAGTCAATAACTGTAGTTTACAGCTAGTTAATGTATCATAGAATTAATAAACCTAAAACACGACAAGAATTTGTTTGTTTTTTGTTTTTAATTTTTTTGTATTACAGGTTACTTGAGAATGATTGTTTTGAAAATATAACTTCATCACTTCAGGCAATATAATAAAAGAAAAGGTATTTGGTATGTTAAGTTTTACCTCGGAGCAACAATATTTAGATTAGAATAACTTCCAATTCAGACTAACTGTGTCTCGCTCCACGCACCGCCAGTTCACACATACACGCAACGACAAGCACGCCCCCATTCAATCACTGATATACCCTTTTCTCACACATTCACACTTCTAAGTAAAAAAAAATATAAATAAAATAAGTTTACTCACCACATGATTTAAATCCTTCCGGCTACAACGTCCTAAGGCCTCAGCCCTCCATCAGCAGTGAACAATCCAACAGGCAAAGCTTCACGGATAGAATTGTATAGAAAATACTGATGTGTTGAAATACGGTCGGAATGCGGCAGCAATAGCCCCAAAAATTTTAAACCAATGCTGTGTTGTGATACGGTTGAAATCCAATAGTAACAGCGAAAATTAGATCTCAATGTTGCGTTGAAATATGTATATTATCCAGTAGTAATAGCAAAAATTAGATATCGATGTTGCGTTGAAATATGTATGATATCCAGTAGTAATAGCAAAAATTAGATATCGATGTTGCGTTGAAAGATCCAGTAGTAATAGCCAAAAACTTGATCCAAATGACGCGTTTAAATATGTATAATGTACGGCAGCAATAGCAAAACTTTGACACAAAGGTTGCGTTGAAATGAGTGGTAATGGCAAAGATGTTATATAAATGTTGCGTTAAAACATACAAAACATATGATAGCAACAGCAAAGTTTGACATAAATGTTGAGTTGCAATAATATGCAGTAGTAACCGCAAAACTTTGATGCAAATGATGCGTTGAAATAAGTAATACGATCGTAATATCCACAGTTTTGTATAAATGCTACATTGAAATCAATCAGGCAATGGTTGCAAAAAAAATAACACAAATTTTGTATAAATATTGCATTGAAACACGATGGTAACAGCAAAAGGTTTGTAGAAATGTTGCGTTGAAAAACGGTAGTACTAGTGAAAATTTGATACAAATGTTGCGCTGGACAATATGCAAAATACACGGTAGCAACAGCCAAAACTTTGATACCAATGTTGTGTCGCAATAACTCAGTGATGATTGGCAAGTTGGAAAAAAATAACAATGTAAGTGTTGATATAAATATGTGACGCAGTGAGTCCACAAATGGGTACACCACCAAATAAAGCGAGTACTCATAAATTATAGAATTGATGTATATTTTGTATTTTATTTTTTTGTTGTATTTCTTTTCTAGTTTTATTCATAACCTAAGTTAGCTTTTAAATTATATAATTGATATGTAATTACACTAAAATGAACACTTAGCAATAAATTAACGGACATACATTTTACTACTACAATATCGACAAAAGTCATTGACCGGGTTGTACTTCAGGTATTAACTATGTAAATTTACATCAATGAATAAAACTGCACTAAACTAATTGGTTATTTAAGAATAAATTACGGTGCATTAATTAAGCTATTGACACAGACGAACACAACAGATGAATTTCATATTTTTGGTTTTTGTTTTGTTATCAATAGGATTAGACAATGTCTAATTTAATCTTGGTTAATATAACCATCCGAATTTGCACTAAAAAAAAATGCCTATCGATAAATCACAATTACTATGCATGAATTTTAACACTGACACAGACAAATGAATCTACAGTTCTTTTTCTATTTTGTTTGATTAATTTAATTATTACAAATCAATTAGATTTGCGCTCAAAGACGCCATGAGAAACATAGAAAAGTATTTTAAATTGAGATACCGTTTTGTGGTGAATTTATCCCTGGATTTCAGCATCTGCCAGCACACAATCCAAGATGGTTTTGGTTTAGTTCTTGACAGGCGGGAAGAGCCTCAGCTTCGGTTTTATTGGTTTTTTTCATCAAAACTTAACTTTTTTGGTAAACTTTTTACAAACAGAAAAATGTCAGACTTTGACAGTCACTACTGAGATAATCCAATCCACCAATATCACAATCTCGACTGAGGGACGTCAAACACACGAATAAAAATGTAATAGACTAAGAGGTTGAAAAATTGTATAGTCATTCCTTATATAGCAATTCGTTAGTATCGAAAAATTCGAATAAGTGTTTCTGATGCAAGAAAATTAATTTACATTATGTAAATAAATGTTAGGACCTTTTTTCGTTAAAACAAAACTGTTTGTGATTTTGTAATACATAACATGGCAAAACAATTTAACGAAATAAATTATTTCCAACACACTTGTAAGAAACATCAATGAATTAGAATGGATTAAACGCAAGTTTAATCGATTTTATGATGCCTATGTATTAAGAAATAACAACTTACAACAGTATTACAGTGAAATTCAGATCCATAACGGAAAGATAATTTGATAAAAATACCCATATAGGAAATCGAATGCATAACGAATTGTAGGGTAATAATTTTGTCTAGAGCGTCGATTGGACAAATATGCACAGCTGTCTTGAGGTTTGAAAACTTCGTTGATCAAGTACGGTTAGTGTTTAGAGAATTCAAATTTCAGCAGTATGGTAAAGTAATGCGGGTGAAAAACGCAGTATGAGTCAATAATAGGGGATTGTAAAAGAAATAATATTGTTAATTACTTTATGCTAAGAACAAATTTACGTACGGAAACTATATGAAAATATGACTATAGATTGTGGATGGATGAGAAACTATTACGAGCTACGTATGTTATTCAAAATGATGACTTATGAGAAAACAGACACGGAACAAATTGGAAACTTTACCGCTCTACGCTATCATGCTCCAGTCTACATTACAAAAAGCAATAATCTATTCGAATATTTTAAATAAAGATATATAGTTTATAAAGAAAATAAATAAAATCAAAAGTTTTAATTCCGAACTTCCGAGAGTGATGAAACTCTGGGCTCGAATCGCAATGGCAACTTTCTTGGAGCTCTTGAACTTTTGGTTAAATTTGATCCTTTCTTAAAAGAGCATAGTGATAAATTTGGCAACAAACAAAAAGGTATGCGACATCTGAAGCAAAAATGAAATGATAAAAGTGATTGTTATTGGGATATTTTTATGAAGAACGTCCTACCTCTCAAGCACAATATGTGACGAATTTATTACCACCATGGGGCAAGAAATCAAAAATTGTATTGCAGATGACGTCATTGACGCAGTTTATTATTCGATTAGTGTTGACTCCACTCTGGATGTAAGTCATTCGGATTAATTGGCTTTTTGCATTCGATATGTAAAAGATGGTAAAATCAATGAACGATTAGTTGCTTTTATTCCAATTGAGGGTCAAACATAAGAGTATCTTTTTAGCATCGTTTAAAAAATCCTCGAAGAAAACAAAATTGACATACAAAATTGCAGAGACAGTCATATGACAACGCAAACAATATGGCCGGAATTAGTGACGGTTTTCAAGCGTTGATTCGATTGTTGTAAGGATTGTTGTAAAGATTGTTTGTAAAGATTGTTGATTATTTTTTTTATTTCTATGAAATTAGGCTTGATGTCAATACTGTTACCGTTACCGTTCCCAGCTGAACGATAACTTTTCAAAATGAAAGTAATCAATAACATATTTACATCGAGAGTAGCGCTTCCAAAATTTCCGTTTTGTCAATACTGACAAAGTTTCTCACGCTACCGGTGTAGTACCGATACTCTAGAAAATAGAATAACTAAAACACTTGTTTTAGAAAAGTTATTGAAATCAATATAAACAAAATATTTAAATTAGACTTTAGTCAGATTTATTTTATTTCAATTAGTAAAAAGAATACTTTTAATTATTATTTGCAGTAAAAAAACACACAAACGATTTTATAAAGATTAGTGTTGCAATAAACTTTCTTCTTCTATCTTCTATCTTCTTCTATCTTCTATATAAATAAAAATGTAAATGTTCGTTTGCTCAAAATAGGTAATCTCCTTAAGTACTGGATCGATTCCTTTGAAATTTGGACGATTAGTTGCATTTTAATAAAGGCGGGGATTTACATGATTTTTTTTAGCTGTATATGTTTCATAACATAGGCTGTCAACAAGTACAAGTTTTTCACTTGTTGTATTCTCAATTAACTCAATGTTATGGTCGAATTTCACTTCATGCTTAATTTGATCGATTAGTTTTGTATAGTGATCAGCCCATACATTATTTTGTGTCTTATTTTCGGTAGGACTGTCCTCCTTTGGAGCAAGAAGGTCCTCCATCGTCATTTACTATAAACATGTCCTCTTTATTCGTTTTATTTATTTTATCAATGAATTTTATTTTTAAATTAAAACATGCTTCTCTGTCGGAAGAGTAAAACGTCGTGTTGCTTTCGTGTTTAATGAATTTTATTTTCTCACAAATTTGCAATGCTCATTGCTCGCTCGCATTTTAAACTTTAGATCGAAAATAAACTAGTTCATTAAACATCTCAACAATAAAGTACTATTATACAGTTAGTTTCTTAGGTGCCTTTGCGTGTCAAAACAAAGATGCAATGAAAAATCCTGGAAAATATGGTCGAAAATTCACTGAGTCTCATTTTTATAGAAAACTCACAAATGCAACAAAAATTAAACGAGATTGGCTAATCTATTCACCGTCAGCCGAAGCAGTTTTTTGTTTTGTATGCCGTTTATTTGGTGATTTGAATGGAAAATCGCAAGCATTTTCATTAAAAAGATTCAATAATTGGAATAATTCATCACATTTCAAAGCATGAAGAGTCTAAGTATCACATGACCAATAATTTTACATACAAAACGCGTATCAAAATGAACTTACTTTCGAGAAATCTTTTAATAATACAACTAAAATTGCATCACGAGGACTTGCTTTTCGTGGTCACGATGGAATTTTAGGATCAAAACACAATGGAAACTTTCTTGGATCTCTTGAATTATTGGCTAAATTTGATCCCTTTTTACAATAACATATTTCTCGTTTTGGCAATAAAGGAAAAGGTACACTCTTTTCAAATGATTTTTTTTTTTATTTTTCGGAATATTTTTAGGAAAAGCATCGTATCTTTCAAGCACAATTTGTGAAAAATTCATCTCTATCATGGCAAAACATGTTAAAAATCACATTGTTTCAGAAATTATAGAGTCTCGATATTATTCGTTTAGTGTCGATTCCACTCAGGATGTGAGCCATACAGACCAGTTGTCTTTTTGTGTTCGATATGTTAAAAGTAATACCATTTGTGAACGATTTTTTTCATTTATTGAAATCGAAGGGCATACATCGAATTATCTTTTTGACATCATTATGAAATTCCACATTGAAAACGAAATAAACATTGATAATTGTAGAGGCCAGTCATATGACAACGCTTACAATATGGCAGGTATTTATGGTGACCTATAAATATTGATTTGTCAAACAAATGAAACAGCAATTTCTGTCCCTTGCTCTGCTCATTCATTAAATTTAGTCGGTAAATATAGTGTTTCAGGCAATACTGGTGCAACTAAGTTTTTTGATATGGTTGAAAAACTTTATGGATTTTTCGTATATTCCCCTTTTCGATGGAATCGATTACAAGAACAATTAACCGAAAATAGCGAATACAAGTTAAATAGAGCAACTGGAACGAGATGGTCAGCTAGATACGAATCAGTTCACGTTTTACATTCTTGTTATTTAAAAGTGTTGCATGTTTTAAAATATTTCCTACATGAGGAAAGCTTCAGTGATGATAACAAAGCGGTGGTAACAGGTTTAATAAAAAAAACTATGTCAATTCGAAAATATTTTGATGCTTGTTCTCTTGAAAAGTGTACTAACCAAGTTTAATTTTGTGAATCGAGCATTACAAAAATCTAATTTAACTGTCTCGGTGACAAAAAACTGTTTGATTCAAAAGTTACAGATTTGGAAAATAAAGATTACAACAAAATTTTTGATGATGTCTATCAGCTTTTAAATTCTGTTTCATCTAATATTCAAACCGCAAATAATATTCAAACTTGCTCAACGTCACAAACACTTTGTCTAGAGGAACAAAAAGACCACCTTGAAAAATCGTTGTTCAAGTTAATTATTTTCTTTTCAATCTGAGAGAGTGTGCTAAAGATTATGAAGATCTAGATAGTACTCGTTTTTGATACATCTAAATCTAATGAGTGATGAAGAGATCGCTAATTCTTGCAGAACAATAACCTCAAAATACCCAAAAGATCTCAATGCAAATCAATTGATTAACGAATGTCAATTTGCCAAAAATTAGTTCACATTTGATAATTTAAATTATGAATCGATGTACAAAACAATGTTCAATAATAATCTTTCCACCACTTTTCCGAATATCGATATTTTATTACGAATGTTTTTATGCATGTTTGTCGATAATGTTATAGGCGAACGATCATTTTCAAAACTGAAGTTAATCAAAAGGTATTTGCGTAATACTATGAGTAATGATCGTTTGAACGATTTATCCATTCTTTCTATTGACAATGAAATTTTGGACGAAATTAAATTCGATGAAATTATAGACACTTAAATACAGAAAAATAGTACATTATGATGCTAGGACGTAAAGCTAAAGATTTTGGACGGATGTGGAGTTTGCAAATCGAGGCGACGGCCGAGATTTGCACCCACATTAAGTCCAAAATAGCTTACGTCCGTGCATCATATACTATTTTTTATTCGCCGCAAGCAAAATATTTTAAGAAAAGTTGTTTATTCTAAATTAAAATTATAAATTTATCATAAATGTTAAAATAAAATTATGTGGAACAAGTAACCTTTGACAAAATACTTATTATTTTTTCCAAATTCTTGTGTAGCTATGACAAAAAATGATAACAACTATTTTAATTGGATAATGAAATTTTGAATTTGAGGGTTGCTTTGATAAAAAATTTTATTTTTCATAGAATTTAAACAAATACAAATGCGTTTTACTTTTTTGGACGTAGCTATGACAACAAAATAAATAGTTGAAAAGTGATACTTTAAAGCCGCAAATCACAGTAATAAAGCAACACTTTAATATGTAGGCGAATAAAAATGTAATTTTAATGCCTGAAAATAAATAGATTTCAAACTTGTCTGGTTTTAGTTTCTTTTTTGCTTATGCTTGGGGCCCCTAAATCGCGGGGCCCTGGTGCGGTTGCCTTAAAACTTGTATGATAATCCGCCACTGACATATATATATATATATATATATATATATATATATATATATATATATATATATATATATATATATAATATATATATATATATAATATATATATATATATATATATATATATATATATATATATATATATATATATATATATATATATATATATATGTATATATATATATAAACGATATGAGATATAACGAAAACGACCGGCACTCTCACGGTCGCATTTGTTGAGGTAGATCAAAAAAATTTTCTGTACTTGTGTGTTCTAATAATATCTTGGACAAATTCGTGAATCAGCAAAATCCGACACGTGGTTAAGAAACTAGAGGCTTTTTTCTGAAAAAATTTGATTTTTTAAAACCGTTATAACGGCCGTTTGAATACTAATATTTCAAAAAATTTTACAAAGCAGTTAGAGGTTTCTGAGTGAGCAGCTCCAGCAAAAAAGTTTGCAAAAAAATTTTTTTTTTAAACAACCGGCACTCTCACGGTTGCATTTATAAGGCCAGATCAAAAAACCTTTTCTAAAAATGTGCGTTTTATTAATATCTTGGACAAGTTCGTAAATCAGCCCAATCCAACTCATGGTTAAGAAACTAGAAGCTTTATACTAGAAAAAAACTCTGTTTTTTAGATCCGTTATAACGGCCGTTTGTATTCTAATATTTTTAAAAACTTCACAAATTTAGAATCTTTGAAACATTTTTAATCAGTTTCTTAAAAAAAAAAGACCTCTGCAGTTGGAGGTTTCTGAGTGAGCGGCACCAACAAAAAAGCTTGTAAAACACAAAATGCGTTTGAATCAACCGGCGCTCTCACGGTTGCATTTGTAGAGCCAGATCAAAAAACCTTTAAGAATGTGTGTTTTATCAATATCTTGGACAAGTTCGTAAATCATAAAAATCTGACACATGGTTAAGGAACTGTAGGCTTTATACTAGAAAAAAAGTGGTTTTTTTAATCCGTTATAACGTTATAACGGCCGTTTGGATACTAATATTTTTAAAATCTTCATAAATTTAGAATCTGTGGAAACATTTTAATCCGTTTCTTATAAATATAAACCTCTGCAGTTAGAGGTTTTTGGCTTGTTGGCTTCAACAAAAAAGTTTGCAACAATCCCCAATTACAGTTTCCAAAAACCTTATAACAGTCAATGTCAACCTTATAACAGTCAAAAAAATAAAAGATTTGAATAGAAGAAATTAATTTTTTTTCTTAGAAATAAACTATTTTGATATTTTGCAGTAATTGCACGACATATGATATAGAGTAGGTTTGTGTCATAAATTGTCACACACACGTTCTGTGGCAGATTTGATATTTGTTTGTTGCAAAATTGGATAGATATAATTTTGCTTGTAGGTAGCTAATTTTCTTTTTAAAATTTGTTTGATATCTATTTGAAATTAGTTTGTTTTGTTTAAACTAATCTGATACATCAGATTCTACTGGCACACAAAACTGTCTGATCTCGAAATCTACCTAATTCTACCGGATATACGTGCCGCTTGGACTTTTTATGGTTAGATAATGCACTCATATTGTCAATATTATGTTTTTTGGCATCGTTTAGATGTTGTTTTATACGTTTTCCCAGATATTGTTGTGTTTGGCCTATATAAGATTTACCACATCCACAATCTGCTTGATACACTAAATTGGATTCAATATTTATTGGTATTTTATCTTTTAATTTTGAAAAAATAGTCTTATATAAACGATTATGAGCAACTTCGAAGTTAAAGTTTTTCAACAAGTGTTTTATTTGTTCGAAAAGACTGTTGACATAAGGTATAGTCATGTAAATGTTGTTGTTATTCTACAATGTTGATTTTTCCAATACAGTGTTTTCATTACTATAAATTTGTTGATTTACTAATTTACGTATAAAATTTTCTGGGTAGTTATTTTTTTGAAGAGTTTCAAAAAGTAAATTAAAATTTTTGTTATGAAATTTTGGATCAGAAAGGCTCTAAATTTTTTTAACCATTAGTGCAACGGTGTTTCTCTTATAAGATTGTGGTAGTTCAAATATCTACCAGATCATCTTTTTTATGGAACCAATCAGTTATTAGTTTTCCATTACTTTGCCGGTGTATCATCAGATCTAAAAATGGTAGGCAGCAATCAATTTCTGTTTCAAGCGTGAACTGGATATTGTTGTTAAAATTATTAAATTTATTGAGAAATTCTTGTACTTTGTCTTTGAAACAAGCAGTTAGAATGTCATCCACATACCTAAAGAAAAAGGGTGGTTTGAGACCTTAAATCTGTTTTCATCTACGAAGATGACCTTCTATTTTTTTATATCCAAAGTTAGGCATGTTTAGTGTTAATATAACTAATTATATATTAACGTCTCTGAATATCCGAAGATACCATGCCAACTAGGGATTATAATCAATTGAGAATTAAGTTTCTTTTAGAAATGTATGAACGCCGACCTAGATCTTTTGAGGGCTTAAGTTATCACGGAAAACCCACGAAGGTAATGAACTCCAGAGATGAGAGACTCTGTTGAAAAATTCGCGTTGGAAGGCTACAGTTCTACATCTAATTATTTGAGCTGCAAAAAGATGGGCCGCTACTGATGCTCTGGTATGACGTGATAGGTTTACAGACTTAGGAAAAATCGATTTGATCTCTTCAGAAACCCGTTCATCCTTGATATATTTGCATAAAATCGTCAAATCAGCAAGATTTCTTCTATGCTGCAAGGAATCAAGGTCATTAGTAAGATTTGAGTTACCAATTAATTTAACTGCTCTCCGCTGCACAGAATCAAGTTGTGAAATGTTTAATTGCAGCTTACTCTGCAATTAAACATTTCCGGTATCTCCTTGAAAGTAGAATCTTCACTCTCTTCACCGATCATAAGCCACTCGTCTACGCTTTGTCGCAGAACCCTGCCATAGCTAGTCCTCGCCAATTCCGCCATCTAGATTTTATCAGTCAATTCACGACTGATATTCGCCACATTTCTGGAATCGATAATGAAGTTGTCGACACGCTTTCTGTAGAGCAAAAACCAATTCCAGAAAACATAAACTACGACAAAATTGCTGACGCTCAGTTCAACGATAACAAATTAAAGCAATTAGTGGACACTAGTCCCACAGTCCAATATCGTTTGGCAATTCTAGTGCCAAAACTATTTTATGTGATACGTCTTACAAACCATTTATTCCAAAAAAATTCCGTCAATCTGATTACAATAGTCTCCACAATTTATCTCACCCAGGAGTCCACAGTTCTGTCAAGCTCCTAACTGAAAAAGTCATTTGGCCATCCATTGAAAAGGATGTACGACAAATGGCACAGAACTGCCTGGCTTGCCAAAAGGCAAAAGTTTCTCGCCATACTCATCCTCCATTAGGTAACTATCCCTCCACTTCTCAGAGATTTTCCGAGATTCATATGGACATTATTGATCTACTTCCTACCTCTGAGGACAAACGCTACTGTGTCACTATTGTTGACCGCTATACTCGATGGCCTGAATCCATTCCTATTTCGGATATCACAGCTGAAACGGTAGCATCAGCTCTCTACTCCAATTGGATTTCGCGATATTCATTTAAAAAGTTATTGTATTGAAACTTAAATACGAGTGTAAAATGGACTTAAAATAAAAGTTTTAATGTTTAATAAATAATGCATATATTTAAGTTGGTGGTTATTGTACAGTCTGCCTAAAGGTGACTTCTTGAGTATATTTTCACAATATGGTGAACTCGTTAATACGAACTCAGTACGTGTTTAAGGTGCCTAAAAACTCAAAGGATTATTTGTCATTCTTTGTGAAGATCAACGTTTAACAAACAAATTAATAAGCTCAACTTCAGAGACAGCAGATGTTCCAACATCTCAACATCTCTACTATACGTCTTCCACGTTAAATCTTATCTATCGTTTCTCAGTCGCCATTATTGTTGACTTTCTGTAAAAATTTAGAGGAAATATCATTATTTTAAACGTAATATATGGAGAGGCTGAAATCTCAAGCTCTGAGATATTAAGACTTCCCTTTTGTTTAAGGATTTTGATATAGTTTTCGGCATAAAACTTCTATGAGGACATTAATTTTAGTTTTGGGCAGCGATGTACATATGAGCCGTTCACTGCACAAAACGAATAACTCCATAAAATAAAACGTTGAGAAATTGAATTTTTTTCAAAGGTCAAATAAATTTCGATATTTAGTAGTGTTAATCTTTATCATTCAGAAATGTTATCATAAACATAATTTATTTAATTTTGGCTACTAAGTATATCAATTAGCTATTATAGTAGTAATTTAATTAGTATAATAGATATTATTAGTTTTTAATGTCAGGTTTTTAATAGTCCTTTTTTAATGGTCAGACATATTTTGACTCTTAATGGTGTTTATCTTAATTATTCAGGAAAGTTGTTTCTAACATAGAAAGTTATGACTATAGCAAGTACTTTGACATTTAAATTTAAAATTTTCCAAAAAGTAGAGTTAGTCGCTTTGTGCAGTGAACGGCACATATATCAAACATAAAACTCTTTGTTAAAGTACATGCATTTTTTATCTCTGTTTAGAAATTTATCACAAAACTAGCACATCAATGTAGTGAAGTGAAAAGGAAAGAGATACAATCAGCAATCTACTCAAAAACCTCTCCATATAGCGTTTCAAGAAAACATTGCCAAATTAAAAATTCATATTTCTTTCAAAATTCCAAAAATATTGTAAAAATTAAATAAAATCAAAAATTCAAACTAAATTTTTTTTTTTAATAAAATGTGTTGTGTAGAAGGAATTACAACATGTTTCACAATAACACATAAAAACCTTTTAAGACCAAGGTCCCACAACAACATACGTTCAAAGGTGTTGATGGACGCAAATCTTTCTTTATTTTGTTTTTTATATTTTTTGTTAAAGAATGGATAATAAAATAAAAATCCTATTACTGACAAAATATAACATAGGCCAATATTTTATGATAGAATAAAGAAAATAAAAGTAAATAGCAAATTTTTACAAAAATTTGATGAAACAAAACAAAAATGTAGTTGCCAATAATCCAGCCGGTTGCATATTCCTGATCCTGTGACGCATCGTCTTTCTTAAAGATTGAAGCCCACACATAGTTATATGAAGGCTCGTTTCTTCAAGGAAGCAATAGCGTCTCATCATCAAGGATTATTTCACAGCTAAGATTGAGGGTGCAACCGTTGACTGAATACACTTCATCCGCCACCACCGCTAGGATGTCACCTTGGCTAGCGATATCTCAATCCTAGTGCCAGTGGTAGTGTTTCTTCTCGAGTTTTTGACGGAAACACTTTTTTTGACGGAGACAATTATTACACTTAACTTTTCATACAAATGATTAATTTTATTTTTTTCCAAAAAAAATAAATGAAAATCATTCTTATGACACACTTGACAACATTTTTTTGACAAACTTCTAATGCAATAATCTAGTTTTTGGTCTCACATACCAAGATTTCTGCAAATTCAATGTTCCTACTCGTAATCACTTAAAATGAACGTTTTTTAAGCAAAAAATATGCAAATTTCCTTGTGTTGACACCCTTGACGATTTTTTTGACACACTTTCGGGACAGTTATCGAACACATCGTCCTTTTGGCTCTTACCATTGGTTATACCTATTTTTAGAAAAAAAATTTTGGAATCCCTTCAGCCGTTTTCTAGATTTCGTCGATTGTGACGGCATACATTTGTTTCTGCTTGTTTAGAATCAGTAGGTACTAAAACGTCGAGAAATGCCAAAAAAGTGGGGGTAGGAATTTAAATTTTGGCTCATGAATGCAATACTTAGGTTTTTTCAAAACCGAAGTAATTTCAATCAAAACAGCGTAAGTACATAAATTGAAACTAAAAAGCAAAATAACTAGTTTTAGTAAACTTTGTTTAGGGAAATGCGTTAACATAAGTACGATTGAAACTAATTTACTCACGTTAAAACTATTAGACCGAGAGCCCGCGACGGCCAGACCTTCGTTATTTTATAAAAGCTGAAAGTTTTTCTGCGCTTACCCCCTACTCAGGTAGGAACGATTAGCGACATATGAAGTTTGGATCATAGTGGCTTTGGCAGGGAGCAGGTTCCAAAGGGGCCTCCAAAGTTTCGTGAAAGTATAAAAGCTAATTTTTTTATATATTCTTCGGGATAGTATTAGAAGTCACGTCACCCATTGCGATACACTTACTATCGTGGAAACCCCCTGCCAGACACCCTTAAAGTTTAAAGTTTAAGGGTGTCTGGCAGGGGGTTTCCACGATAGTAAGTGTCTGGCAATGGGTGACGTGACTTCTAATACTATCCCGAAGAATATATAAAAAAATTAGCTTTTATACTTTCACGAAACTTTGGAGGCCCCTTTGGAACCTGCTCCCTGCCAAAGCCACTATGATCCAAACTTCATATGTCGCTAATCGTTCCTACCTGAGTAGGGGGTATGCGCAGAGAAACGTTCAGCTTTTATAAAATAACGAAGGTCTGGCCGTCACGGGCTCCTAAGTCTATATACTAAAATTAAATTATAATTATTTATACAATGTTGATTGTTGTATTTTTCGTGGTTCAGTTTTGTAAAATTAGTTTATAGATGGCAGTTTGCTCGGAGATTTAACCAATCAAAAGTCTTTAAAATTTTATAGATAGATACTTTCTCCTGTAGAAATGAAATTCGTTGGGATGTTTTGTCGTACAAATGAAATTTAATATACAAACTTTATTTTTTGATTCAAACGGTTCATCTTATAGGTCATAACTCATAAGATAACAAAGCAGATGTATATGTGGAAAACATAAAATTTTAATTTCTTGAAATCGCTTTTTGCTTTGTTGTGTTGCAAAATTACAAAATAAATAAAGTTCTATTTACACACATCTTTAAATTCATATAAATGCCACGTCATTTTTTTTTTTTTTTTATTGGAGGGCCTTGAGACTTACAGTTCAAGTAGCACTGCGACCTGAAGGTCTATTGTGCTTACCCTGATTTTGTTATTAGTCAGTCGTCGTCTGTGCCGTTACTGGTTGTATTCTGTCATCCAAGTTGAGACTTTTAATAAAATTAATTAGCTCAATTGGAGTGACGTTTTGTGGTAATGGAAGTGTTAGTCTTCTATGACCAAGTTGGTTGTATCTGTGCCCAGAGAGTTCAGGACAGCTGCAGATGACGTGTTCCATCGTTTCTGCATTCGAGTAGCAGAATCTGCACCTGTCGGAAACAACAAGGCCTATTTTGTTAAGATGGTGGTTTAAAGGACCATGTCCAGTAACGCACCACGTTAAAATTCTTAGAGACTCTCTGTTTAAATCGATTGTTTTTAAGGGTGAAACAGGGAGGTTACCTAGAAACTTCTTGGAGTGTACTAGTCCCTCTCTGATTTTCCATAATTTAGCATTTTGTTCTTGTTCCATTGTTTGGATTGTGCTTTTGAGCGAACTCTTGGCCATTCCAAAGCATGGTTCCAGTCCAACAAATTTTTTATTGGCACCTTGCTTTGCTAAAGCGTCAGCGATAGCATTTCCTTGTATTCCTGTGTGGCTAGGTGCCCACACAAGTGTTACTGTGTTATTGCACGAGATTTTTAATAGATTTTGGTAGCATTCCCATACCAGTTTTGAATCACAGCGCGTAGATTTTAGTGCCAAGAGTGCTGCTTGGCTGTCAGAGATAATATATATTTCAATATTTTGGTATTTTCTTTCAGCGCATTGCAAAGCGCAACTGCTAATGGCAAAAATTTCGGCTTGAAATATGGTTGTTGTGGTGCCTAAAGCAACCGTTTGTTTTGTTCTAGGACCAAACACTCCTGCTCCCGTGCCCATGTTGGTTCGAGAACCATCTGTGTACCAGATGCTGGCGTTATGTGGCAGTGACCGTATGTAGTTTTTAATAAGATCTCTGGCCAATATCTTGACATCAAAGTGCCTATCTAAATCTATTGTTTTTGGCATACAATCCGAAATATGGTATGTATGCAGTTCAGCTTGTAATTCAGAAAGGATTTTAAGGTGTCCAGTTAGATTACCCGGCTTAAACCCTTCTGTGAGCTGCAGTCTATGAACGCTCAACACCGCTACAGATTTAACATGTAGGTGCAATGGAGAAAGCTTTAGAAGAATCTCCATTGCTGACGTTGGCGTGGTTTTGAAAGCACCTGTGGCACTAAGACACACAAGCCTTTGTATTTTTGTAAACATATTTTGAGCAGTTATTTGGCGCGTTTTAGGCCACCAAACTAAAGCTGCATATGTTAGAATTGGTTTTATAATACTTTGGTGCAACCAAAGTATCATTTTTGGGCTAAGACCCCATGTTTTCCCAAACAGGTTTCTGCATGTGAAGAAAACTTTGTTTGCCTTATCAGAGATATATTTCAGGTGTGGGTTCCAAGTTAGTTTGCTATCCAGGATCACACCTAAATATCTAACCTCTTTTGATGTTTGTATTGGATCGCCGTTTAGAACAGGAGAAACGAAATTGAAGTTTCTCCTATTTGTGAAAATGACAATGCTTGTTTTTTGTGGGTTGATCGACAGTCCTAATCTGTTGCACCACTTTGATACAATATTAAGAGCTGTCTGGGTTCGACCAGCGACAATGGAGTCATGTTTCCCTCTAACCATGACTGCCAAGTCGTCGGCATAGCCTACAGTGTTGAAGCCGGAATCATTTAGCTTAGTGAGGAGATCATCAGCCACCATTAGCCAAAGCAGCGGAGAGAGCACGCCCCCTTGCGGGCAGCCTCTAGATGCAGTAACAGTCACTGAATAATCACCTAGTGTAGCCGTTATCTTCCGACTCTGTAGCATCTTGATAATCCACGCAATGATAAGCGGGTTTATATTTTTCTTTGTAGCCATTTCAATGATAGCATTGAAGTGGACATTGTCAAAGGCTCCTTGCATGTCCATAAATGTACAAACAAGTGCCTCCTTATAGTTTAGGGTGCTCTCAATTTCTTTCACCATTTTGTGCAACGCCGTTTCAGTAGATTTCCCAGTCTGATAGGCGTGCTGGCTAGAGTTGAGAGGGTTTTGTTTCAGACATACATGACGGATGTGATAATCCAACATCTTTTCCATTGTTTTTAATAGAAAAGATGTAAGACTTATGGGTCTGTATGATTTGGCTTCATTTGGTTTTTTTCCTGGCTTAGGTATAAAAACAACTCTGGTTTCTCGCCATATCTGAGGAATGTAAGCAAGGCGAAAGCTTGCTTTGAACAAACGCATGAGGTATGGAAGAATGATTGTTAGACCCTTTTGCAGAAATACCGGAAAAATTCCATCACCACCTGGAGATTTATACGGACCGAAGGATTCTATAGCCCATCTCGCTTTGTTGGGGGTGAAAATTGTGTTGGTTAAATGATCTGCATTACTTTTAGTTGCAGGATCTAGAAGACGTACGTCTTCGTTGGCATTATCTTCCGTGCTCCATTTTATTGAGCCCGGAAAGTGGGTTTGAAGTAAAGTATCTAGTGTCTCAATACAGCTAGTGGTATACGTACCACTTGGTTGGCAGATTGAGCCTAGAGGGTTTGTGTGATCAAACGACATCAATTTTTGGAGTCGAGCTGCAGCAGGCAGATTATCTATCGTATTGCAGAGCTCTTTCCAGCTATTTCTTTTTGATTGTCTGAGTTCTTTATTATAATTGGTTAGAGCTACTCGGTACTCTGTCCAATTATTTGTTGTTTTTGCTCTGTTAAAGAGCTTGCGAACTTTATTCCTTTTCCTCTCCAAGTTACCATTCCACCAAGGTACATCTCTGCATCTTTTGGATTGAGTTATTGGAGTATTAAGGTTGTATGCTTCAGTGATAATTTCTTGTAAATTATTTGCTACATAGTCAAGCTCAAATGTAGAGTTGATACTGCTGCAACTATTTACATTATCATGAAGATATGTTGTGTAAAGTTCCCAGTTGGTTTTTCTTGGGTTTCTAAAGTACTGGATGCTCTTCGGGTAGTGTTCTATGTTGAAACATATATAAGCATGATCAGACATAGAAGCTTCCTTCGAAACATGCCAGTTCTTAATATGGTTAGTAGCGTTTATGTTAGTTAAAGTAAGGTCAAGGACCTCGCCTCTGATTGCGTTTTTAAAGGTAGGCTCACTACCTTTGTTTGCAATAAACATATTGTTTGTATACAAAAATTGAAGCAGACGCTCGCCTTTTGTGTTAATGTTGCTACTTCCCCACACGGTGTGATGAGCGTTAGCATCACACGCTATTATGAGGTTGTAGTGGTTATTGTTGCAATACTTGATGAGTTTCTCTACCACTTCTGGTGGTGTCTCGTCCTCATCCCCCGGGAAGTATGCAGAAGCTAAAATGAATTTACGAAATCCACCTTGAGGAAGATGAATTTCTATCTGGACCGTTGTAAGATCTCTACAGATAAATTCATTCAACGGAAATATTTTCAGATGTTTGTTGAAGAGAATCGCGGTTCGCGGTCTTTCCACATCTGAGAAATAGATCAGTTTTGTATTTTTGTTTGACGATAGACCTTTTATTCTTTTGCTGTCTGCCCACGGCTCCTGTATAAATGCAAGATCGTGAGCATCCTGTTCAATTAACCGGTTCAAATTAACTGAGGCCATTTCTGATCTGTGCAGATTAATCTGAACGCAACTTAATTTAGGTACTAGAGATTTTTGTCTATATCGTACAGGTCTTCTGTCTGACTTAGAGTAAGCTGGTGAATCAGACATTACCATAGAGTCAGACATGGTGTGTGTACTATCCGAATTAGGATAAGCTGATAAATCAGGCATGATCCTAGAGTCAGACATGGCATGTGTGCTGTCTGGTTTAGAATAAGCTGATAAATCAGGCATGATCTTAGAGTAGGACATGGTGCACAGTTTTGTTGTTGGTTTATGTGATGCGTTTGGAGAAGCATCGCTCTCATCTAAAACTTTATAGTTTTCCATACAATATTTATGGAGAAAGTAGGGAGGTACATTGGTCAGCCACAACAGAGCCCTGTGCTGTGGTAAGGCTATTGAAACTGGAGGGCGCCCGGTATCCAGAGTTCCGTACTAATAATCAAGCACCCCCTCGACCATGCTAAGCTTTCAACGTACGTGTCTCACCTTAGCTTTGGGTTTTGGACTTTGTTGTGGCCAAGATGGTAAGGTTAAAATATAATCAAATTTAACGTTTGTTTATTTATTAAAATATTCATTTACAATTTATTGAATTTTTCTTTTATAACTAATTTGTTCGTATAATATATGTTTGGGTTTTTATCACTTATTTTATTTTGGGTTATCAACACAAAACGTTTTAGTTAAGATTAAATGCTCACCTAGTTCCTTTGAATTTAATATTATAACTCTCTTAAAAGTATGAGCTTCACTGTTTTCTTGTGATTTTATTAATGTCAACTACTTAATTTTTTGTTTAGCACAATTCTTATAATTAAAATTTCAAACATTATTATATTTAAGTTTTCGAGTATCACGCTACTGATTTATTTTTAGAGGCACCAATCTACTAATTTAATTTATATGCAACTCTACTGATTTAATTAATATATTAACAATTCTCTTTCTAATACCCGAAACACAATTCACTGGATTCTTTTTTGTTTAAACTCACTTAACTCGTTTTATTCTTTAATTCAACTCAACTTAAAATTAAAATTTACTTTTACTTAAATAGAAAGAAAATTTTAAAAACAATTTAAAATTTTGCTTTCTAATTAAACAAATATAAACAAAACAAAACATTTAATTTTAAAATACGGAAAAAAAATAATAATACGCGGAAAATCAAATTATACAGTTTTTTCATGGTTTATTTTTGTTTATATTTGTTTCGCTTATACAATAAAATACCAAGTTAAAAATGTTAAAGGGTTATTATTTGTAAAGGGCCATTATTGGACATTGGCACTTTACATTTTTTCACCCATGCAAGAAGAAAAATTCTTCAGAGTTTCAGAGCTGAAGAATTTTTCTTGAAACTAAATTAACCGAATTACGTAAATATATATATTTTTAAAATAATTATGACTTTCTTATAAAATTAACACTACAACGAACTAATTAGTAAACAAATAATTTTATGGTAATGACCTTAAGTGTAAATTTATTTAAATTATTCAGTTTTCGTAATTCGATTACTTGACATTGAATAAATTGTTTTATGTTATGAGAATTTCGTAATCGTATATGTACTATGTTTTGTTTTAATATATAAAAAAAATTCATTGAAGAAAATTAGAAATATGAGATTATTACTATACTATATATAATTTTTACGATAAAATAATGTTTGTTGTTTTTTTTTTTGTTTGTTTATTTGGTGTTTGATTTCAGTAATAATTATAAAAAATGGTTTATGATTAAACCTTATTAACTTTTGTTTTGTTTTGATATATGTATGTAAATTTGTATATGATTTAGTAAAGTAAGATTTTGTTATATATTTTTATTTTGTATTGTTGCATTTTGCTCGCACGCTTCTTGTTTTGTGTTATTATTATTTTGATTGTTTTTTTTTTTATTTGACTTAATAAATAATTGTTTGTATTTTGTTTTAATTAAATTCTTAAACTACGAAATTTTTTGGTTTATTTTAATGGAATATTAAATGAACAAATATTTGAAAACTTTAATACTTATATCATGATTCTTGTCTGATTTTGAATCAATCAAAATAGAATAAGTATTTTTCTTAAGAATTAATAAATGATCCGTTTTTAATTGAACGTATTTAAAAATAATATTTGTGAAAACATTTGAAATTATGTTATGCCAAAATTCCCATTTTAACCTAGCTGAGAGTATGGCTTTTAAATCATAATATATTGCTTTAATCCCACTAATTGATACCAATGTATTGTTTTTATAGTGACTGTGCGTCCGCTTAGAAAAATAATTATCAATTTTCAAAATATTTCTGGAGTCATGACAGCTAACATTAGAAATAACCAGTAATAAACATGTAAATAATTTAAACCAGTTTTTTATACCTTTAGATAAAATAACGCGATTATAAGTTGAAGAGTGGTTGAATATAAATTTAAAGAAATGTATTGGAGGAAAATTATCTGAACGGGTAGGTATACCTATTGTTTGATCGTTAGATTTATTCTTCGTTGTTTGCAAGAATTTCTCACTATTCAATTTACGGTCAATATTCGATTTGATGTTGGGACTGTTAGGTTTGATAGTTTTAGTTTTAGCAGTGCATTTTCCCTGTTTTCTCCGACTGCGCTTCGTACTAGTTTGATGTAATTCTTTCTTCCATATATTAATTTTGTTTTTGGAAATTTGGCGGTGATTTTGTGGTAATTTTGTGTTTATTTTTAAATTAATTTGTTTTTTAAGTGGAATGATAGTATTTGAAAATCTGTTAGAAAACCTTTTAGAGGATGGTGCACTTTTCCTATTGTTTTGAACATTTTTAATTTTGTCGTTTAAAATAAAATTTGAATTCAGATTTCTATGTGGTTTAGTAAATGATATTTTTTTTTGTTTTGATCGGTCATTTGATATAACTGAATACGTTCTATTTGGTAAAATACTTTGTCTTGTTGTTTTGTGACTTTTTTCGTTTAATGAAATTTTATGTTTAAGAGAAATTTTTGCTGATGTGTTACTTAAATTAGAATGTTCACTTTCAATATTTATCGTAAGAATTTCAGCATATGATGGTTTTTCTAGTTGAGTGTTTCTTTTTACTGTAGATTTATTTTGAGCTTTTAAAACGTTTTCAATATTAAGTTTTGCCAGATTATGTTGTTCTGTATAGTGGAGTGAGTCGTCGGGAGTTGTCGATGTTGTGTTGGTGTGTTGACTGGGTTGGCTTTGTTCGGTTATGCTTTGATTAATAATCTGTGTTGAATCGGTGTGTTGACTGGGTTGTCTTTGTTCGGTTATGCTTACGTTAGATATTATTTGATTATTAATCTGTTCGTGTTGTATTAGTAGTTTTGTATTGGTCGTTTCATTTTGTTGTGTTTGTGAGTGTGTGATGACTAAATTATTTTCTGGTTCTATACAATTGTCAAGGTGTTCAAATGTGTGTTTAGAAAAACAAAACAGTTTTTTAACATACTGCATGCACTCGTTAAATGAATTAAATTTTTGTTCCTGTATTTGAAAGTACGCGTCTCCTTTTACTCGTGAAGAAATTCGCGATAGTAAATCCTTTCGTAAATTTAATGGGAGACTGAAATATGCGTTAGCTGTTGAGACTAGAAAATTTTCTATTGTGCATTTATTGAAATTATTGGTATAAATTAGTGGAATAGTGTTTAGCGTATCGCAGAGTAAAAAATATTCGTCACTATTCATTTTATATTTTTATATTTTTATTTTTCTTAATACTAACAACCAAAATTATTCTTTACTAATACTAAAATTATAAAACTGACTCACTCTTAATATGATGTTTTCGAAACGGCTGTTCTTGAGGCTGCTGCTGTTGGTTTTGATTTTGCTGTTGTGGTTGCTGCTGATGTTTCTTATACTCGAACAACTAAAATTTTCCTTGTATTCAAATTTACGTTGCTGGAACTGTTGTATTGTATGTTGACTTATTTTGGCTGGAGGGTTTTTAATACGACAAAAAAAAATTACACTGCACGATAAGATTATGTTATGTCACTTTCAGATTTATTATTAACTGCATTCGTTGCTGACTTTACTTTGGATTTTCACTTTTTTATTAACGTTAGTTCTGATAAATTATATAATTTTAGTTTTTATTATTATTTTTTTTTTGTCTTTGAAATTTTATTTTGAGGTTTTATTTGCAGCTAGGTAACCGTTACTCAGAAAACCTAGCTCTCGTAGGGTTTACAACTGCGCCAGATTATGTTGTGGCCAAGATGGTATGGTTAAAATATAATCAAATTTAACGTTTGTTTATTTATTAAAATATTCATTTACAATTTATTGAATTTTTCTTTTATAACTAATTTGTTCGTATAATATATGTTTGGGTTTTTATCACTTATTCTATTTTGGGTTATCAACACAAAACTTTTTAGTTAAGATTAAATGCTCACCTAGTTCCTTTGAATTTAATATTATAACTCTCTTAAAAGTATGAGCTTCACTGTTTTCTTGTGATTTTATTAATGTCAACTACTTAATTTTTTGTTTAGCACAATTCTTATAATTAAAATTTCAAACATTATTATATTTAAGTTTTCGAGTATCACGCTACTGATTTATTTTTAGAGGCACCAATCTACTAATTTAATTTATATGCAACTCTACTGATTTAATTAATATATTAACAATTCTCTTTCTAATACCCGAAACACCATTCACTGGATTCTTTTTTGTTTAAACTCACTTAACTCGTTTTATTCTTTAATTCAACTCAACTTAAAATTAAAATTTACTTTTACTTAAATAGAAAGAAAATTTTAAAAACAATTTAAAATTTTGCTTTCTAATTAAACAAATATAGACAAAACAAAACATTTAATTTTAAAATACGGAAAAAAAATAATAATACGCGGAAAATCAAATTATACAGTTTTTTCATGGTTTATTTTTGTTTATATTTGTTTCGCTTATACAATAAAATACCAAGTTAAAAATGTTGAAGGGTTATTATTTGTAAAGGGCCATTATTGGACATTGGCACTTTACAACTTGATCTTGGCTTCGATTCTCACCGAGGACCTAACGGCATGGGTGACCCTACCGTTGTAGCTCCTAAGATCACTGAGTCTACTGAGCCCCATCACTGCGTCAAAGTGCCAAGTCCATTAGATGGGGCCACGTCATTGATTCAATCGATTTGTATTAATTAGTATTTGAATTTATCTTGAGGAGAAATTTGAGTGTGGGTATTTCGACATTTTTTAGTTTTCCCCAGGAGAGATACTTATTTACAATAAAATAGATAATAGGAGAGATAATGGAACAAAATCGCTACATTTATGTGTCTTCCTTAAGTTAGAAAACAAGTTAAATGTTTTTGTAAAAACTTTATCTGCAAATATTTTATATAAACTTCAGATCATTAAATTTTATTATCAGTCGCGAAGCATAACCATCAAAATCAATTTAAGTAGTCAGATATAATGTTCAAGTGTCATTTTGTCGTGTTGATCCTTATTTTATTTTCAAATTTAATCGATTCAGAAAAAGAACATTATGTAAAAAACCCTATTGTTAATACAAATACGGGTAAAGTGAAAGGAAGTGTTTTGACAACAAGATTTGATAACGAGTTCTATGCGTTTCGTGGCATCCGTTACGCTAAATCACCACTGAATGAGTTACGGTTTAAAGTAAATAGTTTTAAAATAATTTTGTGAAATACGATCCGCTACACACTTGAGCTAAGCTAACTCAACTATGTGAACCAGGTTTTTTGATAAGGTGATCAAATGGATCAAATGAACTTATACACGTGAACTAAGCTAAATCGGAATGTTTTTTTTTTCAACTATGCGAGCTAAACTATAAAACTCTGAGTGTGAATTCTGACTATAGATTCTGATCGGTTTTATCAATTTTTTATAAACTTTGCGATGAAGAGTTTATAAAATAAAATTTTTCATTACTTGATTCACACAACCCAAAAACTAAACGACAAACATATCCCTGAAATAATTTCATACAATTTAAATTTAATTATTCAATTTTGTCGTTTGGTTATTTAATAAAATAATTTTTACGTACGAAACAAAAAGTATATAAAAATAATTAAGTGAAGTGTGAATGTAATTGTTCGGTGTTAAAATGAAGTTAAAATTAATTATTCGGTGGCATTAATTAAAATGAGGTTATAATATAAAAACTAAATTTTCAAGCAAATTAAAAGAAAAATTAAGCAAAATTAACTTAAAATGTTCTACTATAAATAGTCTCATCATTTTAGCATAACAAATGGGTCAACCGCGGAATGAGAGATAATAAGCTGAATATTCGTATATACCTTCATTTTGACGTTCTAACAGTTGCCTCAAAAGTCTCATAAAATCTCGTGTCTGCGTCGTAAGTTATTCAAGGTCAAAGGTAACAAAAAACAGTTTTTTGCGATTATCTCGGTTGCTATTGCTCCAATTATGTTAGCATCTAATACCAAAATTGTAAAGCATAAAATGTGTGACCAATTTAATTGGAATTATTTTTTCATGCGCTCAACCGTTTTTGCGATAGAAGGCACTGAGCACACAGCGCTCAGTCATACTGTAATGCATGGTCAACCGAGAACATCTGTGAATATTACATTGAAATTTTAATAATTGTCGATTATTCTCGTTTCTAACCTCGGCAACAACGGACGTAAAATTTTGAAAATGACGTCTAAATTTGTGTTTTATCTGTAAGAAACCACTTGCAGAAGGTGATTTTGATAATTTGATACGTGGTTTGAAAACTTAAAAAACTGCAAGTTTCGATGGTGACGTAGACTTTTTAAATATTTTAAATTCTGTGAATGTGCATGTTGTGTGTCGAAAAGTGAACATCAGTAAAAATTCCATAGAGGCATCGAAATGATGTTTAGAAGGAAATCAACCATTATCATCACCCAGTGTACCTCGTAAAAAGACGAATGAAGTGTTTGATTTAAAAAAACTGTGTTTATTTTGAGGCCAAACAGCTGATGCAACAGCAAAGTCGAGAAAAAAAGAAAACTACTTCACCGCTCTCTATCGCCAAAGCGACTGAGCGCATGAGAAAATGTTTCAAATAAAATTTATCGCAAATTTTATGCTCTACATTTTCTATTATAGATGTTAACGTCATTGGAGCAATGGAAACCGAGATAATCGCGAAAATTTGTTTTTTGTTACCTGTGACCTTGAATAACTTACGAGGCAGACACGAGATTTTATGAGACTTTTGAGGCAACTGTTAGAACGCCAAAATGAAGGTATATACGAAAAATCAACTTATTATCTCTCATTCCGATCGCTAAAATGACTGGGCTATAAAGCTCTAAAGTTCTAAACTCTATAACTCTAAATAAATAAAATATAATACACAAAAAAAAACCTTAAAATATCACGATTCACAAAATACAATTTTATCAAATAAAATTTTTGGTGTTGATAAAAATAATTGATAGAAATGTCAACAAATCCAAATTTAACGAAAACTTAACGTAAATGTTGCCAGGTTGAAAATGTTTTTCGGAGAGTTGATAAAAATTTGATGAAATTTTGATAAAAAATTGATAAAACCGATCAGAATCCGCACTCTGTACTAAATTATCTCGCGTAGCTTAGATTATGGCTAAAGTGTTTAGCGGGTTTTAAAGATACAATTAGCAAAATACTAAGGCTACGTACACAGTGGAAGCTGTGAGCGTTTTACAGTAAAAAGAAGCTTTTTACTGCACGTAAGCATATTTGCAAAGTTTCGCTTTGAAACTGTTCTGTGCAGCTTTTGAAGCTGGATCTAATGCGTTTTGATAAAATATAAACTAGATAAACTAGATTATAGTTTCTAAAATTTATGATGTTCAATTGTTGCGATCATATTGTTTTATGCATGTTTATATGATTCGTTTTCAAAATGGGTTATAATAGGTTTTATGAGTTTTTCGTAGTAATGGCTCTCAGGAGTGGGAGTTTAACTGTGGTTATTTAAATTAGAAATGTATTAGAAAAAAAAACTATTATAGTTTTCATTAATTTAAAAAGTTTTTGCGCCTTTTTTATTTAATTCAAATTTAAAACAGCATTATATACCAACTTACCCTTACCCCAACCTTCCCTTAAATTTCAACTTAACTGGTTTTAACGGTGTTCGAGAAGTTCCAAAGCATTGGATTGGCATAATTAGAGGTTTTCGATAGATTTCTACCAATTCGGTAAAAATCTACCAATTCCAATGTGCGTTATCTCAGAATTTCGGGAAAAAATGTTGGTGCCGAGTGGCAAAACTTACATTGGCTAAACTATCACACGTTTTTCTTTTTTCACAAATTGACAATTCATTACCCAATGAAAATTACATTTGTTTTCTCAATCATAATCAAGGTATTATGATATTGGGTAGTAGTGTAAAAACGTATGTGCTAGAGTTGCAGTTGTTTTTATTTGATCTGATGCCATTTGATGGATTTGATATTTATAATTAGTTAATTTTTCGTTTTTAGGGTTCCGTTTTTTATAACGAACTCTATTTGTGAGAGTAAAACGAGTTTTTCATATTATATCGATTATCTGGTAAACTATAAATGCTATGGACCTGAATGCTATGGACCTGAAAAATGAGGTGCGGATAAAACTAACTTGCCCACATGCGATGACGGATACAAATAAAACTGAAGTTGTTTTCGTTTGGTTTGCAGGGGTTCGATGTGAGACTTTTGAGAAAATACACTTTTTTATGGACTCGAGTAGGGTATCATATGAAAGGGCTTCATTTCAGTATTCTTTAAAAATTTATTTTGGAGTTTTACACGTCACCATTTTTTGTATAATTTTGAAAAATGATGCTTTCTTCATGTTTTCTTACCTCGATTAGCTTTATATAACCTAACTAATGAACCCTTTATGAACCTAACTAATCGAAAATCTTCAAATGTATTGGGAATGATAGAAAAATTAGTAAGTTTTTAAAAAAAAGGGGTAAAAACACTATTTAAAACGTGGTCAAGTGGGGTGTCAATTGAAAGAGCGCCTAGTTATTAGTATTTTGCGGTGCACAGTTTTTAAGTTATTTTCAGAAAAATACAATTTTCAGACCCTTCTCCCCTTACGTATTAACGCTTATTGACAGAAAAATTTGTAAAATTAACAGAGCTAGGGAGTTTGATAAATGTTGAATGAAAATCATAGCGAAGTCTCAAATAATTATATTTATGTGGGTTTAGGGGATGGGGGTGGAGAGGTTAAAAGAAAAACATTTTTTTGACCCAAGCGTGTGTCATTTGAAAGAGCACCTAATTTAAAAACAGGACAGTTTTTTTTAAATTTTGCGGTGCACAGTTTATGAGTTATTGTAAAAAAAGTGCAAATTTCAGACCGCCCTTTACCCTACTTTTTAACGCTGATTGACAGAAAAATTTAAAAAAATTCACAGTGATAGGAATTTTGGCAAATTTTGAACGAAAATCATAGCAAAGTCTCAAATAATTACATATCTGTGAGTTTAAGCGATGTGTGGGTATGGAAAAAAAAATGTTTGACTCAAATAAATGGGGTGTCATCTGAAAGAACACCTAATTTTAGAAACATTACAATTTTTTTAGAATTTTGAAATGCACATTTTTTCTGTTATTGTAAAAAATATTTTTAGTATGCAGCCCTCCACCCCCCACATTTACGATTAAACATTTATTTTGTTATACGTCTATGGTCTGGCAAGATAAAGACTCTACAACACAACCTTGTGTTAATTATTTTTGAAATTGTGTAATTTTACATTCACGGAACCCTGGGCAAGCGAATTCTATTCGCACTTGTCTGACTTTTTTATTTTAGATTTAATTAGTTCATCAAACGATGTTTTTCTTTGAACTCTATCGTTCGCCCACTACGACTGAGAAAATTTGATTTATTTCATGACCTTTCTGAGAAGAAAGATAGGCCTGTTGAGTATGTCAAGTTAAATGATACGGATAATTCAAAAAAACATTATTCGAAAAATGATTTTACAAATTAGAAATATAACGCACAGAAAAAAAAAATTGAAGTAGTGACAACCTAATCTCGACGTTGGCAGTTTATTATTCACACAAAGAAAATATTTGTGCAAATAATTTCACCGTGAAGTTAATAACTATTTCCATGAAAAAATTTTCTTTTTCTTTTTTAAAATTGAAGTATTCGAGATTAATTGAATTTTATTTTATTTTCACATAAATATTACATATGATTGTCTCAACCACATCGTTCTATAAATGTACAGTTGTTGAAACAATTTCGTAGTTCTATTCGCTATATTTGCCTGAACGGTGAGGTTGAGACAACTGCATTTCGATTGGAAATAGAACATATTGTTTTCAATGCAAGGTATTTGGAGCTGATTATATTTCTCCATTTAAACTTTAAAAATTTGATGACAACTAGCACCAATCCTCACTAAAATCTTCTATTTTTCATATAAGAAAGGGATTTTCCCTGAAAATTTCGTACATTTTTGGAAGAGCAGATTTGTGTACAAAAATATCATCAAATATAAATTTAACTCTGTTGATACGTAAAAAGGTTTTCGCTAAGACAAATCTTTTTAAAATAAATCATTAGAAAAGACTCAGTTTTAATTTCATTCGAAACCTACTAATTTTTCTATCACTTTAAATATTATTAAAGGTTTTCAATCAATTATGTTTGGTTGGAGCTAAGCGAGGAAAGAAAGCATTTACAAACAACGAGAGAGTGTAAAATTCCAAAATACAGTTTTAAGGAATACTGAAGTGGAGCACTTTCGCATGATACTTTGAATCGATAAAAAAATTGTGTTTTCAAAGTTCTCACATCGTAGCACCGTAAAACACACAAAAACCACTTAATTAATTTTTGGCCCGTTTTGTGTGGATAGATTAGTTTTATTCTCATCTCAAATTTCAGTGGCATACCATTTATGGTTTACGATATAATTGATGTAATGGTAAAAACACGGTTTACTATCGCCAATAAGATCGTTTTAAAAAATGGAACCCTAAAAATTAACATACTTGTTACACTAACTTGTTATAAAAACGAAAATTCAAGAACAAACTTTAAACTTTACTAATATATTACATAAGGAAAAACCAGTTCCTTACATTTTTGATTATGATTTTCGAAAACATAACGGTATCAATTTGGAAATAATATTCCCGGCGGCTGAAAAAGTTCCGATTCAACTGTTGTTGGTGGAATGGTCAATAAATTATAATACATTCGCTGCAAATGGGATCCTCTACTGCTTAAATATTTTCATTTCTCTCCCAATTGCGGTGACCAGGTTTTGTGTAGGTATAAAGCGCGAATTAATACTGCGTTGTAGTTCATCTTCCAATTTTTTTCTCAACTAAATTGACGTGAACCACATCCTCAGTTGCATTTTCGTTGTAATCTGTGCTCAATGATGCAGTATGAGAAGTTCGATCTTCCGTTGCACATCCCATGTAACGTTAAATTTTCGTTAACAAAAACTTGTATGCGGTTGCAACTTGGAAAGCTTAATATATATCTATCATCAACAAAATCAGCGTTTCAATTTTGCAAAAATTTTAATACTCTAGACGTTTTCAGTTCTCCTCTCCTTTATGCGAATTGTTGAGTCATTCTTTAATTCACGAGCTAATGGGTTACTTTGATTTTCTAGCAAACTTTGATTAGTACAAACTACAAACTGAAGAGCGACATAAGCATAGGTCAAAATTTCATGATAAAGTTGAGGAAAATAAAAATATAAGAGTAAAAAATGCTAATATTTCTTAAAAAATATGCAGCAACAAAAATAAAATTAGGTTACCAATAATCCTAGTGCTAAAGTGACATATTTATTGATCATGTGATGTATTGCCAATTGTATATAATATTTTACGTTAGCTCGTACGTCAATAGCAGGGACTGGAGTAAGCGGCGTTGTCACATCCGTAGATCAAAAATTGAAATTAATTTGAATATTACTTGTGTTTTATAAACTAAAATATGACTACCACGGAATCTTCTTTAATGAATATCAGTATCATTAAAATGAGTTGGGATTCCGGGTGACCAAGATTCAAGATCCTAGGATTGCAGGTCTTAGTACTATGCAGATTCACAATCACATTACTGGCAGTGCAAAACAGCACCGTTTATGCACAGGCTCGCTCGCAGCTTTCACTGTGTACGTAGCCTAACTGACTTTTTATGAAGGCACCAGTGCCTATAGATTACTGGGATGGAGTTTTTGATGCTACTGAAGATGGTCCAGCGTGTCCCCAACCAACAAATATAGTACAATCTGAAGATTGCTTAAGATTAAATATTTATTCAAAAGAAGTATGTAATTGATTTTAGTCCAGTAAATGTTTATTGTAGAATATTAAACTATGTTTTGTATAAATAGCTAACAAATGCCAAGAAACCTGTTGTATTCCAAATACCTGGCGGAGCATTTGATCACGCCTCTGGATTAAGTACTGATCGTGGAGGTCCTCGATACTTAATGGAACATGACATCGTGCTTGTTACAATAAATTATCGCCTTGGTGCATTAGGAATGTTAGGCTTAGGTATACGTGATGCACCTGGTAATGCTGCTCTTAAAGATCAAGTTACTGCACTAAGATGGGTCAAAAGTAATATAGAACAGTTTGGAGGAGATCCTGATCAAATAACTATTCTAGGACATAGCACTGGAGGATTTTCAATATTGCTACATCTTGTCTCATCAATGTCACAAAATTTATTCAGCCTGTATCGCCTGTATGAGTGCAGCTGGCTTGCAACTTATCGCCTGTATGAGTGCAGCTGGCTTTTTTTCTAAAATAAGTTCAGACCAAATTCAAAAAGCGCACCAACAAGCTGTACATGTTGGTTGTACGAATTGTTCAACTCCCCAAGAAATATTTAGTTTCATGAAATCAACAAACTCTGTTCATTTATATGACCGTTTAGACCACGAAATTGGTCTTCGTCATCTGCATCCCTATTGGACCGCAGTACTTGAACAAGATTTTGGACAGGAAAGATTTTTAATAGAGCATCCGTTCGTTTCGTTCAAAAACGGAAATTTTGCCAAAGTTCCAATAGTAATTGGTTTTTCAAATGCTGAATTTGCTTCCGTTTCTTACAACATCATAGCTAACGAAACGATACGCAACTTATTTTCTGAACAATCTGGTTTGCTTTTACCAATTTGTTTTTGGTGTGAAGAAAAACCAGACTATGGAAAAAAAATTGCTCCAGATTTTCTAGAAGCATATGGCATATCAATCCCATTGCAAAAGGAACAATTTCCAAATGTCGAACAGGTAAAATTCAAAACATCTGGAACAAATTTATTGTTAATGTTTTTCATTTGATTTTTTAGTTGTATGGAGATGGTTTATTGCGGTCTTCAGTTCAACGTATTGTGGTTTATATACATAATTATGTTGACGTTTTTTACTATTATTTGACATTCTCCCCAAGATTTAGTATGTTCATGCCAAATGGTAAGCCATATGGTATTGATCATGCTGATGACATAAAATATATGTTTGATGCTAATCCTTTATTTACTCGAAATGATCCAGAAGATTTAATTGTGGAACGAATTACCAGAATAGTTGCACAATTTGCGTTGACAGGGTCAGCAGGTTACATTGTACATAAAAAAAATAAAATAACAGTAATATGTTTTTCAGAAATCCGAACAAAAAAGATGATCAATATTTAGGACCAACAGTATGGCAGCCCTACACCGATAAGAACCACTCCTACCTGGATTTTGGAGATGAATTGGTTTTAAAGAAAAATTTAATGGATTGTCGTATGAACATTTGGTATAAATATGTAAAATAAGTAAACAATAAAGTCAAAATTTTTGATAAACCTGACTTGTTTTTACTAATGCCATATAATAATAGTATTATAATAATAACATTATAGAATTAATTAGATGAAGAAGTTTCAACTTTGAAATTGTCATCGCCTCAACGGCGTAATCGATAACGTGTCTGCCCACGGATTCGAGCCGGGCACTGACAAGGGTAGGTTCGAATCCCATCCGAAACACGAAAAATGTGAATTGGAGTTTTTTTTTCTGAAAAACTTCAAACCATACCTTTGAATTGAAAAAATTACAATTACTTCTTTACTTACTTGAGTTTAATTGATCTCAAAAATCTAAAATAAAATTATAGAATTATTTTATTAAAGAATCTTCTTATATATTAATACGTTAGAAAAAAACTTTGTGGAGCCTAAGGCTTTTTTATTCGCAGATGGATTCATTTCAAATTTTCACAGCTAACTGATATTAGTGTAACCTATATTCGGATTCGGATTCACACAAATCGGATCATAAATAAAAAAGTTATTATATACGGAAAACTTTTTATATACATATGCATTATAAGTTTACATACCTACAGAAACGAAATTAAAAATTTATTTTATTTTTTTATATTTTATTTTTTTATATTTTCTTTTTTATATATTAGCTCGAACAGCAAAATATTTTATATATTATCGAACAACAAAAACGAAACTTAAAAATTTATTTTCTTTTTTATATCTATTTTTTCTCATTCACTTCAGTCGTCTTTTGTCTTTGAACAAGGACGGTTTTCGATATTATTTCGATTATTTTGTTTATTGATATAAAGATATTTGATAATTGATATAAAGATATTTGATATTGATATAAAGATATTTTGTTTGATATTGAATTTTTTTGATATTGATATTATTTGATATTTTTGATATTTTATTTATTTGATATTTTTGATATATTGATATATTTATTTATTTCGATGTCAAGACCACGTCGTAAACGTTTGGATGTGAGTGGTACATCGAGTCGTCGGAATAAAAGAGATTATATGCGTAATATGCGTAATAATGTTGATTTTATGAATGATGAAATGAATGGTAATAATGATGGAATGAATGCTGAAGCTGATGTTGTTGTGAATGATGAAGTGAATGTTGATGATATGAATGGTGTCATGAACGGTGTCATGAATGGTGTCATGAATGTTGCGAATGAAGAAATGAATGATGATTTAGAATTGAATGTGGTGAATGATGAAATTCCCTTTGTAATTTTGAGAGATTCGTTCAAGTGTGCTTTGAATGTGATTCCAGGTAACTTTGATTCGTATGTTTGTGGTGCTTTGGATATGAGTTGTCGTTTTTGTCATGCCAAACATTTTGCAAGAGAAGTTACTTCAAATAATAATGAAGCGTTTTCTTTGTGTTGCCATAAAGGCAAAGTCAATTTACCTCCTCTTTCTGAAAATGTATTTTTCTCTAATATTTTCGAAGGATTGAATTCAAATGATAATGCTATAAAAAAACGTTCTAAAATTTTTCTTTCAAATATTCGTTCCTATAATTCTGCATTTGCAATGATCAGTTCTGAATGTAATATAGCGGATTCTACTGCACGTGGTATTTATCATTTTAAAATTCATAATATTTTTTATCATCGTACTGGTGCTTTAATTCCTGCTTATGGTCGACCTCCAATGTATGAACAATTATATTTTTATGATGTTGATACTGCTGCTAATATGAGAATGAATAGAAATGCCAATGTATGTGAAATTTTTCTTATGCGTGAGATAGGTTTTGAGTTAGATCGTGTGAATCCTTTTGTTCGTTCTTTCAAATCAATGCATGAATTTTGTGAAAGACCTGAGAATGTTACTGCTGATGTGTCAATGGTTATAAAAGTTAACAGAGAATGTGATATTTGTCGTTTTAATGATGCTGTTCAAACTGATGTGGCTGCTATTTTTAAAAATGATGATGGTGAACCACCTTTTGAAAGAAATATGATTGTTTTTTCAAAAAATGCAAATGAAATTCGTTCTGTTTCTGTCCTTGATTCTTCTTTGGATCCTTTAGCTTATCCTTTGTTGTTTCCAAATGGTGATACTGGGTGGCACGTTAATATTCCACATAATTTAGTTTCAACTTCACGTGCTAATGTGTCACGTACAAAAGTTACAATGTTGCAATATGCATCTTATCGCATTGCTATACGTGATGGTTTTAGTCTTTTGCATCGTTCTCAAAAATTATTTCTTCAATGGATTGTTGATATGTATGTTCGTATCGAAGGTACACGGCTTCATTACATTCGTTCAAATCAATCTGCTCTTCGTGCTGATTTGTACAATAATTTAACAGATTTCTTGCATCAAAATCGCAATGGCGATGATAATATGCAAGTAGTTGGTCGTAAAGTAATTTTGCCATCTTCTTTCACCGGTTCACCACGTAACATGTATCAAAATTACTTGGATGCAATGTTTATTGTACAACATTTCGGTAAACCTTCTTTATTTATAACAATGACATGTAATCCTCAATGCCCAGAAATTGTTGATAATTTGAGTAATTATGAGTCTTCGAATTTTCGTCCTGATATTGTTGTGCGTGTGTTTAAAGTGAAACTTAAAAAGCTCATAGATTGTTTAATGAAAAAAAAGATTTTCGGTTCCGTCCAAGCACTTATATATACCATTGAATTTCAAAAACGTGGTCTTCCGCATGCCTATATTTTGTTAAATTTATCAAATGATGAAGATAGAATTGATGGAAATGAAATGATTAATAAATTTGTATGTACTGAAATCCCTGATCCCGTTCTTTTTCCTAAATTACATGAATATGTGAAACGTCATATGATGCATGGACCATGTGGTGCTCTAAATTCCAATTCTGTTTGTATGAGAGATGGTAAATGTAGTAAGAATTTTCCAAAACCTTTTTCTGAAAATACTAAAGAATCTGTGAATGGTTATCCTTTGTACCGTCGACGTGATAATGGTATGAGTGTTGATGTACGTGGTGCATCTCTTGATAATAGATATGTTGTTCCATATAATCCTTATCTTCTTGCAAAACTCAATTGTCATATTAACGTTGAAATATGTACGACTGTTAAAAGTGTGAAATATGTTTACAAGTGTGTATATAAAGGGTATGATTCTGCCAATGTTGAATTGAGGGTGAATGGAGAGAATGCAGTGAATAATGATGATGCGATTGTGGGAAATGAAATTCAAGATTTTTTGAATGGACGGTATTTGCGCATATTTGAATTTCCAATGCATTTTCAATCTCATACAATTATTCGACTTGATTGTCATTTGCCTAATAGACAAAATGTTTATATCAGGAATGGTAATGTGACTGGTGCAGTCGCAAATGTATCAAGAACAAAATTGTTAGCATTTTTCCATTTGAATTCCATTGATAATTTAGCTAATGAGTTTTTGTATACAGAATTACCATTACATTATGTTTGGCATGATCAAAGTAAATCGTGGAAAAGAAGACAACGTGGGGCTGATAAAGTTGTTGCTCGATCATATATGGTTTCTCCAAAAGATATAGAATTGTTTCATATGCGTTTACTTCTGTTGCATGTTCGTGGTCCAAAATCTTTTTCTGATCTACGTATGAATGTATGAAGGTGTTGAGTACCCTACTTTTGTTGCAGCATGTGAAGCTCGAGGTATTGCAACAAATGATAATGAATGGCGTGAATGTTTACTTGAAGCTTCAGAAATTCAATCACCAAAACAGTTTCGTCAATTATTTGTATTTATCTGTGATTTGAATGTTCCTCCGAATGCTTTAGCTTTATGGATTGAATTTAGAAATAGTATGATTGAAGATTTTTTACGAAATTACGATGAAGATGTGTCAATTAATTGAGCCTTGATTGAAATTAATGAAATTCTTCTTACACATAATACTTCATGTGGTGATCTTGGTCTTCCGATTCCACAATATAACTTACAGATTGGCGATGTAGGTCATTTTGATATTGAAGAAGAAGCTATAGTTTTCGATAGAATGTATGAAAATGCAAATAATGAGCAACGTAGTGTGATTGATATTGTTTTGCGTGAAGCTCAATTCCATGATACTGGAAGTAATGTTTTTTTCTTGACAGCTCATGCAGGTTGTGGCAAAACTTTTGTTCAAACGGCAATCATTCATAAATTTAATTCATTAAATCTTTCGTGTATTGTAACTGCCTTCAGTGGTATTGCATCAACTCTTTTGATTGGGGGGCGAACTTTGCATAATGTTTTCAAATTACCAATTCCATTATCAGAGAATGGGTAGTGAAAATCCGAAATTCTACGTCCACGCCGTGCTACCTGGGTAACAGGTGTGCTACGCTAACAGAATTAGGTTTGTGTAGTTGAGAGGGGCAGAGTAAATACTTCTTATACTCAATGATTCTGCACCATGGCGAGTCATTGGCGCCATAAAACCAATGCAACTCAAGCGTCTGTTCTCCATGTTAGGAGCTGCTTGGAGCGGGCGTCTGTCTTGGATCAAGCGGCTCGCTATATAAATGTGTAGAAAGCGTCTGTTCTCCATGTTAGGGGCGGCTTGCAGCGGGCGTCTGACTTGGATCAAGCGGCTCGCTATATAAACGTGTAAAAAGGTTGTTTCTGGTGACCTTAAGATGCAGAACGAACGCATTCACGAAAATTTGGGTTGGGTGAAGGGCTAACACCCCATTTCCGTAAAAAAATTATTGTCATGAATTCTGTACACAGGCCTCGGAATATCTCGGAATCATTGTTGGAACGACCTCGGAAACTGTACCCGGACTACGGTTGAAAAATGGGAACCTGGAACGTGCTAAGCCTTAGAAGACCAGGAGATCTCTTAAAACTCACACAACAAGTCGAGAGCTACACACTAGATATAGTGGCATTACAAGAACTAAGATGGCAAGGTAGTGGAATCCATGAAACAGCGAAAGGATAAACTCTTTATTATTGCGGTCATCAAAACGGAGGAGAATTTGGAGTTGGCTTTCTTATACACCGTCGCGTGAATCAGCATGTTATCGACTTCTGCCCAATTAATATGCGGTTATGCACACTGAGAATCCGCACGCAAAAATTCAATGTAACGATCGTCAATGTTCATGCACCTACTGAAGATAAAGCAGATGATATTAAAGACCTGTTCTTCCTAGAACTCGAAGAAGTCATCAATAAAATCCCGCGGCACGATATAAAAATCGTGGTAGGTGACTTTAATGCTCAAATCGGTAGGATTGCAGAACTTAAAACACATATCGGCCCTAACAGCTTGCATCATACCAGCAACAATAACGGTTTTCGCGCAGCCGAGCTGGCTATGATGTATGATCTAGTAATTTCCAGCACTTTCTTCCCTCACAAGAGAATCCACAAGGCAACGTGGAAATCAAATGACGGAAGAACGGAAAATCAAATCGATCACGTCATGATTTCTAAGAGACTCTCCACAAGTGTAACTGAAGTTCGATCATACAGAGGTGCTGATATGGACACTGATCATATGCTTGTCATCTTTAAGTACAAGTGCAAATTATCATCTACATTTAATAGACAAGCAAAAAAGACCGTGCGCTGGAACGTCGATGCATTTAAACATCCGGAAACGCTGAACAGATATCAGGCAATTGTAACGCAAAGCATAGAAGAGCATGACATCTCTTCTGAGATGCCATTTAACATACAAGAAGAATGGCAAACGCTTCAATCAACCATTATAGCCGCAGCACAAACTACAATCGGAAAGCGGCCACCGAAATCACACAACGAATGGTTCGACGACGAGTGCCGCCAATCCGTTGAACATAAACAAAAAGTGCGAGAAAAATGGTTAACAAGGAACACCCGAAGCTCCCAAGCTGATTATCTATGCGCCAGGAAAGCCTCAGCAAAACTTCTACGTAAAAAGAAACGCGAACACATGAAGAGCTGCATTGAAGACATCAACCAACATGCGGCCAGCGGAAATTCAAAAGAGTGCTTTGCCAATGCACGGAATCTGACAAAAGATTTCCACCCAAGATCTACAGCCATCAAAAATGAAAATAATGAACTTACAACAAGTGAACGTGATGTGCTGGCAGTGTGGCGATCCCACTTTCAAGACCTTTTGAATAGGACGAATGAAGTTCATCCTATTCGAGCAATTGCTCCATCAACTGAGGAGATTTTTGTCCCTTACCCAGCAATAGAGGAAGTGGAAGCTGCAATTAAAAAACTGAAAAATGACAAATCACCAGGTTTCGATGGAATTCCCGCAGAACTTTTGAAAAAGAAGAACTACCTGCTGAATGGAAAACAGCTCTCATTGTTCCGCTACATAAGAAAGGTGACCGTCTAAAGTGTGAAAATTATCGTGGCATCGCACTGTTGAACACTGCATATAAAATACTAGCTAATGTTGTACTTGCTCGACTCATCCCGTTCGCCGAATCTATCATCGGTGACTATCAGTGTGGTTTTCGTCCCAACCGCTCAACCACAGATCAATGTTTTACATTAAGGATGATTCTGGAAAAATGTTGGGAGTACAACATCAGCATTCACCAGCTCTACGTTGATTTCAGGCAAGCATATGATAGTATCATCCGCAACAACCTCTGGTCCGCACTCATATGCCTTGGTATCCCAGAGAAACTTGTTTCTCTGTGCAAACTCACAACATCGGGATCAAATTGTAGAATAGTAATCGAAGGGTCAGTTTCTGATCCTTTCGATATAACATCAGGTGTTCGACAAGGTGATGCACTCGCGCCTGTACTGTTTAATCTGGCGCTAGAGTACGCGATAAGAAAAAGCCGAATTGAGACGCAAAACTGCATATATAATAAATCTAGTCAAGTTCTTGGCTACGCAGATGATATTGTGCTTCTCGGACGTAGAACGAGCGGTATTAAAGATAGTCTCTCTCAACTTGAAAGAAATGCTAAACGACTTGGATTATGCATCAACACCGGCAAGACTAAAGTGCTAACAACATCTAAGAACATACCTCCCGGAAATCTGGATACTGGCGACTACGAAGTGGAACGCGTGGAAAACTTCAAATACCTCGGGTCTGTAATAACATCGTCAAATGACATGCAGGCAGATATCAAAGCCCGTGTCTCTGCCGCATACAGAGTTTTCTACGCGCATACTCAAAACTTCTGCGATCAAAACATCTTTCGCGGTCGTGTAAACTCACACTTTACAAAACATTAATTCGACCTGTGCTTACATTTGGAAGTGAAAGCTGGACACTGACTTCCTCCGATTGTAGAATTTTATCAACATTCGAGAGGAAGGTCATACGAACAATTTATGGTCCATGTAAAGTTGCTGAAAATCAGTATAGAATCCGAATGAATCACGAAATCAGACAGCTTCTTGGAGGCTGCGATGTAATCGGATTCATTAAATCTAACCGGATCAGATGGTTTGGTCATGTAGAAAGGGCACCATTAGAAAGAATGATAAAAAAAGCGTCCCAACAACAACCAGCTGGTGTTTGTCGAAGAGGAAGACCTAGGCAACGCTGGCGTGATGACATCATCCAAGACCTTCGTGATATAGGATGTCGAAACTGGGGACAACTGGTCATGGAACGAGATGATTGGAAGCTTATTGCACAGACGGCAAAATCCCTTCATGGGATGTAAACGCCAGAGAGAGAGAGAAAAATTATTAGAGAATTCAATGCCAAATATAACTCCAAACAGTGTACATGGCACATATATTAATAATGCATCAATCATTAATATAGATGAAATTTCAATGTGTTCTATTCATGCTTTAAAATTAATTGATCGTTTGTTATGAGATTTGACTCCAAACGAAGAAAATAAAAATAAACTGTTTGCAGGTAAAACTCTTTTACTGAGCGGTGACTTTCGCCAAATTCTTCCAGTTATACCGCATGGCTCACGTTCTATTTTAATTGAAAATTGTATTACATCTTGGCAAGAATTTATTAACTTTAAAATTTTGAAATTAAATCAAAACATGAGAGCTCTCCCTCATGAAATTGAATTTGTAGAATTTCTTAGAAGACTCGGTAATGGTGATATGCAAAGTTTTCCACAGTTTGGTTCAGATATCATTGAAATTCCTCATAATTTGATTGGCAATCCAGACAATATTATTGAAGACATTTTTGGAAATATTTCTGATACAATTTTATCTGATGACATTTTGAGTTCCGTCAATTTAGCCCCCAAAAACAATGATTGCAATGAAATCAATTCTAAAATCTTGAGTATTATGCCAGGAGAGGAGAAAGCATATTTTAGTTTTGATAAAGTTGTTTGTGATGACATTCGTGAGCAGAACAATTTTCCAACAGAATTTTTAAATAAATTGAGTGTAGGAGGTTTGCCACCTCATAAATTAAATTTGAAAGTGAATTGCATTGTTCTCCTCATACGTAATTTAAACACAGGTCAAGCATTAGTAAATGGAACACGAATGCGTGTAAAAGTTATGCACCGAAATTCAATAGATTGTGAAGTTTTGACTGGTGTCATGCGAGGTGTACGCATTCTAATTCCACGCATTCATCAAATAAGTTTTCAAGTAAGCTTATTTGATCTCTAACTTATTTGATCGCTAATTTGTCATATATCCGAACTGATCAGCTAGAGTTCTGATTATTTTTCATTCATATATTTAAAAAGAAAAATTAAAAATTATATGCTAGCATTTCTCATTACCACTTTTTGAAATCATTGCTTCTACGTCAACAAAATGTCTACGCAAAAACTTTATTTATAAGCGTGGTCTACGCAAAAACTTTATTTATAAGCGTAGCGAAGCACGCCGGGCCCTCCTAGTTATAGAATTATTTTATTAAAAAACAAAGTTCGAAGCTAAAAAAAATACTTTTTTAGATTTTCACCTTCACTTGGACAAAACCTCCGATATAGTAAGCCTGCATGTTTTTTTGCATAGCAAGAATCGTAAACTTAAAGTCCCTGTTTGAAATTAAAACTCAATATAAAAAAACTGTACAAAAAGGTAATCAAAAACGCAAATTCATTAATTTGCAAATGGCAATGCTCATCGGTTCATTTCGGTTCGAAAGACCTCAATATTACATTCTTGATCCAAAAGTGAAAGTCTTACCCCCACTTTTTTGGCATTTCTCGACGTTTTAGGACCTACTGATTCCAAAAAAGTAAAAAAAAATATATATGTCTGTCTGCCGGCCGTTTTAACCGACGAAATCTAAAAAACCGCTGGAGGGATTTCCAAAATTTTGTTTTCTAAAAATAGGTTTATTCAATGGTAGGAACCGAAAGGACTGTATTGAAAGTGTTTCAGAAATCGTCAAGTGTGTCAAAACACGGAAATTTTCATATTTTTTGCTTCAAAACGTTCATTTTATGTGATTACGAGTAGGAACTATGAATTCGGAGAAACTAGATGGTCGGGATTGGTATGTGAGACCAAAATCGAGATTATTGCATTTTAAGTTTGTCAAAAAAATAAAGTCAAGTGTGTCAAAAGAATATGATTTTCATTTTTCTCACAAAATTTTTTGGAAAAAAAATTTAATATTTGTATGACATGAAATGTAATTGAACATGATAATTGGACATGGAAATTTTTGATGTTGGTATAATTTTTTTGGAATTTTGGAAAAAGGTTTGTAATTTATATTTGACTTTTTTATAATTTTTGCAATAGTTTTATGAATTTTGAAAAAAGTTTAAATATTTGAATTTGGGAATTATAAATTTTTGCAATATTTTTAGTATTTTGAAAAAGTTTCAAATTTGAATTTATAAGAATTCTCGGAATATTTTTGAAATTTTGAAAAAAATTTGTATATTTGATTTTGTTATAATTTTTGCAATATCTTAAGAATACTGGAAATAGTTTCAATTTTTTATTTTTTTATAATTTTGGCAATATGTGAAAAACTTTCAATCTTTGATTTTGTATTAATATTTGGAATATTTTTAGAATTTGTAAAAAACGGTTTAAATTTTTGATTAATATATTATTAATTTTTACAATGTTATTGGAATTTTGAAAGAAATACGAATTTTCGATTTTGTAATATTTTCTCGATACGCAACGTAAACAAAATGTTTTTGAGTACACAGTTGAAAAAGTAACTCCAATATTTGAAGCAAGTCTTGCAATAAGAGCTTTGCGTTGCAGGTTATTATTGAATTTTAAAGTAAATGTTGCATCAATAGTTATTTATTTATCTAGAACAAAAAGTGAAACTTTAAAGTACGAGCTAGTTGTTTACGGCCGAGGCGTCTAGCCAAGGCCAAAATTACTAGTGAGTACCTTTAAAAACACTTTTCGTTTGAGGTAAATACAAAATTTTATTTCATACTGGAAGTTTATTAAATAAAAAGAAATGAGTTTTAAATTTTGCTCAAAAAGTTGAACTTTAACGTCCCAGGACTTTATAAAATTTTATAAAGTCTTAGGACGTTAAAGTTCAACGTTTATGGTACAAAAAGTTGAACTTTAACGTCCTAGGACTTTATAAAATTTTATAAAGTCCTAAGACATTAAAGTTCAACTTTTTGTACTATAAATAATCCGCAAAATATCGTTTTAGATATCAGTATGAAATAAACCTAATTCCAATGCATTTCTATAAAATTTAAAACAACTCTTGCATCATAATTTATTTCTATAGAACAGCTAGAAGTTTTAATGCACCTTGCTACAATTTAATACATTAATGAAATTTCAAAATTCACTAGAGTATTATCCATTTTAGAAATATATAGTTAAAATCGTTTCATGTATGTTTTAGTTATCGCTTCTCAGCTGAAAGTCTATAATAATAGTGATTAAGATGGTATGCATGTTTTAATTTTTTCGGTTGTAATTTTTTTATTTTAATTTGATTAATTTAGGCAGGTGCGTACTAATCGAAGTAACTCGAAATTATGATGTATTTGCATTAAAATGTCATACTAAAAAAATGTTGCGCGTAATTTATTTAATGCAAATAACACACATTTTTAAACAACAAGCTTTTTTATTTTACTCCAAGTACTCTGTTAAATATTGATGCAAAGAGCATTAGTTTAACTTTATATAGCAAGCTTTGTATTATTTTGTAATGGAAACTTCCGTAGGACCTATATGTGTAGCAATTTGCATTACATAATCAATTTTTTTTAATTGTGTAGTTCGCTGAGTGTATCATAACTTTTCAATAAATTTTATTAGCTTATGATCTTTTTCCACCCCTCATTCTTAAAAACTTTGCTAGGCAACTAGCTCCAATTTTAACAAAAATTTTCTATTTATCTTATAAAACCAGAATATTTCCCGACTCTTGGAAGCTGGCCAGCGTTCAACCCATACCAAAGAAAGGCAGTAAGATAGATCCTAACAATTAGAGACCAATCGCAATTCTGTCGGTTTTAGCTAAAATATTTGAAAAATATGTTAACTACAATTTAATAGATTATTTAGAATTGTCGCGAATTATTGATGATAAACAGTATGGTTTTCGTAGAAGTCATGCAACAGGTGATCTGTTAGCCTACGTATCCTTTCTCTGGAACAAATCGCTTGAAAACCATGGTGAAACATTCAGTATTTCACTTGACATTTCTAAAGCATTTGATAAAGGGTGGCATAAAAATCTTATAGCTAAATTAAAATCTTATGGCATAGACCATCTTACTGTCTCATGGATTCATAGTTTTCTCACAGATCGCCAATTTCATGTTCATTTAGATGGTATCACATCCAATATTTTCACAACCAATGCTGGGGTTCCCCAAGGTTCTGCACTTTCACCAACCTTGTTTCTTCTATACATTAATGACTAACTTATTTCCACAGTGCACCCTATCCACAGTTTTGCTGATGATAGCACATTGCACGCATCACATGCAGCTCCTAAATTCCGATCTCATACTGCAGATACCACTGATAGAGAGCTGCTAATTGATTCTATCAACAAAGATCTGGAGCGTATAATGGAATGGGGAGATCGTAATCTTGTTTTATTTAATCCAACCAAAACCAAACTATGCCGTCTTTCACGAATAGAGCGACATAAAAACTTCCCTATTAAAATAAACCACGAGGAATTGTGTGAGGTTGAATCAGTTAGACTTCTTGGAGTGGATATTCAAAATACCCTAAAATGGAATAAACATGTGTTCAACCTCGCTAAATCTGCAATGCAAAAATTAGGATTCTTGAGTCGATGTAAAAAGTATTTCAATCCCGAGCAAATTTTGCTAATCTTCAAGTCCTTTATTCGTTCATGTATGAAGTACTGCTGTCATGTTTGGGGAGGTGCATGTCAGTCAACAATAAATGTCTAGACTCTGTACAGAGAAAAGCAATACGGTTGATTGGTGATACCGAGCTAACGGACTAGCTTGATTCACTCCAGCACAGAAGAAATGTAGCTGAATTGTCAACCTACGTTAAATATAACTTTAGCGAATTCTCCTCTAAGGAAATCCAAAATATCATTCCATCGTGTGCGCAGCATAATCGACAAACAAGAGCTGCCCAGTTATCCCATCCATTTATTGTACAAATACCTCGTTGTAGAACTGTGTCCTTCCAGAACGACAATTTTAATAGAGTGGCCAAATTGTGGAACTCAATGTCTCCCTCTGTATTTCCCAAAGAATTTTCCCCTCAGGCATTTAAAGAAAATGTCCATAATCATTTAAAACAATTAGTATAGTTATCCCTATATCCCCATTCCTTTCATTTTCCTCATCTCCTTCTTTTATAGTTGACATGGTATCTTAGGATATTCAAAGAGTCTAAATAATGAATATTTCATATTTAGTGTGCTAAACATGTCCAACTGATTAATAATAAAAAAAAAAATGATCTGTTATAATTTTTCGGCAACGTATTGATGTTTCGTTCTAGTTTTGTAATAAATTTCTAAACGAAGATACAAATATTTGTTACAGTTTTTTGTTTGATATACATCGCTGCCCAAAACTAAAAACAATGTCCTAATAAAAGTTTTTGACCGAAAAGCTGTATCAAAATCCTTAACCCAGAGCGAAGTCTTGATATGTCAGATCTTGAGATTTCAGCCCCTACATATTTTTGCATTTGAAGAAACTTTTACTCATAAGATCCAAGTTTGTATAAAAATTATTTTAAGAAAAAAAAATTTAGTTTAGAAATACTTTTTATCCACGACTACTAAAGAATATATGCTTTCCATGTGTATGTCTTCCATTGTAATTTTATACATTCTCTCACTTGTGTGTAGAATGTGACTCAATCATTACATTCTACAACAGTTCTATAATTTATTAAATATTCCCCTAACAAATTAAAAACTTCATTTGGTGGTCTAGCCGTCTAGGGAGCGTGCATTCCTATTTGATTCGACTGTCGCGCTTTAAGTGTTAGAGTTTGTAAATATTGGATCTTTTTTCTACAAATTATACATTAAACAACTTCTATGATTTAGTATGCCGTTCAAATTACTAGATTGTTTTTTTTTTGTCAAAATATTAAAAACGAAAGCAACATAAATTAAAGACTAACTATGCGATATATGTTCCAATATAAATAAATTTATAAATGTTTAATAAAGTTTAAACAGCAAGAACAGAGAGTTTTAGTAATATTCCGTAATATATCGAACAACAAACGTCAAACTAATTTTAAAAAGATCCAATACTTTCTATACTCAATCCTTGGTGCGTAACAATCAGATACGCATGATCACTATAATAATATCAAAAGGTTAAAACGAGAACAATACATATATAAAATATAATATAAAAAATTTAAAATTTTTCGTTATGTCAATTGTTTTGTTTTTCTTTGCTATATATGATGCATGTATTTCAATATGGTGATAAAAACTTTAGCAGACAAATTGGAAATTAATCGAAATATTTTGCAGCCGTGGATAAAATAGCATCTTGTATTCGTATAGGATGATGGCAATTCTTCACCCGGATGATTGAAACTTTATCCTCGTGAAGAATTGCCATTATTCTAAACACATACAAGAATCTACTATTATCCACGACTACTAAAGAATATATGATTTCAATTTATATGTCTTCTACTGTAGTTTTATACATTCTCTCACTTGAAGAAGAATGTGACGCAATCGTTACATTCTACAACGCTTCTATAGTTTCTTAAATATTCCCCTAATATAAAAACAATATAAAATCTTAACATTTGTTGGTATAGTAAGATCAAAGCTTAAAACGAGAACAATGCATATATCTTCTTCTGCTATATATATAAAATCGAAAGAATGTGTGTATGTCCTTTATGCATTAATACACCATTCATCTGATCATTATGAAACTTTGGGAAATTGTTGTGTGCACCAACGAAAAGGTAATTTGCAATTTTTTTTTAAATGGAGCCCCAGGGCCCTTATAATATCTTAAGAGGTTTTGCCTAAAAGTTAATAATTATTTTAATTGGGTTTTTATTTAAATATTGTTTTATACACTTCGTTTGCTTTGATCAATATCCTTTACGTTGAACATAATTTTATGAAATTGAAAAATGGAAGTATAATCTGACAATCAATTACATTTATATATCAAAATTATATATATTGGAGTTTAACACATTATGATCTTACAAATTTTTTCATCTAATGTTTTTGGTTTGTAATTGTATGTAAAACATGTTTCTAAAACTTTGTGAATAGTGAAGATAGTTGAAAACATTCATTATATCTATTTTAAAGCTCAAAATTACGAAATGGAGTTCGCACAAATTCTATACAAAGAAGCATAGTTTATGTATAATCAAACACCGGATAGCAATCATGATGAACAAACTAATTAACAATGGTGACACTTAACCGGCAACACATTTGCCATAGTGATTTGCAAACGATAGAAATGCATTACTATCAATGAATTTAATGTCTTCCCGCCCGCAGGAACTAATGTAAAATTTAAAATTTTGGATCTATGGGAGTGACAATCTCGCGTACTTTAGTACCTTCTATTGGCAAATCAGTTAACGTGAGATATCGTATACCACTGGCAATGGCAGTAAGATATCACTGATATAAGGGGATAAGTGATATTTTAAGGGTGCTGGTGGATGAACATTTTTCAATCAACGATAGCACTCTTAGTCTTAGTTATTGAATATTCTTTGACGATGACACGCTATTTTTTTAAATAAAAAGTGTTAGGTAGTCGGAATTACAATGTGTGTCACAACAACACATAAGAACCTTTTAAGAACAAGGTCCACAACAACATGCTTCTAAGGTGTTGATGGAAGCAATTTTTTCAAGAATGAACTTTTTTGATTCCTCGAAGAAATGCGCTTCCATATAACTATTTTATATGCTGGCTTGAGGAAAATAATGTTACAATGTTACAATGTTAATAATTAGTTACCCAGTTTTAGCTTTGTTCCTGCAAATTTGAAAAAAAAAAAAAGAATTTTATTTTTATTTACTCCATCCTGTCATGAAATATAGCCCCATGTCGTACATTATTTTGTGAAAGGATTTATTTTTTAGTTTTCAATTCTTTTATAAGAATATAAAAAACCAAAAAAAAAGAAATGTTTGTCCATCAACGTCTTAAAAAGCGAACTTAGGTCTTAAAAGATTTTTATGTGTTGTTGTGACGCATATTGTAATTCCAAGCATGTCAAATATTTTGAATTTACCCAAAATTTTTTAAAATTTTCGGTGAAAAAGATGATCAACAATGTCATTGAAGCTAAAATTAAATGGAAAATTCGAAGGTTAAGATGTAGTGTTGCCACGTATGCCAATGATCCCAACGGATATGGCATTTGAATTCAAACGTTTAATTTGAGTTACTGCAAGTATGTGGACTAGATTTGAAGAATCCGTGCTACTCACGTAGACAACTGTATGTGGCTGACGCGTTAGGAAAACTTTGTGATTTATTCGTGTACGCACCAGATGGAAAAAACAAAAAATATAGTGTACCAACAAGTACTCGAATAAATAAATAGAATTAAAACGACATTTTGAAATTCTTCTTATATTAAAATAAATAAGTTGCAATAAAAATGACACAATGTAAATTGAATGTTATCATAACGAGTTTTCTCGAATATTCTTTCTCTTGAGATAGCAGCAATATGCGACGGGTATAATGTTAAATAAACAAAATTTTACATTATTTGGTGTAAAAGTAAAATTTTGAGATATTTTGTGAGTGATTAAAATCAAAGTAATTATTGTCAAGTAACTCACTTGAATCTTGCAATTTGAAAGTATTTTTCATTTTCGCTCAGAAAAACTTCTTTAGAACAGTTTTTGTGTGTTTCGTGTCGGTGACAATTATAATGCATGAGCACTTTGGACATTTTTGAATCTATTTTTGTTCTGTATAATTTTCTATATAGAGATGACACACCTCTACTAATTCAACAAGTCAAAAAAATATTTTTATTGCTTACTTGAAAACTTATTTGATCGCTAATTTTTCATATATCCGAACTGATCAGCTAGAGTGCTGATTATTTTTCATTCATATTTTAAAAATAAAAATTAAAAATTATGTAATCATTTCTCATTACCACTTTTTGAAAGCTACTACGTCATCAAAATTTCTGGGCAAAAACTATATTTATAAGCGTAGCAAAGCAGGTCGGGTCCTGCTAGTAATTTAATTCATACGAATATATAAGAATTATTATTAATACGAATGATGGGTTACCTCAGCTTAATTAGTGATCCGTTCTGACTGGATCGTTCGTTCGCTCTTACTGATTTGAAAACATTGTTCATCGTTCAATCGATCACTTGCAAAAACATTAAATATTCAAGCCAAAAATACTAATTAAAGAGTCTAGTTAATAGGTCAAACAGGAACCATACCCTATCTAGCAATAAAAATTAAACTTTTTCTCAAAATTTTGGCATTTTGTAGAGGAAGGTTTGAACTTTCGTTTTGCGAAAAAAACTTTCTAAAAATGCTTTATACCGCAATCAGACTATTGCAGAACTCTGAAATAGTCGTGCAATTGTAGTGTGTAAAATATTCATTGCAGAAAAGTTTGGCAATGAGCTCATTGCAAAACATAGCAATGTTTTAAAATGATTTCATTGCCAAACTTTTCTGCAATGAAAATTTTAAACACTACCATTGCAGAAATATTGGAGAGTTCTGCAATAATCTAATTGCGGCTTTAGGTACGACATCAACGTCATCCTTAAAATCTTTATTTTCCAATATTTTTAATAGCTATATCAGGCAAAAAATTTACTGTGAAATTCTTCCTCAATAGGTTAGTGAATTAAATTTTTAATGCACACACAATTTTTGATATCGGATGAGTCGTTCCCTTGCAATTTTATCTCGAAGTTACCCTGAATTTGGATTTTAAGAAATCTTTTGGACCACCATGTTTTCAAACTCAACACTTTGAGTTTTTTCTAAAGACATGTATTTTTTAGTACATCAATGCTTCTTGTTTATTTTTATCCTTCCTGAATCTCCATTTTACGAGCATAGGGTGTTTACTAGACTGCATCATCCTACTCCATTAAAGGCAATCGCTTTATCTCTTGTTTCGCTTCATCTAGCACTTAAAAAGAATAAAAAATAAAAAAAGAAGAAAAGGAAAAAAAACTAAAAAAACGCTTGAACTAGGATATCAGCGCCATTTAAAAAAAAATTAATATTCAATATTTAAAAATATTCTTTTTTAATATGTTTATTTTTAATTTTTAATTTTATTAATAATAATATAAACTTCCTTATAGTAACAAGTTTGAATTTGATTTTTTTATTTTATTTAATATCGATTTCGACTTACGTCATCCTCAGTTCTTAAATTATTATTACAATTTTTGCTTAAACTATTGTCTTATATACTATTTCAACTGCTCTTTTTTATTATTATGTCATATATTTTGTTAGTTTTAGTGTTGATTTTATTATTTAAAATGTTGTTATTGTTTTTATGTTTATATATTTCTAATTCTTCCAATCTATCTAGATGTTGTCCTCTTCTTGTCCTTTTCTAAGGACAACATCTACTTTTTCTTTTTTTATGTAATATGGTTAAATTTGTGTTGATATTGGTGTATTTGTGTTTTTCCATTTTTAAATGTTGGGCACATCTGGATTTTGGATCACTTTTATTAATTTCACTGTTGTGTTCAATAAATATTTTTGTGAAGGACGTTGGACCTATATAAAATTTACTGCAGTCACCACAGGTAAATAACCTGTAATAAATATTACATAAAAAAAGAAAAGGATGGAAAAGAAATATATAAACATAAAAACAATAACAACATTTTAAATAATAAAATCAACACTAAAACTAACAAAAATATGACATAATAATAAAAAATAGTTGTTGAAATAGTACATAAGACAATAGTTTAACTAAAATTTGTAATAATAATTTAAGAACTGAAAATGACGTAAGTCGAAATCGATATTCAATAAAATAAAAAAATCAAATTCAAACTTGTTACTATAAGGAAGTTTATATTATTATTAATAAAATAAAAAATTAGAAATAACCATATTAAAAAATTGTATTTTTAAATATTGAATTTTAATTCAAAAGTGACAAAAGCATACAAACAGTGAATGATATGGAAAACCATAATAACACATATAAAAAAATTATTTCTTCATATTTTTAACAGTGTAAGCTAAAACTCTACTATCAGTTTTTTCAATAACACATATATCGTTCAAAATTTCAAACTGATTTGTTTGCTTTGCGAATATGATTTTCTGGTAGATTTTGGCCTTAGGAATCCATTAATTTAGTCCATTTTTTTCTAAACAGTTTTTTTAAAGAGTTATTTAATTTAATTGGATTTACTAACTGCTCTAACAATTAATGCTCTAGTTTTTTTATTAATCATTGGACACCTTAATGTTATATATCTATGGATAGGTATATTAAAGGCCAACTAAAGTATGTAAAAAAAAATTTTTTTTTTTAACCCTTTTATTGAAAATTTTCGATTTTTTTTTTTTTTTTAAATTTGAAATTGATAAAAACTGATTTTGAAATTTTTAGTATTATGCCTGTATTTGACTCACAAATACCTACAGTTTAAAAAAAAAATTATTCAAAACAACCTCTTAATAAAAAAGTTATAAGCAAAAAAAAAAAAAATTTTTTTAAATTTTTATGTTAGTGTGTAATTTACCTATACGCATGCAATATTTGCTTAAAAAATTCCGTTTTTCTTAAATTTTTGTCTGTATTTGTTTTTTATTGATATTTAATGGTTTGATAAACGAACAAAATGGTTAAAATTATTTTTTTTTAGGTTTATTAAAAATTAAACAAATTTACAAAAATTTGAAATTGATAAAAACTGGTTTTAAAATTTTTAGTACTATGCCTGTATTTGACTCACAAATACCTACAATTTAAAAAAAAAATTATTCAAAACAACCTCTTAATAAAAAAGTTATAAGCAAAAAAAAAAAATTTTTTTTAAATTTTTATGTTAGGGCGTAATTTACCTATACGCATGCAATATTTGCTTAAAAAATTCCTTTTTTCTTAAATTTTTGTCTTTATTTGTTTTTTATTGATATTTAATGGTTTAATAAACGAACAAAATGGTTAAAATTATTTTTTTTAGGTTTATTAAAAATTAAACAAATTTACTAAAATTTAAACAAAAAAAAATTTTTTTTAATTTAATTTATTTTTTTTTTATTGTGGTGATTATTCAGAAGAACATGGAGAACGATTTCATCAAAATATTAAATTAATAGAAAGCAGATATAAAGGAAGATGGAATAAGAATATGATAGCTGACTATTGTTGGATGCTGAAACAGGAAACGAAAGCCGAATATTACACTGATAAATCTATTAAACTATTTCCATCTTATTTATTTGTAAAAAATCTTTTATTTCAAATTCAAATTAGCTTAATTTTTTTGTAAATTTTGAATTTTTTGGAAAATTTGTTTAATTTTTAATAAACCTAAAAAAAAATAATTTTAACCATTTTGTTCGTTTATTAAACCATTAAATATCAATGAAAAACAAATAAAGACAAAAATTTAAGAAAAAAGGAATTTTTTAAGCAAATATTGCATGCGTATAGGTAAATTACACACTAACATAAAAATTTAAAAAAAATTTTTTTTTTTTTTTTGCTTATAACTTTTTTATTAAGAGGTTGTTTTGAATTTTTTTTTTTTTAAACTGTAGGTATTTGTGAGTCAAATACAGGCATAATACTAAAAATTTCAAAATCAGTTTTTATCAATTTCAAATTTAAAAAAAAAAAAAAAATCGAAAATTTTCAATAAAAGGGTTAAAAAAAAAAAATTTTTTTTTACATACTTTAGTTGGCCATTAATATACCTATCCATAGATATATAACATTAAGGTGTCCAATGATTAATAAAAAAACTAGAGCATTAATTGTTAGAGCAGTTAGTAAATCCAATTAAATTAAATAACTCTTTAAAAAAACTGTTTGGAAAAAAATGGACTAAATTAATGGATTCCTAAGGTCAAAATCTACCAGAAAATCATATTCGCAAAGCAAACAAATCAGTTTGAAATTTTGAAGGATATATGTGTAAGCAAATAAATTACCTTTCCAACACACACATCGTTGATATCGGGTGTGTCGCTCTCTTGCACTTTGATTTCAAAGTTACCCCAAGTTTGAATTTCCGGAAATGTTTCGACCAGGGTGGTTCACAAACTACACACTTTAAAATTTAAAAAAAACATGTGTTTTTTATTTCACCTACACTACTTGTAAGCCAAGTATTAAGTCAATCAAAATTATCCGGTTGAAAAACCCAGAACACGAATTTCATCAAGTAGAGAATTTAAAATAAATATGTTCAATAAATTTACATTTCTGCTTTTAAAAGAAACTCCATGAGAATATTTTATTTAACTGTAGTACTTAATCTCTAGGGAAACATTTCAAACCAAACACTATTACAGTTTGCGTGGAGCCTTCCGTTTTTTAAAACCATTTGATTGTCGATCTCTAAATAGTAATGGTTTGCATCAGTATAGGGCTGCCATGTTATACTTCCAATATATTGATCGTCTTCATTATTTGGATTTCTAAAGTAATATTTTAGTTAAAATTTTAAAACTTCAATTTATATATAATCACTAGCCCACCCAGTCAATGCAAATTGTGCCCAAAATCTAGTCATTCTTTCTACAATAAAATTTTCAGGATCTGTTCGATTGTACATTACATATAGTGGGATTATGTACGCTAAATCATCTCCATGTTGAACACCAAACGGTTTATAATCTGGATAGTAAAAGGTTGAAAATCGTCCTACAAATGAAAATTTGTACGAGAACATTTCAATTGAGTTATGAACAATATCACTAAGTCGCTGCATGCCAAATCCAACTATTGCATCTCCAAACAACTATTGGAAAACAAATATTTTTTACGTAAACGTTAAAATTTTTGGGTTCATACATACATAAACTAGTGACGGCAAATCATTTTCAGTCAAGGGATGAGATAACTGGTATCCTTTCCACAGAGCCATGCTGACATTAAACGAGAAATCGGAGTCGCGTTCATATTGAAAAAAGATTGGTGCTACAGTAGTAAAGTTTTCATCAAATATCTTGAAATTGGTTTTATTCAACATCAAACGAACTGGTACATCTGCAAATTCTTTATCGGTTGATCCCAATATCACTGGAACTTTCGTGAAGTTTCCATTTTTAAATGTCGTCCATGGATCTTCTATTAAAAATCGCTCTTGACCAAAATCTGGCTCAACGACAGCATATACTTTAGTTGTTGGAGTATCTGAAGCAAATTCATTTAGTTCATTTGAGCTTTTCGCTAATGCTAAGGTATCTGCATTTTTGAAACAATCAAAGATTTGCACATTCGAAGAAATATTTGTACAATTCAGGTAATTTGCTTGTTCCTTTGCTGATGTAATTTGATGTGATTTTAGTGGTTTTTGATACTCAAAAACTGGACTCATTATTATGACTCGATGAAATAGGTTTTCTGACATTGGCGATACTAAATGGAATGCTACAGAAACTCCTCCTGAACTATGTCCAAATAATGTAATCGTATTTGAATCTCCACCAAAACTTTCAATATTAGTTTTGATCCATTTCAACGCTAGAACTTGATCTTTTAACCCATTATTCCCTGGAGCATCACTTGTATTCAAACTTAGAAATCCTAAAAAGCCAAGTCTGTAGTTAAATGCAACAAGAACAATATCACGTTCCATTAAGAAATATGGGCTACCCAAGCTATAACTTGTTCCTGATTGGTAAATAAAAGCACCGCCTGGAATGATTACTATAACCGGTTTCCTGATAACTGGCTTAGATTTATCTGGCAGCTAAAAGAGATAATTATATTTTTTGAATTCAAGAAATAACAAGTTTATTTGACTATTTACATTTTTGGTATAAATATTTAGCCTTAAGCAATCTTCAGACTGATATGTTGTTTTTGCTTGTGGTATCATTTGTATGCATGGTGGGCCATCAACTGTTGCATCAAAAGTATCGTTCCAATACTCAACTGGTTCTGGTGGCTAAAACAAATTCAATGTAATCTTCACTACATATTAGTATATTCTGATATTCCAGTTAGTGCTATTTTCCTCGATCATGTTACTCACTCGATTATGTGATGCATTTCTCGTCAAGCAATAGCGTGCCATCATCAAGGAATCTATAACTGTATATAGTCTGCTACAGTATAAGGCTGGGTATTAGTATTACCATTTGTCAAAATAAGCTTTCAGATATTAAGAAAAAAGGACCATATTCGATGGTGTTGCGTAACAAGGGTCAATCTGAGTTTTTCTTCTAAGACCAATCTATTTTTGTTTATCTTATCACAACAAATTTAAATGACCCAAAAGGATCACACTGCCTAGAGCCTATTTGCAAGAACATAATATTTAAAATGAAAATAAGAAAACTAAACAGAAAATTTTAGAAATCTTGCAGATATATCTTTAAATAAGCAAGCAAAATATAAACATGGGTTTGAACTAACAAAAAATAAATAATATATCAACAAAACAAGGATTAGTCCAAGAAAAAAAATTTTATTTCAGTTGGTTCATTGAAAATTTTTTCATTGATGATTAAGTCCTAATTTTTACGTTTCTCAGATATCTACACACAGAAAAAAAAGTCCAAGCGGCTGGATGTCCGCTAGAAAAAACTAGATTTCGAGATCAGACAGTTTTGTGTACAAGTAGAATCTGATGTATCAGATTACTTTAAACAAAACCAACTAGTTACTTTAAACAAAACCAACTAATTACTGTTACAAACAGATATCGAACAAATTTTTAAAAGAAAATTAGCTACATATAAGCAAAACTACACCAATTTTGCAAGAAATGAATATCAGATCTACAACAGAACATATGTGTGACAATTTATGACACTATATAAAAACAAACGGCAACATACTCTATATAATATGTCGTGCAACTACTGCAAAATATCCAAATAGTTTATTTCTAAGCAAAAAAATTTTTTTTTTCTATTTAAATCTTTTTATTTTTTTTTTCATTGACTGTTTTAAGGTTTTTGCGAATTGTTTTGCTTTGGGCTTGTTGTAGCCGTCGAGTCAAAAATCTCTAACAGCAGAGGTTTATGTTTATAAGAAACGGATTAAAATATTTCTAAAAATTCTAAATTTATGAAGATTTTAAAAATATTAGTATCCAAACGGCCGTTGTAACGGATTTAAAATACCTTTTTTTTCTAATATAAAGGCTCTAGTTTCTTAACCATGTGTTGGATTTAGCTGATTTACATACTTGTACAATATATTCATAAAATACACATTTTTAAAAAAAGTTTTTTGATCTGGCTC
>OY856186.1:199401221-199532678 GCA_963693315.1 Diogma glabrata
AATATTCGCAAGTATAAGGAATAATCGGTGGTACTTGAGCCTGGGTACTAATAGTGAAAGAATCTGAACTTGGTGGAATAGTAAATACAGATTTTACGATTCCGAGTATTATTGATTCAAATTGTGGAAAAGCAGTGAAGTTCATCGTGCATAAATTGGAGACCCTGGAATTCATTGTAATTAAAACCGGAAGTTGCTGTAACTGGTTGATAAATAAAGTTTGGGATTTTGTTAACTAAAGATCTGTCTTTTACTGTCGTGTTTGCTCAATAATCTAAAGAACCAACGAAGAGTCGTTACAGTGGTGTCAGAAGTGGGATTATTGAAACAATGGTCAAGACAGTAAATATTAGTGATCTCAGCCAGACCCAGCTGAAGGATGAGTTGAAGAAAAGGAACGCTCCAATCCATGGAACGAAGGCAGAACTTGCATTCCGGCTGCGTAAAGTTTTAGAAGAAGCAGGCCAAAACACAGAGGTCATAGAAATAGAGCCAGAGGAAGCTCCGGTTCAAAATGCCCCAGCAATTGATCCGATGATGGTGTTGATAAAAGAAATGATGGCCCGACAAGAGAAACTGGCAGCAGAACAAAAATTAGAGCAACAACAACAACTTGCTGATCTGATGGCCCGACAAGAGAAACAGGCAGCAGAACAAAAAGTAGAGCAACAACAACAACTTGCTGATATGATGGCCAAACAAGGAAACAACCAACAACAACAACTTGCTGATATGATGGCCCGACAAGAAAAACAGACAGCAGAACAAAAAGTAGAGCAACGACAACAATTTGCTGATATGATGGCGAAGCAAGAAAGTCTACGTGAAGTAATCGAGTCACGTATATCCAGTGCAGAGGTGAAAATCAACAACGTGGAAAGGGAGCTGCGGAAAGTTACCGAAGAACATGAAGAGAAATTACGCAAACTTTCAAGTGAATTACGCCAAGAAATAGCACAAGGGAAGTCAGGTAACATGGTTAATCCATCAACTACTTCAGCCCCAGCTAGAGTAAAAACACCCGCATTTGATGGATCTACATCGTATCAGATATTTAAGATGCAATTTGAGATAGCAACAACTGGGGTAGATAACCAGCAAAAAGCAAATGCGCTTATATTGGCATTGAAGGGACCTGCTGCTGAAATTTTGCAGACACTATCAGCGACAGAGCGTGATTACAGCAAGATAATGGAGGCCTTAGAAGTAAGATATGGGGAAAGTCATATGCAAGCTCTCCATCGCATGCAGCTCAAAACACGGAAACAAGGGGTCAGCGAAACTTTGCAAGAATTAGAGGCTGACATTGTGAGACTGGTAAATCTGTCCCGAACTATAACGCTGAACACCGAGACGAATTGGCAGCTGATACATTTATCAATGCTCTTCGAGATGTACAAATGAGGAATCAGCTTTATCTAAGCGGAAAGAAGCTACCTGCGGAAGTCTTAGCATTAGCCCTCCAAATGGAAGCTGGAAAAAGAGCGCTTGCCTTAGATAGAGTACGTAAGACGGAAGTTTCTGAAGAGCCACTAAAAGCAGCGCTTGATGAAGTGATCATGCATGTCAAAAAGTTGGAAGATAAGCCTGAACGAAATCAACGAAGAAAATCTAGCAGAGTAAGATGCTGGAATTGTGGGCAGTTAGGGCACATCAGACAAGAATGCAAAACACGAGTAGCAGCAAAAGAAGGAGTAGTTCCAGGCCGGTTGATGAACCTTTCAAACAAGCAAGTGGATGTCAAAAAGGAAGGAGATTGCCGCGTTGAACACCGGTAGAGAAGGATACATTGTAACGCTGAAGATCTATCAAGAAGACCCTGTGTTGAGGAGCGCAAGTCATATAGCAGGATTGAGAGAAAGGAGGCAAATGTCAAAAAGGAAGAAGATTGCCGCGTTGAACAGGGGAAGAGAAGGATACATTGTAACGCTGAAGATCTTTCTAGAAGGCCCTGTATTGAGGAGCGCAAGCCATGTAGCAGGACTGAGAGAAAAGAGGCAATGACAGTGAAGCAAATTAAGTTCCAAACTCCTGACGATTGGTTGTACCGAGGCAATGAAAAGAGAGCAGCTAGAAGATCCAGCTATGGCTCCAATATTGAAATGGAAAACCGAGGGAAGGCGACCGGAGTGGAAAGAGGTAGCACCTTTAAGTACGGAGGTGAAATGCTACTGGGCGCAATGGGACTCACTATTTATGGACAGCGGGATACTAAAAAGAAAATGAGAGTCCGCTGATGGAAAGAAAGTGTTGGAACAACTGGTGTTGCCATCAAGTCGAGTGGAAGAGGTACTGGGAAAGCTGCATGGAAGTATTTCTGGAGGACACCTGGGAGTCAATAAAACCCTGGCTAAAGTAAGGGAGAGGTTTTATTGGGTAAGGTATCGAACCGACGTAGAGCAATGGTGTCGGCGATGTGATACTTGTGCGGCGAGCAAAGGACCAAAGACTAGAACTCGAGGAGAGATGCAACAGTACAATGTGGGCGCCCCAATGTAGAGAATTGCTATAGACATCGCGGGGCCATTTCGGAAACGACAAAAGGTAACAAATACATCATGGTGGTCATTGATTACTTTACAAAATGGCCGGAAGCTTATGCAACACCGAACCAGAAGCAGTTACGGTCGCTGAAACATTAGTCAATGAATGGATTTGCAGATATGGAACACCGCTCGAGTTGCATACGGACCAGGGAAGGAATTTCGAATCTCAATTGATGGAAGAGCTGTGCAGAACACTCGACATTAGAAAAACACGAACTACACCTATGAACCCGCAGTCGGATGGCATGGTGGAACGATTCAACCGAACCATGGAAGAACATTTATCAAAGGTAGTAGAAGCCAACCAAAGAAATTGGACAAGGATCTTCCGTTATTCTTGATGGCCTATCGTAGCGCAGTGCACGATACGACATGTGAAACGCCAGCGAATATCATGTTCGGAAGAGAACTACATCTTCCTAGTGACATCAAGTTTGGCATCCCTGGAGGTCTGGTATCCACGAAAACAGATTATGTGGGACAACTAAGGAGAAGATGAATAAAATCCATCAGCAGGTTCGAGACCACATTAAGATTGCCAGTGACAAAATGAAAACCAGGTACGACATAAATGCAAATAGTGGCGGTTTTCAAGAAGGAGAATTGGTATGGCTATACAACCCCAGAATAACTAAGGGAAGATCACCCAAGCTGCAGCCAGATTGAGAAGGCCCATATAAAATAATCAAACGAATTAATGATGTTATCTACCGCATACAAAAGGGACCCCGTACCAAGATGAAAGTGATACATCTGCAAAGGTTGGCACCGTACCAAGGTAACAGCACCAATGCGATAGCTGATATTGTTCGGGACGAACATAACTAAATGGAGGGCAGTGTAATAAACTTCGTCCAGAATGGGTTAATTTAATTTAATCATAAATAACCAATACGTTCCGCCTAAATGTTTTCTACATTCTATGGCAAAGATGAAGCAAAAGTTAACTCCCTTTAACAAATACATTTTGCATAAATTAAATTTGAGTTCGCTAATACAAATGCAAGTATGAATGAAAACAGGTGTGGCCTATTCAAGATGTACAGACTACGTAGTATTGATTTCTAGTGGATTATAGAAGTTTCAATTTATTTATTTTTCGATATAAATAAGCGAACAAAAATATCAGATAGTCAGTTTTACTTTTGCAATTAAAAGTGTTGATAAATATTCGCAAGTATAAGGAATAATCGGTGGTACTTGAGCCTGGGTACTAATAGTGAAAGAATCTGAACTTGGTGGAATAGTAAATACAGATTTTACGATTCCGAGTATTATTGACTCAAATTGTGGAAAAGCAGTGAAGTTCATCGTGCATAAATTGGAGGCCCTGGAATTCATTGTAATTAAAACCGGAAGTTGCTGTAACTGGTTGATAAATAAAGTTTGGGATTTTGTTAACTAAAGATCTGTCTTTTACTGTCGTGTTTGCTCAATAATCTAAAAGAACCAACGAAGAGTCGTTACATATATATATATATATATATATATATATATATATATATATATATATATATATATATATATATATATATATATATATATATATATATATATATATATATATATATATATATATATATATATATATATATATATATATATATATATATATATATATATATATATATACTAGCGGGACCCGGCGTGCTTTGCTACGCCTATACAAAAGTTTGTGCGCGTACATTTTGTTTAATTAGTAAGAATAATTTCAAAGAGTCGTAATAAGAATAGAAAGCGTATTTTTTAATTTTTCCATTTGGAAAATATGAATAACAGAGAGCATGAGCATTCTAGCTGATCAATCTAGATGGATTGAGAATTGAACGGCATGTCAAAATTTGAAAGTGATTGGTGAAGGTTTTGGAGAAATTTTTAAGCTTGTTGTCGAATTTCCAATTCGATTAGCATTGGTACTATTGATAAGTCACAAGGCCAAACAATGTCAATTTGTGGGCTGGACCTAGAAACATCGTGCTTTTCGCATGGTCAATTATATGTTGCGTGTTCGAGGGTTGGAAAACCTTCAAATTTTATCGTATATGCCCCTAAAAATATTGCAAAAATTATAACAATATCAAAATTTGAAACTTTTTACAAAATGTCAAAAATTATAAAAAAATCAAAAATTCAAACTTCTTCAAATTCTAAAAATATTTCAAAAATTCTTACAAAATCAAAAATTGAAACTTTTTTCAAAATTCTAAAAATATTTATAAAATCCAAAATTCATAAATTCAAAAATTCAATTTGTTTTCAAAATTATAAACATATTGCAAAAAAATTAAAAAAATTAAAATTACAAACTTTTTTCAAAATTCCAAAAATTATAAAAAAACAAAAATTTAAACTTTTTCAAAATTCTAAAAACATTCCGGAAATTCTTACAAAATCAAAAATTGAAACTTTTTTCAAAATTCCAAAAATATTGCAAAAATTTAAAATTCACAAATTCAAATTGCATGTTCAATCACATTTCATGACATACAAATAATTAATTTTATTTTTTTCCAAAAAATTGGGTAAAAATTAAATGAAACATTCTTTTGACACACTGACAATATTTTTTTGACAAACTTATAATGAAATAATCTAGTTTTTGGTCTCACATAAAAATTCAAGGTTACTACTCATTATCACTTAAAACTACCGTTTTTAAGCAAAAAATATGAATATTTCATTGTTTTGACACATTTGACGATTTTTTGACACACTTCTGGTACAGTTATCGAACATATCGCCCTGACGGCTATTTTCATTTAGTATACCTATTTTTAGAAACAAAATTTTTGAAATCCTTTCAGCGGTTTTCTAGATCAAACCTTGTATTTTGAATGTTGTTTTAAAATTACGTCCATCGGCTGTGAGATCGCAAACTTTGGTTGCCACAAATGACGTCATTTGGAAGCAAGAATTGAATTTGCGTGTCTTGCGCAAAAATAATTTAGAATCATGTGATTTGCCGTCAAGAAGAGATTTTTGGTGACATTTAACTGAAAATAATATTTAAATTGAAATCGGAATAATAAAATGAGAAGCAATCAAGTAATACTTACAGGTTTTAAACTTTATTGTAATTGTTTATTTTTCAATGTTAAGTCAAGGTGATATGAAAATCAACACTTAGACTGTAGCATGCAAACCGAAGATATCTTTAATTCAGCGGAGCAAAGCGGCGGCACCAAGCGAGCGTAGTTAGCGCGGGCCAAAATAATCGGTGACCTGTCGTACCATAATCGCTCAGTTATTTTTGCATTAAGAAGAATATTGATCAAATTAATATAACGGTGCATGCACCATTTATGAGTTTTTTACTCATGAGATTTGAGCCACTTTTTATTATTTTTTTTAATATCAGCACAATGCTTTAAACTGTAGCTAGCTTCATTCTCTATTGATCATGAGGAGGAAGTTAAGAAATTTTAAACTTTTTCATTGAGACATATATATTTCAAAAATAAATTTGTTACCCTCAAAATAAATTTTCATACAAACTTGGTAAAAGTAATTTAATTGTGCATGCACTGTAATGTTTTTGGGGCTTAAACTGTTTCTAAACGTTAAAGGCTCAAAATAGCTAAATTGTTTTTATGCATTTTTGGACGATTTATTAACCTTTCAAAAACGTCCACGAAATGACCATTTTAAGCGGCGTTTCAAAGTAATATTACAAAAGAAGTAATAAATTATGTGAAATGTCCTAACAAACTATTGTTTTAATACAGATTTAGTGACAATACAAATTAGTTATCATCATTATAGCATTTACTGTTTTTTGTCATAAAACCAAACTTGAAATTTTCCACCTCCGTGATTTTGAATCTAAAATATAAATAAAAACGAAACAAAGCAAAAAATACGGAATGACGTGACTTGATTCGTACTCGAAACTTTTTGGTTGATAGCTCATGTTATTGGCCATTACGTTATCTATACTACTAACCGTAATTTTGGGTATTTATAAAGAAATCATTAAAATTAATAAACTTTAAAGTCGTGTTGTCAAAATTCTATTGATTTCTAATGAATTTCAATGTTTTTAAGACGTTCGGTTCGGTAAAGTAGATTTTTTCTGAATTATTTGCCGTGACTCATTTCTCAAAAATGCCGATGAAATTGAAATTTAGTCGTTTTTCGCAGATACATTATTTTTTGTTTTGCTTTATTTTCTTCTAAAAAAATTAAATTACGAAAAAACGAATATCGAAAAACTAAAATATTTCTTGAATTTCAACACCACATTCTGGCAAAATTTTTTCAAATGCGATAGCAGAGTAAATTTAAATTTTTGAGTCAATTTGCAGATTTAATTTCAATTTCATCGAGAATGGGCCATGGCAATTATTATTTTAAATAAACTTATTATTTTTTAACAAATTAATTAATAATTACACAGTTTTAATTTATTCATGTAAAAAACTTATTATTTTGTAGTTAAAAATAATAATAATTAAATGATACACAACACAATTAAAAAAAATAATTCACAAAATTGAAAAAGCTATGCGTTAAATTTAAAAAGTTGATATCAACAGTTTTATCGGGGCCTACGCGGATAATTAAAAAGTCCATGATGAAGTTGTGTCACTTACGTTGAATGTGTTTACGAAATACATTTAACATTCAATTAGCAATTAAAATATATTAAAACTTTTAATTGAGATAAACACTATCCTATCGAGTATATATTAAGCGTAATATATAAAATATTATTCTTAAGTGGCTCAAACATGAAAATTGCCCAAAATTCCCATACAAACTTGTATAAAAAATTTAACCTATTTTCGTATTTGTTTTACGGACAGAAGAGAATAAAATACTTTATATATTATGCTTAATATTGTCAGTAATTGTCAATAATAGTTCATAAAGAAACTTAAATTATTTAATTGTAATAAAATGAGAAATTTCATAGATAATTTTTAAAATTATTCAAGTTGTGTTTTGAATGAAATCCCATATAAATTTTATTGAATTTGTTTTCTTTTCCCCCTTTTGCAGTGCCATTGCAGCAAACACCGGAATAAAATAATCGCTCAACATATTTGATAGTCTATATGGGCCCTACATGGCTGATTAAAAAGTCGATAAAGCAGGTTTGACAGTAAATTAATTAACTTACGCCGCCATCTAAAAGTTTGCTTATGAACTATCCATATTTAACATTTAATTCGCAATTAAAAAATATTTAAACATTTAATTGAAATAAAAACTATCCTATCTCTCAAGTTGGACCATTATACACACACTGTACAACATTTCATTAAGATTGGTTACGTTGTTGCGGAGTTTATCGCGGACAAACATCGTGACACGTGATTTTATATATATAAGATATATATATATATATATATATATATATATATATATATATATATATATATATATATATATATATATATATATATACACATATATATATATATATATATATATATATATATATATATATATATATATATATATATATATATATATATATATATATATATATATATATATATATATATATATATATATATATATAGGTCTATTTCATATTAAATTCAAGTAAAACGGGAAATTTTCACATGAGTGGTTTGGAATCTCAAATTTATCATATGTATTCTGTTTGTCATCGAAAAAAAAAATATACGTCTTTTTTTTTCCCTTGAAAAACAGCATAAGTGTAAAAAAAATCAAATTTTGTCAAAAAAAGCATCTTTCGACTGGCCCCAAATAACTTAGAAATGAATAGCCGTAATTCCAAATTTTCTTTTTTAAACAAAAGTTAAAAGAAAAAAAATTAATCGTCTTTAATGATTTGTACCTCACTCAAATATTAGTTATAGAAATTAGTTATAGAAAAATCGATTTTTTTTTAATGGAAAATTTAATTTTGTCCACTTTTGCGGATGATATTTCTATAACTAATATTTGAGTGAGATACAAATCATTAAAAGAGAATTATTTTTTTTCTTTTAGCTTTTGTTTAAAAATAAAGATTTAGAATTAAAGCTATTCATTCCCAAGTTATTTGGGGCCAGTCGAAAGGTGTTTTTTTTGACAAAATTTGATTTATTTTACACTTATGCTGTTTTTCAAGGAAAAAATAAATACGTATATTTTTTTTTTTGATGACAAACAGAATACATATGATAAATTTGAGATTTCAAACCACTCATGTGATCCAACTTGAATTTAATATGAATTAGACCGTCTAATTCATATTAAATTCAAGTAAAACGGGAAATTTTTACATGAGCGCTTTGGAATCTCAAATTTATCATATGTATTCTGTTTGTCATCGAAAAGAAAAATATACGTATTTTTTTCCTTGAAAAACAGCATAAGTGAAAAAAAATCAAATTTTGTCAAAAAATCATCTTTTGACTGGCCCCAAATAACTTGGAAATGGATAGCCTTAATTCTAAATCTTTTTCTTTAAACAAAAGCTAAAAGAAAAAAAATAATTCGTTTTTAATGATTTGTATCTCACTTAAATGTTTGTTATAGAAATATCATCCGCAAAAGTGGACAAAATTAAAGTTTCGACTAAAAAAAAATCGATTTTTCTATAACTAATTTCTATAACTAATATTTAAGTGAGATACAAATTATTAAAAACGAATAATTTTTTTTCTTTTAACTTTTGTTTAAAAATTTGGAATTAGGGCTATCCATTCTCAAGTTATTTGAGGCCAGTCGAAAGATGTTTCTTTTGACAAAATTTGATTTTTTTTACACTTATGCTGTTTTTCAAGGAAAAAAAAAATACGTATATTTTTTTTTCGATGACAAACAGAATACATATGATAAATTTGAGATTCCAAACCACTCATGTGATCCAACTTGAATTTAATATGAATTAGACCTATATATATATATATATTGGTTTTGGCGTATATATATATGCATATATATATATATATATATATATATATATATATATATATATATATATATATATATATATATATATATATATATATATATATATATATATATATATATATATATATATATATATATATATATATATATATATATATATATATATATATATATATATATATATATATATATATATATATATATATATATATATATATATATATATATATATATATATATATATATATATATATATATATATATATATATATATATATATATATATATATATATATATATATATATATATATATATATATATGCATATATATATACGCCAAAACCAATACGCATATATACGCCAAAACCAATACGCATGGAGGGATCAGTTTTTATTAATTTGTTAATTTTTTTCTATTTTTTGATCCACGGGTGTGACAACCCCGCGTACTCCAGTCCCTGCTTGTGGCATATGAGTTAACGTGAGATATCGCATACCACTGGCAATAGCAGTGAGATATCACTAGTCAAGGTGATTTCTTAGGGGTGCTGGCAGATGAACCGTATTCAGTCAACGGTAGCACTCTCAATCTTAGCTAATGAATATTCCTTGATGCTGTAACGCTGTAACTTGCTCGTAGGAACGAGCCTTCATACAACTATATATCTGAGCTTTAATCAACTGCGTCCCATAATCAAGGATTATGCCATTAGTTGGACTATTGGTAAACCAATTTTAGTTATGTTCCTGCAAATTTTTAAAACAAATTTGCTTTTTATCTCTTATTTTATTTTTATTTTCCCTATCCTATCACGAAATATTGGCCTATGTCATATTTTATATGTGATAGGATTTATGGTTTAGTTATCCATTATGTAACAAAAAAATATTAAAAAAAAAAAACAGATTTGCGTCCATTAACATCCTTTGAACGCATGTTGTTGTGGGACCTTGGTCTTAAAAGGTTTTTATGTGTTGTTGTGACACATATTGTAATGCCTACTACACATCACATTTTATTAAAAAAAAAAAAAATATATATCTTATATATATATATATATATATATATATATATATATATATATATATATATATATATATATATATATATATATATATATATATATATATATATTAATATATATATATTTATATATATATATATATATATATATATATATATATATATATATATATATATATATATATATATATATATATATATATATATATATAAAGTAGTAGTAGTAGTTTCCATATACTCTAATATTAAACTGGCATTCTCTAACAAAATCACTATTTAAAAAACTTCTTGCAATAATCTTTCTAAATTAAACTTCTCAGGTAGTTGCGGTTTATATTTAAAAAAATACGTGCTTTAATAATCACTGTTTTTGTTTGCATAAATTCAAATGGAAAATCCTTACCTTAAATCTTAATTCATTGATTGGAGGTTTCCCGTAACGAATTCCTCGAAATGCATAAAATTCGTTATCAAATCTTGTTTTTAAAATATTTCCTTTGATTTTTCCTGAGTTTGTTGTAATAATAGGATGTTCTTTTGTAAGTTGTTTAGTAATTGGTACTAATATATTGAATACAACAAAAATGAAAAACATTATCCAAATAAAATCAACTTTAGAGCAATAGTTTACACCAAACTCAAAAAGGTACGAAACTATAATGAATCAAAAGTAAATTTTATTTCTAATTAACTACCTAAGTATTAAAAGATCAACAAAATATTCCAAGTACATATAATCAAAAATTTGGTTATTATAACCATAAATTACAAAATATGATAACCAAATGTCGTGTGATGCTGATTCACTATTGCTGACATTTTTGCAGAGTTAATGATATTTATAAAAATAACGAGATCAGATACAGTTGTAGGGAATCAAGAACTCATTTCTATCATTCTCAAGTTGTATATCACGGTTTTGAGCAGAGTCTAAAGAGCCAGAATGGAAACAGACATAGCCTTCCTTACTTGATATTAATACACCAAACATCCCTTACAATATTGTACATTTAAACCAGTAACGTGTAAATAATTATGACCAAAATTGCAGTAATGGCCGAATACTGGAACCATAACTGAGTCATTAAGATAATTCTACAGAATGATAACGATAACGGACAATAACCCAACTAGTATAATGTTGGCGCACAAATTCTAGATATTAATACATTGGTATTAATACATCTTTACATTGGTTATTTTCTATAAACCATATATCGGCCAATGAATGATTCTTGTACTAGACCATTTGATATGCCCAACAAATTCTGTTAGGTGTATATTTTCTTTTGCATCGAAATTAGGGTTTCTAATCCGGATATCCGGATATCGAACTATCCGGATTATTCGACCATATTTTCAATATTCGATTATCCGGCTACTTTTTTGTAATTATCCGGATATTGAAAAAACCTCTATTTTGTAAAGAAAATAATCAAATTGCGTTGCAAAGTTAAAAATAAATATTTAAACTGCGTTGCAAAGTTTATTAGTGCAGTGAAGTGACTGTAAGTTAAAAATTTATTTACAACTTCAATGTTATGAAAACTGTAATCTTTGAATATTTTATGACACACTTCGTCAATCTGCAGTGTAAAGGGTTGTTACAAATATTTATTTGATGTTGATTGAAAAAAATTAATGTTTTTAAAACATGCAGCCCGCCAATAAAATCTGAAGTGCGCTAGTTTTTCAAAGATTATTAGAGCAGAGAATTATTTTTAATAATTTATATGTTTTGCATCTGCTTCATAAATACAGCAAATTATAACTATATTAGTAAATTTATTTAGCAACAAACAGATTTAAAATTTTTAAAAGCACTGGCTATACATCGTCAAAACGCTCTGAAGTTTGGAATCATTTAAAAAAAAATTAAAAAAAGAGATGTTGCTTTCTGCTATGCATTGCAATAAACAAATTGGATGTAAAGGATAAATCATTTAAAAGTTCATAAAATAATCATAAATTCAGCTTCAAATTTAACTTAAATCGATAAAATTCATGAACCATCTACATCAAAAAAACTTAAAAGTGATTCCGGTGATGGTGGAATTTTAAAATTCTTAAAAATGAAACTCTGTATGAAATTTTGTCCCGATGTGTGACAGAAGATGAGTTTTCAATGAATGCTATAGTGGAATCATAGATATGTCCGAAGTAATGGCTTTGTCATGCATAAAAATTTCTCTACTGTAACGAAAAGTATTTTAAAACTTTATGGTATAAAAAAAAAAGAGTTGTTAGATCTCTTATTTCCACTGGAAAAAGCTGTAAAAGAATTAGGCAAAAATTCAGGGACGCTTTTGACTGCTGGAGGCGTTTACAAAGTTGTTTTCAAAAAGTTAGAAGAGTGTGGAACGAATTTTTCAAAAAAGTTAATTAAACAGATAAAAAATCGAATGGATGAACGTCGTGATAAATTCCTTATGACTATGTTGATCTTTTACAAACAGGCAATATGCCACATTCCAATAAATATTTTCATTATGTTACAAATGGTGCCTCTATTGCATTGGCGGTAGAAATTTTTAGAAGAATACATCCACCTGTGATTATGATGACTCTGAAGAAGTCACTGAAGAAATTACTATTGAAAGTAAGGATGAAGAAAGTCTAAGTAGTGAAGTTTGTAAGATATCGTCACTGCAGAAACAACTTGAGAATGCAAATCCTTCAATTATAATCATGTTGAGAAGCAGAATGAAGAAAGTTCCACATTGGTTTATTTAAATAATTATAATAAAAAATGACAGACAATTTAAATATTCTATATCGCGCATTATTAACATATATTAACCTATCTGGACTGCAACAGAGCGCGTATTTTCAATTGCTGGTCTCACCAGGACAAAAATTAGAACTCGACTCAATTTCGAACAACATTTAATGCAATAATTTTTCTAACATATCCGTTTTTAAAAATGAATCAATAACTTCGTTAAATTTATGATTAATTCAATTTTTTATTGTTATTTTATGATTTGTTACTATTTTTGTTATTTTGTGACTATGTCTAAATATGAATTAATATAGATATACGAAAAATATGCATAAATGAATTAAATACCGCAAAATAAAAAGCATGTCTTATTATTTGTTTTAATTATCCGGATATCCGGATTATCCGGATAATTTATGATTTATGTATTCGATATCCGGATAATCAAATAGGTCGGATATTTAGAAACCCTAATCGAAATCCAATAATGATTAACTGTATCAACTTTCCATAACATCAAATAATGTAAGAACATCATGTAAATAACATCTGTTAACAATAACAATAAAGAGAACTAAAAAACAAATTTATTTAGGTAGATTTCATATAATTGAAATATCCGTCATCTCGGAATTTCGAAACAAATTTTGGTGCCAAACGACTATATATGATAAGCGGAGACGGAAAAACAAAAAAAAACAAAATTATGTATAGATATATATACAGTCCTACCGAAAGGCGAACACGTTGCAACCTTATTGGTTTACAAACTAAATAAAATAATCTTTGGGCCTATCAATATACGAAACTAATCGATTAAATTGAGCATGAAGTTTAAATCGACCATAAAGTTGAGTGATTTGGGAATAAAGCAGGTGAGACACTTGTAATTGTTGACAGCCTACGTTATAAAACATATACATATGTATAACGAAAAAAAAAAAAAAAACTATGCATAAACCTTCCTGTATTCGAATGCAACATTGTGTCTGTTAATGCTTCGCATAGTTTCCTAAAAATTAATAAATAAGATTTCAAAATAACAAAATAAGATTTAGGTTTGGAAAGATTATTTATTATTTTAAATAAGAAAAATAGCACATGGAGGGATCAGTTTTTATTAATTTGTTAATTTTTTTCTATTTTTTTGATCCACGGGTGTGACAACCCCGCGTACTCCAGTCCCTGCTATTGGCATATGAGTTAACGTGAGATATCACATACCACGGGCAATAGCAGTGAGATATCACTAGCCAAGGTAATATCTTAGGGGTGCTGGCGGATGAACTGTATTCAGTCAACGGTAGCACTCTCAATCTTAGCTAATGAATATTCCTTGATGCTGGAACGCTGTAGCTTGCTCGATGAAACGAGCCTTCATTTAACTACATATCTGAACTTTAATCATTAAAAAATATACTGCGTCCCATAATCAGGGATTATGCCATTGGCTGGACTATTGGCAAACCAATTTTAGTTATGTTCCTGCAAATTTGTAAAACAAATTTGCTTTTTATCTCTTATTTTATTTTTATTTTCCCTTTCCTATCACGAAATATTGGCCTATGTCATATTTTATATGCGATAGGATTTATGGTTTAGTTATCCATTACAAAAAAATATTAAAAAAAAACAAAAAAAAACAGATTTGCGTCCATTAACATCCTTTGAACGCATGTTGTTGTGTGACCTTCGTCTTAAAAGGTTTTTATGTGTTGTTGTGACACATATTGTAATGCCTACTACACATCACATTTTATTAAAAAAAAAAAAATAGGCATTAATATTTAAAATTATTACAATACAAAAATACTTAACTTCATTTGTTGATGTTATTGTTTTCGAAATGTCACAATTTGACAGCACGATGAGTTCTCCACACAAAGTTGGAGAATTAATTTTGGATGCGTTCAGCAGTTTTGTTTAAATCATATGATAATTTTGAATGTGGAACTCATCTGTTGTTTTGTTGTCGGCACTGAATATTTAGTATATAAGCTCAGACATTTTGGAAAAATTGTGTAACGGATCATGCACAATGTATGAGGTTTTTCCTCATGAGATTTGAGCAACTTTTTATTATTCTTTTTTAATAGAACTACAATGCTTTAAATTGTAGGTAGCTCAATTCTCTATTAATCATGAGGAAAAAGTTACGAAATTTTTAACTTTTTCATTGAGGAAAAAGTATTTCAAAAATAAATTTTTTTTTCTCAAAATAAATTTTCATACAAACTTGAATCTCATGAGTAAAAGTATTTTCATTGTGCATGCATTGTTATTCTTATTCATTCTAGAAAATAAGTAAATAAATAAATAATTTGTTAAATTAAAATGCCAGTCGGATAAAATAATTAAGACCATTAAGGTCATTACTAGTTCATTTTTACTAACAGTGATTGTTAATTAGTGTTAATTTATTTTTTGTGCTGTTTGTTAAAAAGATTTAATGATAGTGTTTGCATTAATAAAAAGTAGACCAACCAAATGCGTTGTAAATCAAAATTGTTATTTTGTTTTGGTTGTTGTAGCAGTAATGGATGCCGATGCTTGCTATTGAAGTTTCAAAGGTTTGTTCTAGCCTCGCCATTATTAAATTGTTGTTTTCTTGTAGATGATACGATCGGCAAGTCATTTTGATATGTATGACCGTCATTTTTTTTCCAAATGCTAAATTCATCGAATATATAATATACAGTTGTTTTACACTCATCGCTTCATATATATACAACTGTTCTACATTCTTCGTTTATTGATCATACATGTAATATACAATACCTGTAATATACGACGTCATACATGTGTAACTGAAGTTCATTGATTTCATACAGTTACTTTATACTCATCGATAACTGATCTTCAAAGCATAGTTTACAACAATTCAACTAAAAGTCATCGAATATTCTAGAATCTAGACAATCATTCTACGTTCATCGTTTTTTGATGTTCATAATATACAGTTGTATTACACCCATCGCTTCATATAATACACAACTGTTCTACATTCGTCGTTTACTGATCATACATGTAATACACAATACCTGTAATATACGACGTCATACATGTGAAACTGAAGTTCATCGATTTCATACAGTTATTTTATACTCATCGCTGATTAATCTTCATTGTTGTCTTCAACCTGTGTGCTAATTGGTCGTCGTCGTTGATTCGTGCTGTTCATCACCAATTATGATTTAACTCTGATTAATAATAAATATTCATCGATTGTTTTAAAGAGCAAGAAGGGAATTAAGGTCATATTCTCTGGCTTCATTATCATCGTCCAACATACAAAAAAAATTATACAGTCCAATGCCAAGCCAGAGGCGTGGTCAGTGTCCAAATTTCAAAAGATTCGATCAAGTACTTTCGGAGATTAACTATTTTGAACAAACGAACATTTACATTTTTATTTATATTTTTATTTATATAGATAAATTTATATATTGATTCTATGGTAATTTTTAAATTTTTTAAATTTATTGGGTGTCCAATTTTAATATTGCCCACTTGAATTTTGCAATTATTAGTTTTAATTATTAAGATAGGGTCTGCATTAATATTTATTATTTCTAATTTCTGACAATGAATTATTAGAAAAATTATGCCTAAAATTAAAATTTTTGCAATACTTATATATATATATATATATATATATATATATATATATATATATATATATATATATATATATATATCAGTGGCGGATTAAGAGTTCAGGGGGCCCTGGTGCGGGTAAATGTTTGGGGGCCCTTTATCCTCATTTTCCAAAATTGATTACTAAATAAAACGGTCATCAGCTTCGAAAAAAACCCTAGTAAATTAAAGTATTTTCAAAAATTCATTTTTGATGGCTAAAAAACAGAACTGATTTTTTGATGATTCAAAACTGCATGTCTGAAATCAGAACTGCGAAAAACGATAACAATTACACCCTTAAAAAATCTCTGAAATAGAGTATATACAATGTGTATCATGAATTGATTCTCTAGTTCAAACGATACTCTTGCAGCAGTTTTTAACTATGGGTTCCATTGTTTTCTCAGATTCTCAAATAAATAATTTCAGATAAAATTTTCGATTTCTCTATTTTGCAATCTAAAAGCAATAATCTATTCGAATATTTTAAATAAAGATATATAATTTATAAATAAAATAAATAAAAAACAAAAGTTTTAATTCCGAACTTCCGAGAGTGATGAAACTCTGGGCTCGAATCACAATGGCAACTTTCTTGGAGCTCTTGAACTTTTGGCTAAATTTGATCCTTTCTTAAAAGAGCATAGTGATAAATTTAGCAACAAAGGAAAAGGTATGCGATATCTGAAGCAAACTTAATGAAATGATAAAAGTGATTATTATTGGGATATTTTTATGAAGAACGTCCTACCTCTCAAGCACAATATGTGACGAATTTATTACCACCATGGGGCAAGAAATCAAAAATCGTATTGCAGCCGACGTCATTGACGCAGTTTATTATTCGATTAGTGTTGACTACACTCTGGATGTAAGTCATTCGGATTAATTGGCTTTTTGCATTCGATATGTAAAAGATAGTAAAATCAATGAACGATTAGTTGCTTTTATTCAAATTGAGGAGTATCTTTTTGGCACCGTTTAAAAATTCCTCGAAGAAAACAAAATTGACATACAAAATTGCAGAGACAGTCATATAACAACGCAAACAATATGCCCGGAATTAGTGGCGGTTGATTCGATTGTTGTAAGGATTGTTGTAAAGATTGTTTGTAAAGATTATTGATTATTTTTTTTTATTTCTATGAAATTAGGCTCGATGTTACCTTTCCCAGCTGAACGATAACTTTTCAAAATGAAAGTAATCAATAACATATTTACATCGAGAGTAGCGCTTCCAAAATTTCCGTTTTGCCAATACTGACAAAGTTTCTCACGTTACTGGTGTGATACCGATACTCTAGAAAATAGAATAACTAAAACACTTTATTAAGAAAAGTTATTGAAATAAATATAAACAAAATATTTAAATTAGACTTTAGTCAGATTTAAGTTATTTCAATCAGTAAAAAGAATACTTTTAATTATTATTTTCAGTAAAAAAACACACAAACAATTTTATAAAGATTAGTGTTGCAATAAACTTTTAATAGAATTTCAATAAATATTCAAAATATTCAAAATAGGTAATCTCCTTAAGTCGATCCAGTGATTCCTTTGAAATTTGGACGATTAGTTGCATTTCAATAAAGGCGGGGTTTTACATGATTTTTTTTAGCTGTATATGTTTCATAACATAGGCTGTCAGCAAGTACAAGTTTTGCACCTGTTGCATTCTCAATTAACTCAATGTTATGGTCGAGTTTCACTTCATGCTTAATTTGATCGAATTGTATAGTGATCATCCCATAGATTATTTTGTGTCCTCTTTTCGGTAGGACTGTCCTCCTTTGGAGCAAGAAGGTCCACCGTCCGTATTTACTATAAAGATGTCCTCTTTATTCGTTATATTTATTTTATCAATGAATTTTATTTTTAAATTAAAACATGCTTCTCTGTCGGAAGAGTAAAACGTCGTAACGCTTTCGTGTTTAATGAATTTTATTTTCTCACAAATTTAAGAGTCTAAGTATCACATGACCAATAATTTTACATATAAAATGCGTATCAAAAATGAACTTACTTTCGAGAAATCTTTTAATAATACAACTAAAATTGCATCACGATTCACGAGGACTTGCTTTTCGTGGTCGCGATGAAATTTTAGGATCAAAACACAATGGAAACTTTCTTGGATCTCTTGAATTATTGGCTAAATTTGATCCCTTTTTACAAGAACATATTTCTCGTTTTGGCAATAAAGGAAAAGGTACACTCTTTTCATGTAACATTGACAAATGATTTTTTGTATTATTCGGAATATTTTTAGGAAAAGCATCGTATCTTTCAAGCACAATTTGTGAAAAATTCATCTCTATCATGGCAAAACATGTTAAAAATCACATTGTTTCGGAAATTATAGAGTCTCGATATTATTCGTTTAGTGTCGATTCCACTCAGGATGAGCCATATAGACCAGTTGTCTTTTTGTGTTCGATATGTTAAAAGTAATACCATTTGTGAACGATTTATTTCATTTATTGAAATCGAAGGTCATACATCGAATTATCTTAACATCATTATAAAATTCCACATTGAAAACGAAATAAACATTGATAATTGTAGAGGCCAGTCATATGACAACGCTTATAATATGGCAGGTATTTATGGTGGCCTACAAAGATTGATTCGTCAAACAAATGAAACAGCAATTTTTGTCCCTTGCTCTGCTCATTCATTAAATTTAGTCGATAAAAATAGTGTTTCTGGCAATACTGCTGCAACTAAGTTTTTTGATATGGTTGAAAAACTTTATGGATTTTTCGTATATTCCCCTTTTCGATGGAATCGATTACAAGAACAATTAACCGAAAATAGCGAATACATGTTAGAGAGAGCAACTGGAACGAGATGGTAATACGAATCAGTTCACGTTTTACATTCTTGTTATTTAAAAGTGTTGCATGTTTTAAAATCTTTTCTACATGAGGAAAGCTTCAGTGATGATAACAAAGCGGTGGTAACAGGTTTGATAAAAAAACTATGTCAATTCAAAAATATTTCGATGCTTGTCCTCTGGAAAAGTGTACTAACCAAGTTTATTTTGGGAATCGAGCATTACAAAAATCTAATTTAACTGTCTCGGTGACAAAAAACTGTTTGACTTAATAGTTACATATTTGGAAAATAAAGATTACAACAAAATTTTTGATGATGCCTGTCAGCTTTTAAATTCTGTTTCATCTAATATTCAAACCACAAATAATATTCAAACTTGCTCAACGTCACAAACACTTTGTCCAGAGGAACAAAAAGACCACCTTGAAAAATCGTTGTTCAAGCCAATTATAACGGCTTTTCTTTTCAATCTGAGAGAGCGTGCTAAAGATTATGAAGATCTAGATAGTACTCGTTTTTGATACATCTAAATCTAATGAGTGATGAAGAGATTGCTAATTCTTGCAGAACAATAACCACAAAATACCCAAAAGATCTCAATGCAAATTAATTGATTAACGAATGTCAATTTGCCAAAAATTATTTCACATTTGATAATTTAAATTATGAATCGATGTACAAAACAATGTTCAATAATAATCTTTCCACCACTTTTCCGAATATCGATATTTTATTACGAATGTTTTTATGCATGTTTGTCGATAATGTTATAGGCGAACGGTCATTTTCAAAACTGAAGTTAATCAAAAGTTATTTGCGTAATATTATGAGTAATGATCGTTTGATCTTGTCTGGTTTTAGTTTCTTTTTTGCTTATGCTTGGGGCCCCTGAATCGCGGGGCCCTGGTGCAGTTGCCTTAAAACTTGTATGATAATCCGCCACTGATATATATATATATATATATATATATATATATATATATATATATATATATATATATATATATATATATATATATACATTAGGGTGCTTTTTTTTGGGGCGACTATTCTTTTTTTCTGGTGCCCCACCGAAATTTTGTTAGAAATACCCAAGAAAACGGCCTCCTAAAATATGAGCCCTCAAAATTAATGTTTAGCACTCGGCCTTTGCGTTTGAATATTTTCCATACAAAATACATGTAAACTTTAGTGTTTTTTTAAAAAAAAATTACAGCTCAGCGGCATTTGATACTATTTCTAAATGGAAAAAAGCAACTAACTCAGGATTAAATTTTCTACAAAAATGCTTATAAATATGTAACTGTAACTCACACCGGTGACACAGTACAGATCAGTAAAGTCAGTTTTATTTGAATTTCTCGTTCTTTTGTTTTTATTTCATAAATGGCTAAAGCTACAGGAAAAATGTCAATAACAAAGTTGTAGTTAATTAAGTTTCCTACAAAAAACTCATAATACCCGAATCTCTATGATTGATATTTCTCGAGATAATAAACATTTATTATTTTAGAACTTGCGGTTATTATTTTAGAACTTACGAAAATCTCTTAAAACATCCATTTTAATAAAAGCTTATTATCTCGAGAAATGTCAATCATAGAGATTCGGTTATTATGAGTTTTTTGTAGGAAACTTAATTAACTACAACTTTGTTATTGACATTTTTCCTGTAGCTTTAGCCATTTATGAAATAAAAACAAAAGAACAAGAAATTCATATAAAATTTACTTTTGTGATCGGTACTGTCACCGGTGTAAGTTACAGTTACATCTCCATAAGCATTTTTGGAGATAATTTAATCCTGAGTTAGTTGCTTTTTTCCATTTTGAAATAGTATAAAATGCCGCTGAGCTGTAATTTTTTTTTTTAAAACACTAAAGTTTACATGTATTTTGTATGGAAAATATTCAAGCGCAAAGGCCTAGTGCTAAACATTAATTTTGAGGGCTCATATTTTAGGAGGATGTTTTTTTGGGTATTTCCAACAAAATTTCGGTGGGGCACGAGAAAAACAGAATTGTCGCCCCAAAAAAAGCACCCTAATATACATATATATAGATATATATATATATATATATATATATATATATATATATATATATATATATATATATATATATATATATATATATATATATATATATATATATATATATATATATATATATATATATGTATATATATATATATATATATATATATATATATATATATATATATATATATATATATATATATATATATATATATATATATATATATATATATATATATATATATATATATATATATATATATAAATGGGACGATCCACGTCAAACGGGCCTCCTCTGCGACCAAAATTTGGAGAGGTTTAAAAAACGTGTGATGGCTCAAAATTTTTGTTATAATTTTCTCTTCGCAATGAAACGTAGCGTTTTAAAATTTTTCAAAATGGCGGCTTCAAAATGGAGCGTTTATTCTGAAATTTTTTAGCATCGAACGGGGAAACTAATTACTAACAAGTACTATTACTTTTAAAAAGATTGATAGCTATCGTAATTATTTGAAAATTCGTTGTTTCAACTATTTGAAGGTGGTCCGGAAAAAAAAAAGAAGTCAAATACCGGTAGTCCGTAATACTACCGTTACCGGTAGTCCGGTAAAAGAAGTCAAATTTTAAAAAATGTGATCAAAAACAGACGCCATTTTGAATCGGCCATTTTGAATAACTATCGTAATTATTTGAGAAATCGATGTTACCACTATTTGAAACTTATAACATAATGTTTATGCTGTAGAATTGTAAAATAAGCACTTTTGCCTGAAAAAACGCAAATCTGGTGAACTTTTCGCCATTTAGTAGCCGCCATGTTGAAAATGTTTGTACTAATCATATTAATTTTTAAAGACAGTGCTTTTGCAATCATTTTAAAATTAACAATTAGTTTTTAAAAGTAATAGTACTTGTTAGTAATTAGTTTCCCCGTTCGATGCTAAAAAATTTCAGAATAAACGCTCCATTTTGAAGGCGCCATTTTGAAAAATTCTTAAACGCCACGTTTCATTGCGAAGAGAAAATTATAACAAAAATTTTGAGCCATCACACGTTTTTTTAAACCTCTCTAAATTTTGGTCACAGCGGTAGTCAGGTGAAAGAAGTCAAATTTTACAAAATTCGATCAAAAACAGACGCCATTTTGAATCGGCCATTTTGAACAACTATCGAAATTATTTGAGAAATCGATGTTTCAACTATTTGAAACTTATAATATAATATTTATGCTGTAAACTAACATGTTATTAATGACATGTTATCATTAAAATCTGTGTCATAAACACAACGAAAATTTCATTATCACAACGAAATATGGCATTAAAAGTTTAAAAATTTAATGACATAATTTATCTGTATCATTAAACATATGAATTTTCAATCATTAAATTTTCTCAAACAAAAAAATTAATGAATTTGTAATTGTTTAACGTTTGTTGTCATTAATAACATGTATTGTGGCATTAAAATATCAAAAATAAAAAATTATGACCATTTTGCCTAATTTAATGATAAAGTATCCTAATTTTATGACATATCCATGTTTTGACATAATTTTATGATTTTTGTTCATTAATTTATGTTCTATTTTGAAAAATTTATGAAATTTTAGCATAGAATTATGAAATAGTTACCGTTAAGACATCATCATGGCACGTAGCTATTAAACAACAAATTTGTTTTACTTTCACTTTCTTCCGAGTCGTCCCGACTTTTAGTGATAACTTAAATTAGAAAATAATTATTTTACAGTTCAATTAAACTAATAATAAAATAGTGGAAAGTGAATAATTAATTATAATAATAAAAGTGAATAATTAAAAATAATAAAAACAACGGTAAGTTTGTGTATTTATTTGCAACTTTTTGGTGTATTCGTAAATAACGTACATAACGGGACTCTTTAAAATTATTGGTATATAGAGCTTTTTCCCAAAAATATTGTGACCGCTCAAATCAGCTGTTTTAATTTGTGCATATAAAATAACCAAAATTCATTTAATTTTTTTGCAAATTTGGTTATTTTAATTTCAATTAAATGTGTTTAAGAAGTGAATTTTTGAAAACAATATAATTAATTAAATTGTTAATTGTGTTCTTAAGTTTTTAATGCATTAGGGATACTGAAATAACTAAAATCGCATTAAAATATGGAAATTAAATCAACCTTCATTGCTTCAGAAATGAAGTTTCATTTAATTTCCATATTTTTATTTCGGTTTATTTACAAAAAAAGTCAGGCAAGTGCGAATATAATTCGCTCGCTGAGGGTTCCGTGTATATAATATGAGAAAAAAACAGTTTTTGTAAGTATAGTTTCAAGTTGGGTTGAATCTTACCCAAAGCTGTTTATGGTGGCTAAAGAAAGCTTCAATAACGCCAGCTTCTAAATTATTTATATTGGAAAATACATTATCAATTGTGGTAGCCTCAACTGTTGTTGGTTCATGAATTTTTCTTTGTAAATTTTTTTGTAGAAAATAGTTTGAGAGCCAGTTTTGAGGATTTTTATTGAAACCAACGGAAAAAACGGAGAAAAAGTGTCGTCAAATTATTTCCAACGAGTGCATTGTTAACACAGTCGAGTGATTTGTCTACTGAACATTGGGGAGATCGGTATAGTATACCAACAGGATTTGTACTTCAGCTAGTTGAACATTCACAATGACTGCCAGCAGAGCTAAACTCAAAGTGATGGTGGCTACTATTTTTCTGCACTGGTGGTACTGTATCAGACTTAACGAAAAGAACAGATCCCCAACCTCGATTAACTTGACTGTAACAATTTTCTAGTTCAACAGTAGTTCAATAGTTCAAAAATTTCAAAAATGTTTGTAATTAGTGATCAACTTCACAGAGAACATTTGCAATGCAACCATATTAAATGATAATCTATCGAATAGCAAACAGGTATCTGGTATGTTATTGCATAATTTTTCAACCTAACGCCTTTCGCCTGAAGTTTAGTTCATCTGACTTGTTAAACTGTGTTGATCTAATCTGATCTTGTTTGTTCATTTCTTTACTTCGTTTCACTCAATATTTACTATAATATACATTTCCTACAACGTAGTAAAATTTATCCTCTTCTACGATTATTTTACGTGAATAGTCCTTCACAAAACACAATTTTAGAATTTTAATCAAATGAATCAAAACCGAAAAAAACGAAAACTATAAAAAAATTGTTTTGGACTAAAAAAATTCACCTTTCATATGCCGAGTGGGGGTCAAAAATTATTTTTTGTCAAAATTTCCACTCTCAACCCCCTCAAAATAACATTTGAAATGATGATCCGACCGCTATAGTTTTCATTCAATCTTTACAACATTGCCCATAACCATGAATATTTTCAAATATTTTTCTTTTGTAATGTTCGAAGTTAAGGGGGAGGACAGGAATTTTTTTTCACATTTTTTAATATAACTCAAAAACTGCGCTTTTGAAAATTACATAAAAAATTGTTTTGGACTAGAACAAAATCAACCTTTCATATGATACCCTACTCAACAAGGTCAAAAATAATTTTTTTTCAAAATTTCCACCCTCAACCCCATCAAAATAACATTAGAAATGATGAGCTAACCGCTATAGTTTTCATTCAATCTTTACAACATTTCCCATAACCATGAATTTTTCCAAATTTTTTCTTTTGTAATGTTCGAAGTTAAGGGGGGGGGACAGGAAATTTTTTTCACATTTTTTTACATAACTCAAAAGCTGCGCTTTTTAAAATTACATAAAAAATTGTTTTGGACTAGAAAAAAATCAATCTTTCATATGACACCCCAATCGACTTGGTCAAAAATAATTTTTTTTCAAAATTTCCACCCTCAACCCCCTCAAGATAACATTTGAAATGATGAGCTGACCGCTATAGTTTTCATTCAATCTTTACAACATTTTCCATAACCATGAATTTTTTCAAATTTTTTCTTTTGTAAAGTTCGAAGTTAAGAGGGGGGGACAGGAAATTTTTGTCACATTTTTTAACATAACTCAAAAACTTCGCTTTTGAAAATTGCAAAAAAAATTGATTTATACTTGACAAAAAATCACCTTTCATATGACACCCCACTCAACAAGGTCATAAATAATTTTTCTTCAATATTTCCACTCTCAACCCCCTCAGAATCACATTTGAAATGATGAGCCGACTGCTATAGTTTTCATTCAATCTTTACAACATTGACCATAATTATGAATTTTTTCAAATTTTTTCTTTTGTAATGTTCGAAGTTAAGAGGGGGGGACAGGAAATTTTTGTCACATTTTTTAACATAACTCAAAAACTGCGCTTTTAAAAATTGCAAAAAAAATTGGCTTGGACTAGAAAAAAAATCACCTTTCATATGACACCCCACTCACTGAGGTCAAAAATAATTTTTTTTCAAAATTTCCACTCTCAACCCCCTCAGAATCACATTTGAAATGATGACCCGACCGCTATAGTTTTGATTCAATCTTTACAACATTGACCATAACCATGAATTTTTTCAAATTTTTTCTTTTCTAATGTTCGAAGTTAAAGGGGGGGGACAGGAAAGACAATACCCGTTTATGGCAATATCAAAAAAACTAAGCAGTCGAAAAATCATTGAAATTTTTTTTTGAAATATTTTGAACTTTCTCGATTTTTCTAGACCAAACTCGATTCCTTACAAAAAACTTTTGTTTTACTATCTCCTTATCTATGTTCATAAAATATAGATTAAAACAAATATTTGAATTTTTTTGTTATCAGTAGGCGTGGAAAAACACGTTTAAAAACTGTAGAAAATTTCAAGTTGATAGCACTTATAGTTTGTGAGTAAATTGATTATGTAGAAATTCGGACGGACACCGAAGTCTCACCAATAGGGTACCGTTTTTACTTTTTTAAAATACGGAACCCTAAAAACTAACAATATCAAATAATTAAGTTTAGTGTAAAGTACCAATAATAAAGTGTAAAATAATAATAAAAAAAGTTCAGAGTCAATATTATATAAAATTGGTACATAATTAAATAAAATTGGTAAAATCCAATAAAATTATGCATATATGTACATTTAGTGGAAATTATAATTTTCGATTTTGTTAACAGGAACAGTTTTTCGTGCCTGGAAAACATGGTAATAACCTGTTGCGTATTTCAATGTGGCATGAGAAGTGGAAAAGATTTAGTGTAGTTTTTCAGGTTCCCTAAACTAGAGACTCGACGGAAAGAATTATCAATTTTATATAATATTGTCTTTGAACTTTTTTTATTATTATTTTACACTTTATTATTGTTATTTTACACTAAACTAAAGTATTGTGACGATTATGGAAGATGATAGAACACAACAACAATAGAACTTTCAAGAAAATTCTCATTAGTTCTACAAATATAAAAATCAAAAGATACAAAAGGTAACAATGCAACCAAAGTAAACATTTAATAGGAAGTATTTGTTTTATCGAATAAGGATTGGTTAACGAAATAAAAATTGGTAAATAAAACAATTGAAAAGAATAGATTTCACACCTAGGTGTCAATATTTGAAGATCGTCTTATTGTTGATAAAGGAAAAAAAAGGGTGTGTTCTATCTAGAACATTACAGCAGTTTCGAGGCTATTTCATGTAGTATATATAAAAGGTGTTGTTCGAGGATACAACCAGTATAAAATTGTTAGCGATACGAGGAGTATAAAATTGTTAGCGATACGAGGAGTATAAAATTGTTAGCGATACGAGGAGTATAAAATTGTTAGTGATACAAAAAGTATAAAAATTTAGCAGTGATAAAGGCGAAGTAAAATTAAAAGTGTTATAAGTAGAAAGTTAAAAGTGATATTGTGAACAAGTATAAAAGAATTATAAGTGGTGAAACATTGTTAGTACAAGAAGAACTAAAAGGGGAATAGTAATAGGAGAAATATTTTTATTGTAAAATCTTGAACGAATAAAATAATAAAATTATAACGTTTAGAAAATCCATTGTGTTTTAAATTTCCTGATTTAGTGATCGAACTAAATAATTGTAACTCGGCTAAGAAACGTTACAACTGGTGTCAGAAGTGAAATTGGGAAATAAGATGGAGTTGAATGGATTAAAAGTTCAAGATCTGAAGAGTGAATTGGAGAAAAGAAATCTTTCAACAACGGGAACCAAGAATGAGTTGAAAGAACGATTAATAAAAGCTATGGAAGCAGCTGGATTGGATCCAGAAAAATATCGTTTTGGGCAAGAAGAAGCAGATGAAAATCCAGATGCAGAAAATATTGAAGATAAAGATGGTGCTGTTGAAGCAACGAGGCAAGTCGTACCAGCAAACAACGATTTTGCACAGTTAATGGCTATGATGGAGCAAATGAGTTTCAACATGAGAGCGGATGTAAAGGCAAACATGGAGGTTATGAACAAAAAGTTAGATTTGCAAAGTAACAGCATGAGTAATGAAATGAAAAAGTTAGATGTCAACATCAATCAACAGTCTGCAAACATCGCTTCAAGTCGAGAAGAAATTAGCTTGGTTAAAACACACATCGACGAGAAACTTCTACATATGGCAGCGAATCTACGCATCGAAGTAGAGAAAATTGTGGATGAAAAAATCGAGAAAGTGCAAAAAGAAGTTGAAGTTCTGGAACAGAAAGTACAATCGAAAGTAGATGACTTTAAAGAAGAAGTAGAAAGAAGGCTTCTAGATGTTGAAATAATAGCTAAAACATCACATCCGGTTCAACAAATACAGGGCATGAAGTTAAAACCGCCCACATACGATGGTACATCATCGTTTGGAATTTTCAAATTCCAATTTGAAACGGCAGCTGATCAGAACAGTTGGAACGAAACACATCGTGTGGCAGCTTTAATAGTGGCACTGAAGGGTGAAGCAGCAGAAACAATACAATCAGTTCCAGAACAAGATCGAAGGAGCTACAATGAGATCATGAAGGCTTTAGATCGCAAATATGGTAGTTACCACAAACGGGAGATATACAGACTTGAGTTGAAGGGTCGCTACCAGCGAATAGGAGAAAGTCTGCAAGAGTTTTCGTCTGCGATCGAACGTCTGGTACATATGGCACATGGAAATACATCACCAGACTATATGGAGAGAATGAAGATAGATGCGTTCATCGACGGCATAAGAGATCCAGAGACGCGGAAGTCAGCTGTGATGACGCCTAAAGCTACATTTGCTGAAACAATAGCTTGTGCATTGACTAGTGAGACGGCACAAGCAATTGTCAAACCAACAATCAAAGTACGCCGTGTAGAAATGGAAGAAGAGGATAGCTTTAGGCCCGAAAGAAGATCCCGAGAATACAACAGTAGAATAAGATGTTGGGTATGTGACAAACTTGGTCACATATCTCGAGAATGCAGAGAGGCCAGACGAAAACGGGGAAGATCAACATCACCAATCAGACGAAGATCATCTGAAGAAAAGGCTCAAGCGGGAGAGGATGGTCAAATAGCAGCGGAAGGGTTGAACTAAAACGAGTCAGCTTTAAGGGGCGTAAGCTGGCTCCCACAACCGAATGCCCCATAATCTCCATCCCTATTTCAAGAATCGCAAGGAATGGTGACAGTCTAACGATTGGAGCTGCAATTGATGACGACAACTGTACCATTACGCTAGATACTGGAGCAACTCGCACAATAGTCCGTACAGATTTACTAAAAGGGGAGTTACAACCAGCAGAAAAATATCGAATACAAACAGCAACAGGGGAAAGTGCAAATATCAGGGGAAGCAAAATTGCTGATATAAAAATAGGAAATACGCACTTTCAGCATGAAGTTCTAGTGGCAGACATCGTTGATGAAGTAATTTTGGGTATGGACTTCATGAGGCCGAATGGATTTGTAATAGACGCTGGAAATGGAGTACTCAAGTATGGTAACGTAGAGTTGGCTCTTCAGATGAATGGTGCAGAATCAAGCATGAGATTGGAACATCGCGAAAAGCTGTCACCTAATACCGAAACAATCGTGTGGGGAAGTGCACATGGTGATGCAGATGCATTATCAAGAAGGCCATGCCAGGTGGAATGCAAACACTGTAATCGGGTGGAGAGTAAGGAAAACATTATTGATGTCAGGCTTCTGCAAGTGCTTCCTAGTGAAGACTGGACGCATGAAGTGGTAAGGAAGGAGCAACTGGAAGATCCGAGCTTGGCACCAATAATAAAGTGCAAGGAAAAGGGAGAAAAACCTACATGGAGTGAGATTGCCGATAAAAGTCAAACATTAAAGGCATATTGGGCACAATGGGACAGCCTCTGTATTGAAGATGGATGCTTGAAAAGAATTTGGGAAAGTCCTGACGGATCAGTTAAAGAATCAATGATAGTAGTTCCCAAAATAAGAATACCTCAAGTATTAAAGGAATATCATGAAGGAACCATTGGCGGTCACCTGGGTATTAACAAAACCCTTGCTAAAGTACGGCGTAGATTTTATTGGTCAGGAGCACGTCAATCGGTAGTGGAATGGTGTCAAGCATGCGATCAATGTGCGGCTGCAAAGGGACCTGCAAGAAGAAGCCGTGGTAACATGAGGCAGTATAATGTAGGAGCACCATTCAAGAGAATTGCGATGGATGTAGCTGGACCATTTCCGACTTCTGATAACAACAACAAATATGTGCTAGTCATAATGGATTATTTTAGCAAGTGGCCAGAAGTGTGTGCAATACCAAACCAAGAAGCAACAACGATCGCTGAAGCAGTAGTTAGCAATTGGATAAGTCGCTACGGAGTACCGATGGAAATTCACACAGATCAAGGAAGAAATTTTGAATCTACCATATTTCAAGAAATCTGTCAGATGCTTGGAATTAATAAAACTAAAACAACTGCTTCACATCCCCAATCAGATGGCATGGTTGAAAGATTTAATGCTACTCTTGAGAAATATCTAGCAAAAGTAGTGAACAAGAATCAACGTGATTGGGATCGTCATATTCCGTTATTCTTGATGGCTTATAGATCAGCAGTGCATGATACAACCAAAACGACGCCTGCTACAACCATTTATGGAAATGATTTACGGCTGCCTGGTGATCTGAAGTTTGGGATTATTCCATCGTCAACATTATGTGTACAAGATTATGTTAATAAACTTCAAAAAGAACTTGAGGAGGTACACACGTTTGTCAGACAGAAAGCACAGATATCCAGTGATCGAATGAAGGCTCGGTATGACATTCGCGCAAACAACAAAGGATTTGAGGAAGGACAACTAGTGTGGCTACACAATCCACAGCGGAGAAAAGGACTATCTCCAAAACTACAAACATCTTGGGAAGGACCTTATACCATCATAACAAAATTAAACGATGTCGTTTTTTGAATAAAGAAAGATCAACGAGCGAAACCAAAAGTCGTTCATCTAGAAAGATTAGCACCCTACAGAGGGGGAGATTTAGATTCTATTCGGGACGAACAGAAATAAGTGGGGGAGAATGTGACGATTATGGAAGATGATAGAACACAACAACAATAGAACTTTCAAGAAAATTCTCATTAGTTCTACAAATATAAAAATCAAAAGATACAAAAGGTAACAATGCAACCAAAGTAAACATTTAATAGGAAGTATTTGTTTTATCGAATAAGGATTGGTTAACGAAATAAAAATTGGTAAATAAAACAATTGAAAAGAATAGATTTCACACCTAGGTGTCAATATTTGAAGATCGTCTTATTGTTGATAAAGGAAAAAAAAGGGTGTGTTCTATCTAGAACATTACAGCAGTTTCGAGGCTATTTCATGTAGTATATATAAAAGGTGTTGTTCGAGGATACAACCAGTATAAAATTGTTAGCGATACGAGGAGTATAAAATTGTTAGCGATACGAGGAGTATAAAATTGTTAGCGATACGAGGAGTATAAAATTGTTAGTGATACAAAAAGTATAAAAATTTAGCAGTGATAAAGGCGAAGTAAAATTAAAAGTGTTATAAGTAGAAAGTTAAAAGTGATATTGTGAACAAGTATAAAAGAATTATAAGTGGTGAAACATTGTTAGTACAAGAAGAACTAAAAGGGGAATAGTAATAGGAGAAATATTTTTATTGTAAAATCTTGAACGAATAAAATTATAACGTTTAGAAAATCCATTGTGTTTTAAATTTCCTGATTTAGTGATCGAACTAAATAATTGTAACTCGGCTAAGAAACGTTACAGTATTTTCAGAAAAGAAGGTTCATTTAATTTCCATATTTTTATGCGATTTTAATTATTTCACTATCCCTAATGCATAAAAAAGAGCACAACACAATTTGGAGTTTGATCATGTGTGGAGGAGTTTGATCATGTGTGGAAAGCCTGCGCAAAATATAGATTATGCGAAATAAAGGACAACACCACCAAAGTTATATTAAAAAAATGGCCGTATTATACATTACCATCAGGTAAACATTATCTGCCTTTTCGTATATAAATACATAATACATACAATTCCAGTAAATTTCGATAAATGTCAAATTTAAGACCAACCTGAAACCCAACCCAACCTTGTTACTATACCATTTTTCTTTCAAACTGAGAATTGTTACTTTCAATGTGAAAACAGTAACTTTCAGTGGAATAGTACCTTTCAATTTGAGAATTATTAGTAGTCTTATAATAAGAATTATTCCAATATCTTTGCTATATCTTTCCTTAATTATTTATAGATTGATATAGATTTTTCTACCATTAATGTGGATAATTCTACCAAATCGCCATCCACTTGGAATACAAACACGCCACCAGTAGAAAACCACCTCAACTTCTTAAAGAAATGCTATTTGCATGTCCAACCCATAAAACTATGCATAGGCGATAGTATTCAAGATATACAAGAAATTTTTGTTTATTTTGATACTATCAAGTATTCATTCAATAGCCTCATTAGAGCAGTCGACATATGCTTCAAAATGTTTTGTGTCTTTAATTTGAAATTTCCGTCTCCTGCAGAAATGTTTTGGAGATTTGTTCGATATCACTTTTAGGTAGATTTCATATAAAAATCTACCTATTGCAATGGGCTTCATCTCGGAATTTCGGAAAAAATTTTGGTGCCAAACGACTATGAATGATAAGAGGAGACGGAAAAACAAAAAAAAAATTTATATATATATATGTATATATATAGATAACGATATGAGCTATAACGGAATTTACCGGCACTCTCAAGATCGCATTTCTTGACCTACAACAAAAATTTTGTCTGTATACGTTGCGGCAAAAAATCTTTTGGACAAGTTCGCGAACTGGCCATATCCGGCTACAGGTTAAGTGGCTAGAGCCAAAAAAGTCGAAAAATCTAGGGCGTTATCCGTTGAATCATAATATTTTAATAAAATTTATCAATATTGAATATTTGAACATATTTCTATCATTTGTTTCCAAATGACAACCTTGGCGTTCCAGGTTCCTGAAAAATCAGCTGTTTTAAAAATTTAATAAACTTTGTTGTCCTCGATTTGGCCGAAAATGGCCAATCTCACTTTTGAATATGTACGCATACGTTAACTAGAACATAAATCTTTTCAAAATTTAAAAAAAATAGTTCAAGTCTAGAGGTTGAGACACCAGGACTGTTAGAACGAAAACAAACGCAAACAGCCATGCCTTCCTCATTTTTGAGTTAATGTTATTTAAACTCATATTAACTTTTAGACAGAGGCGTCAATTGGGTAGGGCTTGGGGGGGCATTGCCCCCCCCCCCCCCCCCCCCCCCCCCCCCGAAGGATCTGATACTATCAATACATCGATTCAATCAAATCATCCAATCGTGATAGCATTATACACTATAAAAATTTCAATGCACTGTTATTTTGTAAATTCGTCTAATTTTTAGAAGATTCACTTAACTAATGTACCAATTTTATCGCATACTATTAACTGAAATATATCTGATAATATAATTATTACGTTACATATTATTTTGGCCCGACTAAAGTACAGTTCACCGCAATATTCAAACCGTTATCGTTCTTTGTATCAAGGACTAGAGCGCCACCGATACGAAAGGCGGTCGTATTGCTTCTAATCTTCTGATGAAATCAGGTCTATAAACAAAACTCGATCGTTCTTGATCATATTGAGAGAACAAACCAGTGCAATATTTTTTTTACTAAAATAGTGTTTTAACAATAATTTTCTTAGAAATACTAAACTCAGTTATTTCACTTCAATAATTTACATATCTTTAAATGTCTAACAGATCTACCTCAGCGAAAAGGTTTCTTTGTTTATAAAAACATCTTCCCGGTGTATATACGAGAGATCGAAAGTATATTATGAAAAACAAAATACAATATATTTTACTTAAAAAGACTCAGTTTTGCGTATAAATTCATAAAAATTTAAATTTTCAAACCAGAGTTTACAATTTTCCTTTATTCGAGCACTCATTTCAATCCTTTGAAATAATATTCAAAAATTAAAATCTTGATAATTTGAATATCGTTCTTACTCGTAAGAGTAAAATTTTTGTTTTTTCGATTTTACTCCTTTGGAGCAGATTACATTTTCCTGTTCTTTCATTTGATTTGAAAAAGAAGAAAATTAGTCACTCTTCGTCATCCTTTATATTCATTTTTCTAACAATACATGAATAATTGAACGAATCATTCGAAGCATTTTACGTTGGAAAGCATCAAATTTGACGCAAAAATAAATGTTTTGAGTATTTAAAATAAAATATTTATTTCAATTTAGTAGCAAGAATGATATTTTATTATTTTTACTCCTGTATGTGAGAGTGTTATATTTTTTTTAAGCTACGCACTCTGAAAGAACAAAGTGAAGGAGTGGTATAGGTAGCGTTTCAAACTCTGTTTAAAACACACTTTAACTAGGTAGCTCAAAAGTAAAATTATTATTTTCTAATTTATAATTCTTTTTCTCAATAAAGAACAAACAAAGTAAACAGCATAAAAACTTGCTAAATGGTATAGATTTGCAAAAGATAGAACGAGAGGTATACTGTATACCTCTTATACTTACAGAATACAGAAAAGATATTAATTATTTAGTAAAATTAAAATAAATTGTTTCAATTGTTTTGCAGTCTTTACTTGTGCAACAAAAGTTTTAAGCTACTATAGAAGGTAAATTTATGCTAATTTTTAAAATTATATTTAAAAAGTTCTCCTGCAAATCAAGACGGATAGAAAACGTTTACGTAAATTCTTATACGATATTGAATTGGACTATCCTTTTATAAAAAAATCAAAATATAACGACGCAAAAGTTTAGTGTATTACCAGTCGGAGTGAATTTGCAAATTAACAGTGGACATTATGATAATTAAAGACATATAGATACAGGTAAACATAAAAAAGCGTTGCTATAAGCCGCCAGCTCCAGTAGCTTAAACAAGTTTTGTTGTAATTTACGCTGATAACACGAACACCAATTTTAGTGGTGTCACGTCAAGGAGTGAAAATTTAAAAAGAAGCTAAACTCGAATTTGAACCAGAGTGTATTGGGTATTTGATTCGCAGCCCATATTCTAAATAATGCAATAAGAAATGCTGCTGATTTAAATGGCAGGGTTAAAAAAATTTGGATATTTTACTGTCTTTACTGAAGACGTTGAAGGAGTTCTGCGGCAAAAGTAATGTCGAACATAACCAACTTATTGGATACAGTGAAACTCGCTGGCTGGCGGTAATTCCAGCTCTAGAAAGAATTTAGAAAATGTACGAACCACTGCAAGCACATTTCCTAACGGTTGAATGTCCAATTAAAATAAAAGAATTTTTGAAGAATTAAATACACAGAGAAAACAATATTTGAAAAATCAGCAAATTTCGATTTTTTGATTTCATTTTTGTTAAATAAGAAAATATTTTAGTTGAATTATCAGTAATTTTTGTTAAACACAAAGTTAAGAGTTGTTATTAAATCAAAATTGAATTTTCTAAAATGTATACATTGAATAAGAAAAAACAAAAAATTAGTTCCTCTAATATTAACAAAACATATTTGGTTTAGTAAAAAAAGAATTTTAATAATTATTTAAAATAAATAAGAATAATTAATAAATAAATTTGTGTTTTACAACAAATAAATTTATTACTTTTATATAAAACATTGTCTGAATAATTTAATGTTTTTGCAAAATCAATACATTTTTTATTTTGTTAACACCTCGTTTTATTCCGTTTTAAAATACCCGAAAAGGATCGAATAATTAATATCTTTTGAAAAATCAGAAAATATAATTGGTTGGTTTAGATAATTTGTTATTTAAAATTGCAAAACATCCAATTTTTTGTTTCAAGTATGATCTTGTTTGCTTGAACTAATTAACATGCGTTCATTATTGAATTTCCGTTTCGTTTGATAGGACGTTAAAAAATTGAAATAAGTGAAAATTATTAAAGTTTTCTAATTGTGATCAAGTCTTTCTAAAAAAGTTTTTCCTTAAATAAAAGCTTTTCTTTAAAAAAAAATCCTTCAACACAAGGTTTTCTACAGGTAAGTTGCTTTTTTTAATGCCAATGTTTTATTTTTTAAGTGATTTATACAAGTACAAGTTCCGACTCCGAATCATCCAAATTTGTTTTTTTTTGTATTGGTTTTTTACAAAAGAATACAAACTTCGTTAATTCTGTGTTGGAACTTGTACCAAACAGGTAGAAAATAATTCTCTATTAGTAATTGTGTATTGTGAATTGTTATGGAATGTTTTAAAATCATGACAACGGACGATATAAACGCAATTTTGCCACACGAGCAGTATGGCTTAAAAATGAAATTACGCCAACATATATGTGAATGGAGATTTGTTAATGTAAGCTTTTTATAATTGATTTAAGCGTTAAACTTGGATTTCAATATACTGTTTTGCATAAGGTAGATTCTGTTATTCTAAACGCATACAAAATATATTTATTTCAATTGAACGTGTTTTGAAACACATATACATATAACAAAATCTTCTTAAAAATCATTTACAATTTTTATATTATTATATTTTCCTTAAAAATTGCTCTATTGTCGTGATTTTTTATGTAAATTGTAATCCAGTAAATTTTAAGCCAGATTGCAAAACATCAATTATAAATTGTATTAATTGTTTTATTTAATTACTGTGTGGTAAATTCCTTTATGTATTTTATAGGGTTTCAGCAGTCCGCCTGGGGATACTATTTCCAATAGTAGCGTTGGTTCGTTAGTTGAACCAACGCAGAATAAAGAAAACATTCAGTCAGCGCCGATTAGCTCTGGACCTACTAGATCGACATCCACTTTTGTAAGTACATTTGAAGTTTCAGCTCACATTTGTTGTGTTTCTTATTTTATTTTCAATACTTTAGGACCTTCCAGCAAAACTGCTGGAAACCTTTGAAGGGAAAAATATTTTTAAAATATACGAAACTAAGGGTTTTCTGTCGTTTGCTTGTAGAAGTAAATTATGTACAATTATATCTGAGGAGTGGCTAAAAAGTAGTGAGCAGATAACATCATCAAACTACAAAAACATTGTTGAAAGCATAGTAAAATTATTTCCAAAAGAAAAAGAAGTAAATACGTACATATTTTTTCTTTATTAATTTAAATAAGTGTTATCAAAAATGTAGTTTTTGATACTGAATTTCTGGTATTGATTGTATAAATATTATTTTTTATTACATCAAGCAATACTATATTGGAACCGAAAAAAATCAAATTGGTAAACTACAAAAAAAATTATACAGTTTAAGCAGAAAATATAGAGAAAAGGGTGTTTTAAAAAGCAGATACAAACTTAAAAATAATCCTCAAAGCTCATTAAAAGAACAAAATATTCCTATTACCTCCTCAATCACAGAAGAAGAACTAGAATATTTTAATTGGCTGAAAAGCAACGTATCACCGGAAACATTAGTAATTGAGAGATGGGAAAAAACATTTAATCTACGAAAAGAACACATAAAAAAAGCAAAAATTTATTAGATGATTGGCCAATTTTAACTGAAGCTATTGGGTCAACTTTGGTAAGAAATATAATTTTACACTTTTATTTTAAACACAATAAACTTTCTGTTAAATTTCTTACAGATTGAGTTGGATTTCGAGAAAAACTACCCCGGTGTTGATCTCAAACTTTTTAAGAAATAGGATAATTTTATCAAACGAATAATACCCATATTTAAACGAGATATAAAAGATTCGAATTCTCTTAAATTATTGAACATTTTTTTGGAGCCAAATCTTAATACAAGTAAGTTTAAAATTTCCACACACATTATATCTTAATTAAAGATAATTTCATTTTCATTTTTATCTAATAAAGACTCGATAGATTTTGTATGCATTAATTTATTAAGTGCAGTATTGCTACCCATTATATTAAAAACAAAAGTGGATGGCAAGATATGTTTATGGAGACCATCAATTCTAGAAAGCCAGAATTTCCTTATACTGCATGTAATTAATTTAAACAAGCTGTAATTAATTTAAAACATCCCTTAGTATAATTTAAAGTTTTTCCATTATTTTGATTTAATAATTTTATAATTAATAAACATTATTTAATAATTATTATATAATAATTAATAATTAATAAATATGAATAAAAATATAAAACACATAGCTAAAGATATAGTAAACATATGTCTGTACTGAGTATATAATTTGTTCTTCTTATTATATTAAATAAAATAATTATTACAAAATATATTTATATTCTTAAACATTTTTGTATATTGTTAGTTATTGAAATGTATCTAAAAATGAATTCAATAAAATGATTTTAATTATATGCATAATAAATTAAAGATGTTTTTATTTATCGATCTGTTTTATAACACTTTACTGGAAGTAACGCATTACCGTGCGTTAAAATTAAAAGTAAACTTGGAAAATCAACGTTATAATTTGTTATTGTTTCTAGTTACTTTTGAATAAATATCAAATGTATTTGTTGTGCATAATGAATACCTTTGATTGAAATTCTCAAAAAATTTGTAATAACAACAAATGTGATTTATCGATTATACTAATCATTCTCTAAAACATTATTCAATTTATCAAAATAATTTGTAAGTTTAATGAAAATGCTTTGAAAGTATTTCTAAAACATTTGTTATAATAGAAGGATTTTTTATAATTTTACAAATTAATTTAATGATCAAGCAAATAAATTTTTTGTTAATCTAACAAATTTAAATAAGTAATAACAAAGAAAAAAACTTGTTGGCTGGAAATTGGAGAAAACTTTGGTATAAATTGGATAACACTTTTACTATATTTGACAAGTCATTTCTCTCTGTGTAGTAAACAAATAGTAAAGGAAAATATTAAATAGTAAATTTATGTACAATCTAGTTAGCACATTTTCACCGTTCCACTTTCTTGCAATAGAAATTCTAATTAGTTAGTATTTGGAAGAATGTTTGCATTTTGTCCCACATTTTAACGATTTGGCTCTGGTCAGTTTAGGGTAGACATAACTCTTTTTCTCTGAGACAAATAAAGGAAAACAAACAAACAAACAAAAAAACGATACGACATAAGAGGAGTCACGTAGGGATTACAATCCCGTGGTGTTTTATGGATCCTGGGACTGTCTGACTCATAAATTTTAAATCCCGGGGTGCCCGGGATCTAAAAAATCGTATTAAAAAACCATCCTTTTTTTCTATGCTGCACGATCTGCTATCGTTTACAAATTAACTCTCTCAACAGTTACAAAGCAAAGATTTAATAATTTCTAGCACAAGCGCTTTAGTTAAAACTACTTTCTTGATGCTTAAACAATGCAGAGATGATACTAAATTTAAAATTATTTTTAACAAATGAAGGGATTTTGCAGAACTTTGCGGCATTCGCTTCGATGAAACAACACCAGAAGACTAGCAGAGTAACCAATGTAGCTCAAAAGCATTTTATTTTTATTTCTAAGTCGATGCATTTAAGTGCTTTTAAATATATGTGTGTATAAAAATGTGTATGTTATGTTTTACGAAAAAAATCTTTTTATGCCATTTAAATTCTCGACCCCCCCCCCAAGATTTTGGTGAAATGACGCCACTGCTTTTAGATAAACTTTTCAACTATAACCTCAGAGATTTTCGGCTTTCTAACCCAAGAGGTCTCAATGTAATTAGCATTAAACCTAATGCATGCCATTCAATTACAACAACAACTTCCATAAAAATATAAAAATATCCAATAGAAAAAATATTAAAAAAATTTCTTTTGTTTTTTCTTTCAGTTTTTAGTTTTTTCGCAAAAATTCAAAAAAAAATTCAAACAAAGCTGAGTCATTATTGTTTTAAGTTAAGGAATATTTTCTTATATGCATATTGATTACACATTTACAAAAGTCTTCCTAAATTGTAGATATTTGAATTATTTGAGGTGTAAAAGTTGTTTGACAATTTTAGATTATAAATTATGTGTGGTGGTGTTGTAGGTGTGACGTTGTGAGAACGTTTATTTGATTTTTGGTGGATTTAATATGTTATTAAAAGTAGTTTTAACCAAATTAAATAAAACTGTTCCGAAATCGCATTGATAAAGTAGTTTCCGTTAATTTATTTAGTTTGGTTTGATAAATTTTTTGGATTATTCTGGACTTGGACTATTCTACTTAAATTTTTTATTTTAACTAATCTGACACATCCAATTCTAACTGTACACAAAGCTGTCTGGTCCCGAAATATATATATACATATATATATATATATATATATATATATATATATATATATATATATATATATATATATATATATATATATATATATATATATATATATATATATATATATATATATATATATATATATATATATATATATATATATATATATATAAATATATATATAAATATATATATATATATATATATATATATATATATATATATATATATATATATATATATATATTAAGCTTGCCAGATCGCCCGGCTAAAGCCGGACTCGCCCGGCTTTTTTTGGTAAAACTTGGCTGAAAAATCGCCCGGTTCGGACGCCCGGATTTCTAAACAAAATCCGGAAATCGCCCGGATTTTTCCAACATTTGTTCATTGAAAAAAAAAATATATATATAATATTAATTCGTTTTATAGTCAAAATTTTAATAATCTGTATCTTTCTTATTCATATTTGAACACATGTTAAATCGTGTTATTTTCAACGTTTCATATGAAAATATATAAACAATTGACATCATTTCAACGTTTTATAATTTATATATTGTGCTCTCGTTCGTTCAATCGTTTGCTGCAAATCGTGGAGTTTGGTTTAGTTATCCCAGCGGCGGCCAATACGACAACTGAGCGCGTATTTTCTCACATCAATGACATTTGGACAAAAGAAAAAGGTAAATTGACACTGGAAAACGTTCGGGCACAATTGATGGTAAAATTCAACTGGAAGGAGACATGTCCAGAGTTTTATACAAAAATAAAAGAAGATGCTGGTTTTCTCCAAAAAGTTGCTGGAAGTGAAAAATACAAAATGAGAGCTGATAGTTTGTTTGGTACTCAAGAGAGTGGACAGTCATCGACTTCGATGGAGATTAATTGAATACAATGTTGACAATTTAAGCATAGAACTCTTTCTGTACTAAACAGAATTAAAAATATTATTAAGAAAATATATTTCAACATTTCAAAGCAATAAAGAGTTTTCAAAGGTTATTTATGAAAAAACACAGTCTTTTTGTTTTCTTCTTTTCTGTGCGATTTTTAAAAATTTTGTATTTCGCCCGGATTTCGCCCGGCTTTTCAAATGGAAATTTTGACACTTGTCGCCCGGATTTTGCCCGGATTTATAAAAAAACCGCCCGGATTTTCCGGCCCGGAATGCCTCCAAAAAAAATCTGGCAAGCTTAATATATATATATATATATATATATATATATATATATATATATATATATATATATATATATATATATATATATATCAGATATATATATATATATATATATATATATATATATATATATATATATATATATATATATATATATATATATATATATCTGATACCTATATATATGTATATCTATCTATATATATATATATATATATATATATATATATATATATATATATATATATATATATATATATATATATATATATATATATATATCTGATACCTGATGGTATCCATCCGTTTTTTGTTAAAAACACAATGATAAATTTACTAACACCTCTATTAGAATTGTTCAATGCCTCTTTAAATGCCGAATATTATCCTAATATATGGAAACAAAGCTATATTACACCGGTGTTAAAGGCTGGTGAGAAGAATAATGTGGAGAACTATAGACCAATAACGATAATAAATACATTTGCAAAGTTATTTGAAAAAATAATGTACACTAAATTATCAAATTATTTTCTTCGATTTATAATAGATGAACAACATGGATCAGTAAATAATAAATCAACGGTAACTAATTTACTTGAGTACAAAGAAGATTTGGTTCGAAATATAGTTGATAAAAATTCAACATGTACAATTTTCGCAGACTATAGAAAAGCCTTTGACTCAATTAATTTTGAGATGTTATTACATAAATGTGAAATGTATGGTATTGTCGGTTCACAATTGAAATGGTGTACTTCATATTTTACTGATAGGAAACAGTCAGTTAAGTTACATAATTTTGTATCCAAACAGATTGATGTAACCTCTGGAGCACCTCAAGGGTCACACTTAGCTGCATTATTTTATATAGTTTACATAAATGATATTAAAAACGTAATTTTTAATTCGGAATTTAAACTATTTATTGATGACATGAAAGTGTATAGAGCAGTATCTAGTGTGACCGATCTTGAGTTGATTAATGAGGATATGAGTCGTATAAACGAATGGAATATTAAAAACGGACTAAAGTTCAATTCAAAAAAATGCAAAGTAGCATACTTTGGGAATAGTAGTATGGATTATGATTTCGAATTTTATATTAATGATGATAAAATTGAACGTGTGAATAGTATTAAAGATCTTGGGGTGGTTTTTGATACAAAACTGAATTTTAAAAACCACGTTCAACATATTGTTAGCAAATCGAAAAGAATACTTTGGTTTGTTAAACACCATGCTAAAAGCTTTAAAAATATTGAATCGCTAAGTTTACTCTTTAACACATTTATCAAATCAATATTAATGTATGCAGCTTGTGTTTGGTCTCCGATCTCAAATGAATTGGAATATGAAATAGAAAAGGTTCAGCATACATTTGTTAGATATGTCTCGTATAGAATTAATAAACTAATGTCATTTTTTGAACATGATTATAGTGCAAGAAGTAAAGAATTAAATCTTTGTACATTGAAATCTAGCAGGAATTGTCAAATATTATTAGTTTTTTATAAACTAAAAAATAACCAGTTAATATCATCCAAGTTATTAGCAATGATAAATTTTCATAGTCCAGGCAGACATATAAGGGATAATATGATTTTATTTGTAGTGCCCTATAAATATTTGAAGGTTAAAAACAAATCATTTATTTATGGAGTTAGGAATTAATGAATGAAAACTACAGGTGGATTGAATTATATAACTGCTCCTTAACTAAATTTAGAATATTAATTAATGATAAAATTAAAGAATTCTAAGCCTCTCATGTAAACTCATGTTCAAAATTAATACTCCTTATACACTAATGTTTAATTTTATAATTTTATTTGAACATACTTTGGTTAAGAATTATTACTTAAGAATCATATAATCTATTATAACTAAATTTATACCCTATGGGTTGTTTTTAATGTAATATTATTATTCTTTTGATATTGTTATGTATTATGAATATTACTATATTAATTCGTATATTATTATATTGAGATGAATCAATGAAGCAGTCAAGATGACATCTTCTCTAATTATGTAATTTAAATGTATATATTGGGTGATTAAAAACCCGTTGAAATTTGAAAATAAAAAATAAAATAAAAAAAAAATATATATATATATATATATATATATATATATATATATATATATATATATATATATATATATATATATATATATATATATATATATATATATATATATATGTATATATATATATATATATATATATATATATATATATATATATATATATATATATATATATATATATATATATATATATATATATATATATATATATATATAAATATATAGGGTCATTCCATTTTAAAGTCAACCTTCAAGTTAAATTTTTTTCTTCACAAAACTGTAACTGTGACCTATAATTTTTTTTTTATATATTTTACTATAAGATATGGCAACAACTGTGGAAATTTCAATATTGTTATTTTGTTTAGAATGCAATTAAGCGCATGGTTGTGAAAAAGGCTTAATATACGAATTAAAATATGTCTAAAAAGAATATAGCATAGCACAAATATAATAAACCGAATTGTTTTAGACTTTTTATTTTTTGAAAGCTAAAGTTTTGAGTGTCTGAATTGGACTGCTTTGCTTTCCAAATAAATGAGGTAAGCATTCTAAATACATGAATTCTTTTGTGTTACGTTAGTCACGTTACGTTAGTCACACATCATTTAAATCAAAACCGTCAATTTATGAAAAAGTAACAAATTCTTTAAAAAGTTATTGGCTTTTTTAAAAAATACATAAACTAGATTGAAAAAACTTATCAATAAATTTTATGTAGTTAATTTTTTATTTATTTAGAGCACTAGATATCATTAATATATTATAATTGTTATTGTTTAGTTAAAACACACTTTTTTGATATCTATATGTTTATTACAACCGATCGATTTCGAAAGCTAAGCTTTCATTTTCAAGGATCGTTCTAAACTAAAAGTTACAAAAGTTGAAAATTAATATATAGTGACATTTTTGTAATTATAAATCTAAATGAAATCTAATAATAAGTTAAGACATTAAAGGAAGAATTATATAATCATAAAAATATTGAGAGAAGGATATATGATGCTGACTTTTTTTACTAGTTATATAACCGAAAAATGGGGGAGGAGATGTTTTTATCAATTATGTAAAGTATTATAATAAACCATTCAAAATTATAAATCTAACAATTATTAATACTTAAGAGTAAACACCTATTCTTATTGAGATTATTGACAAGTGGTGACAATTTGTGTTTAAAAAGGGGAGGAGGTCTAAATATTGAAACAATAAATGTTATAAAAAATTTTGTTCATTCATTGTTAATTATATAAACTTGAGGGTTTGTTGAAAGATCTACAAGATTAAATTATGTAATGATTTTGGAACTAAAGTATTTTGTGATATTAAGATTTAGGTATAAATTTTCAAAAAATATATTCAGAGATTAATTATTTTTACTACTAAACTAAATTATAAGATGTACAATCAAACAAAAAGCCAACTGAAAGGTAATAAAGTTATGGGTTTTGAGCATAAGGTTCGATTTTTAAGGTTTATTTATTATTATTATTTGCAAAGTTGAAACAATGAAGAATAGATTTGACCGTTATCAGCATTCATTAGATTATTGTTTGATTGTATCTCTATGGATTCTATTATTTCTAAGCGGCGGTTGTCTGTGCATTCTTTTACTAATCTCAGGTTATCGATGTTGAATTCATGTGTCTTTGTGATCATGTGCTCTGCTACTGATGACTCTGTTGGATTTTTCAGTCTTGTTGCTCTCTCATGTTCTTTGAATCTAGTGCCTATTGACCTTTTTGTCATACCAATATATACCGCTCCACAATCTTGGGTGTTGCATGTTATGGAGTAAATGCCTGATTTATGTGTTTTTTCTTCTCTGTCTTTTGTAGATGAGGTCAAACTACTTATTTTGCTGGTAGATTTTGTTATTACATCAAATCCTTTTTTGTGAAAAATGTTGGACATGGCTTCGGTAAGACACGGTACATATGTCAACACGGCTCTGTTCTTTGTTGTTTTCTCGGATGCTTTTAAAGTTGTGATGTTATAACGATGTTTCTTTTTAACCATTTTGTGGAGAATCTGGTCTATCCATATTTGTGTATATCCGTTTTCATCTGCTATTTTGTAGATAGTTGACAACTCGTTCTGGTAATCTATTTCTTCCATTGGTATGTTTATCAGTTTATATACCATGCTATTGAACGCTGCTCTTTTGTGTTGTTTGCTATGGCTGGAGTTTGAAGTGATGAGTCTCGTTGTAGCTGTTGGTTTCCTGTATATTTTGAATCCTATGCTGTTGTCTAATTTACGGTAAAGGGTGACTTCTAAGAATGGAATTTGGTTGTCTTTTTCTTCTTCGACGGTGAACTGGATCGCGGGTTCCCTAGAATTTAAAAAGGTGAGAGTATCTTTGATTTTTCTGTTATGGACAACGCAGAATATGTCATCTACATATCTGTGCCATATACGTGGGAATTCGATAGAGAGACTCAACTCTTTTTCAAAGTAGCACATATATAGGTTAGCTATGAAACTCGATATTGGGTTGCCCATTGCTACTCCTTTATGACAGTAATAGAATTTGTCTCGAAATTTGACATAGTTTTGGTCTATACATAATTGGCACAGGTTTATGTATAGGGATATTAATGGAATTGGTATATTTTCTTTGAGCAACCATGCTTCAAGATAAAAGATTGACTGTGCTTTAGGAATACTCGGGTACAGGGAGACGACGTCGAAAGAGACCATTATTTCATTTCGCTTTAATTTGATATCTTTTAGCTTTCTTGTTAATTCTATTGTGTTTTGAATGTCAAAGCCAACTGGAGGTTTTATGAGTTTAAATTGCTTTATTAGCCATTTTGCAATTTTCGAGGTTGGTGCGTTAACATTGGACGCAATAGGTCTCATTAGGTTGCCAGGCTTGTGAGTTTTTGGTAGGGCGTATAATATAGGGACCCTTGGGTTTGAAACTTTGAACGTGAGTGAGATGTGTTTGTTGTCTAATGTTATGGCTGCTTCTTTTGTGAGCTTAAGGACATCTGCGCACATGTGAGCTAGTGGTGATTTTGCGCATTCTTTGTAATCTCCCGTGTTAAGCATTTGAATAACTCGTTCATCGTACTCCTGTTTGTTAAGTATGATTATTGAGTTATTTTTATCTGCTTTAGTGAAAACAACGTCTTGCATCTTTTTAAGCTCGTTTAAAACACTATAAGGCTTAATGGTGGTCGGGATGTTTTGGGTTGTTGGGTTATGGTTTTTAATAACTGATTTTATATTTGATCTTATAACACTTTTTTCTTCTAAAGAGAGAGGTTTGATCACCACTTCAACATCTGTAACTATATCTTTTATTGGGATTTTGGGTTCTTGGATGGTAAAATTTAAACCGTGGTTGAGAAGTATTTCTTGATCACTGGTTAGAATGATTGACGATGAATTCTGGATGAAGTTTGGTATTAATTTTACTGTGGTGTAGGGACTTAAGGGCAATTGATTTTGTGAAAGTTGTAATTTTTTAAGTTTTTGTTGCAGTTTTATGTTTTTGTGTGCAATGCAATGATTTTTAATTTCATATACGTTACGTGTAAAATTCATCCAACATTCATGATCAATATTCGTATGTGTTTTTGTTAATTTTAGATGAAGTTCATAAAGTGTTAATTCATATTTATTAATTTTGGAATGAAGATACCTGATTTCTAGCTTTAACCAAATAAGTTTAGCTTTTTTTACTGCTGTTACTGCTCTATCGTTCCTCACATTAGTCTTGATGTGGATGAATGATGGGATCACTTTCACTTTTTTGCACTTTTTTAGAAAAAAGATGTCACTTTTGATTAATTCTATTTTAACTCTTAGTTTATGAAACTTATTAAGCTCTGGTTGGGTAGTATCCATTTTAATAGTTAATTTTTTATTTATTTAGAGCACTAGATATCATTAATATATTATAATTGTTATTGTTTAGTTAAAACACACTTTTTTGATATCTATACTGAAAAATCCAACAGAGTCATCAGTAGCAGAGCACATGATCACAAAGACACATGAATTCAACATCGATAACCTGAGATTAGTAAAAGAATGCACAGACAACCGCCGCTTAGAAATAATAGAATCCATAGAGATACAATCAAACAATAATCTAATGAATGCTGATAACGGTCAAATCTATTCTTCATTGTTTCAACTTTGCAAATAATAATAATAAATAAACCTTAAAAATCGAACCTTATGCTCAAAACCCATAACTTTATTACCTTTCAGTTGGCTTTTTGTTTGATTGTACATCTTATAATTTAGTTTAGTAGTAAAAATAATTAATCTCTGAATATATTTTTTGAAAATTTATACCTAAATCTTAATATCACAAAATACTTTAGTTCCAAAATCATTACATAATTTAATCTTGTAGATCTTTCAACAAACCCTCAAGTTTATATAATTAACAATGAATGAACAAAATTTTTTATAACATTTATTGTTTCAATATTTAGACCTCCTCCCCTTTTTAAACACAAATTGTCACCACTTGTCAATAATCTCAATAAGAATAGGTGTTTACTCTTAAGTATTAATAATTGTTAGATTTATAATTTTGAATGGTTTATTATAATACTTTACATAATTGATAAAAACATCTCCTCCCCCATTTTTCGGTTATATAACTAGTAAAAAAAGTCAGCATCATATATCCTTCTCTCAATATTTTTATGATTATATAATTCTTCCTTTAATGTCTTAACTTATTATTAGATTTCATTTAGATTTATAATTACAAAAATGTCACTATATATTAATTTTCAACTTTTGTAACTTTTAGTTTAGAACGATCCTTGAAAATGAAAGCTTAGCTTTCGAAATCGATCGGTTGTAATAAACATATAGATATCAAAAAAGTGTGTTTTAACTAAACAATAACAATTATAATATATTAATGATATCTAGTGCTCTAAATAAATAAAAAATTAACTATTAAAATGGATACTACCCAACCAGAGCTTAATAAGTTTCATAAACTAAGAGTTAAAATAGAATTAATCAAAAGTGACATCTTTTTTCTAAAAAAGTGCAAAAAAGTGAAAGTGATCCCATCATTCATCCACATCAAGACTAATGTGAGGAACGATAGAGCAGTAACAGCAGTAAAAAAAGCTAAACTTATTTGGTTAAAGCTAGAAATCAGGTATCTTCATTCCAAAATTAATAAATATGAATTAACACTTTATGAACTTCATCTAAAATTAACAAAAACACATACGAATATTGATCATGAATGTTGGATGAATTTTACACGTAACGTATATGAAATTAAAAATCATTGCATTGCACACAAAAACATAAAACTGCAACAAAAACTTAAAAAATTACAACTTTCACAAAATCAATTGCCCTTAAGTCCCTACACCACAGTAAAATTAATACCAAACTTCATCCAGAATTCATCGTCAATCATTCTAACCAGTGATCAAGAAATACTTCTCAACCACGGTTTAAATTTTACCATCCAAGAACCCAAAATCCCAATAAAAGATATAGTTACAGATGTTGAAGTGGTGATCAAACCTCTCTCTTTAGAAGAAAAAAGTGTTATAAGATCAAATATAAAATCAGTTATTAAAAACCATAACCCAACAACCCAAAACATCCCGACCACCATTAAGCCTTATAGTGTTTTAAACGAGCTTAAAAAGATGCAAGACGTTGTTTTCACTAAAGCAGATAAAAATAACTCAATAATCATACTTAACAAACAGGAGTACGATGAACGAGTTATTCAAATGCTTAACACGGGAGATTACAAAGAATGCGCAAAATCACCACTAGCTCACATGTGCGCAGATGTCCTTAAGCTCACAAAAGAAGCAGCCATAACATTAGACAACAAACACATCTCACTCACGTTCAAAGTTTCAAACCCAAGGGTCCCTATATTATACGCCCTACCAAAAACTCACAAGCCTGGCAACCTAATGAGACCTATTGCGTCCAATGTTAACGCACCAACCTCGAAAATTGCAAAATGGCTAATAAAGCAATTTAAACTCATAAAACCTCCAGTTGGCTTTGACATTCAAAACACAATAGAATTAACAAGAAAGCTAAAAGATATCAAATTAAAGCGAAATGAAATAATGGTCTCTTTCGACGTCGTCTCCCTGTACCCGAGTATTCCTAAAGCACAGTCAATCTTTTATCTTGAAGCATGGTTGCTCAAAGAAAATATACCAATTCCATTAATATCCCTATACATAAACCTGTGCCAATTATGTATAGACCAAAACTATGTCAAATTTCGAGACAAATTCTATTACTGTCATAAAGGAGTAGCAATGGGCAACCCAATATCGAGTTTCATAGCTAACCTATATATGTGCTACTTTGAAAAAGAGTTGAGTCTCTCTATCGAATTCCCACGTATATGGCACAGATATGTAGATGACATATTCTGCGTTGTCCATAACAGAAAAATCAAAGATACTCTCACCTTTTTAAATTCTAGGGAACCCGCGATCCAGTTCACCGTCGAAGAAGAAAAAGACAACCAAATTCCATTCTTAGAAGTCACCCTTTACCGTAAATTAGACAACAGCATAGGATTCAAAATATACAGGAAACCAACAGCTACAACGAGACTCATCACTTCAAACTCCAGCCATAGCAAACAACACAAAAGAGCAGCGTTCAATAGCATGGTATATAAACTGATAAACATACCAATGGAAGAAATAGATTACCAGAACGAGTTGTCAACTATCTACAAAATAGCAGATGAAAACGGATATACACAAATATGGATAGACCAGATTCTCCACAAAATGGTTAAAAAGAAACATCGTTATAACATCACAACTTTAAAAGCATCCGAGAAAACAACAAAGAACAGAGCCGTGTTGACATATGTACCGTGTCTTACCGAAGCCATGTCCAACATTTTTCACAAAAAAGGATTTGATGTAATAACAAAATCTACCAGCAAAATAAGTAGTTTGACCTCATCTACAAAAGACAGAGAAGAAAAAACACATAAATCAGGCATTTACTCCATAACATGCAACACCCAAGATTGTGGAGCGGTATATATTGGTATGACAAAAAGGTCAATAGGCACTAGATTCAAAGAACATGAGAGAGCAACAAGACTGAAAAATCCAACAGAGTCATCAGTAGCAGAGCACATGATCACAAAGACACATGAATTCAACATCGATAACCTGAGATTAGTAAAAGAATGCACAGACAACCGCCGCTTAGAAATAATAGAATCCATAGAGATACAATCAAACAATAATCTAATGAATGCTGATAACGGTCAAATCTATTCTTCATTGTTTCAACTTTGCAAATAATAATAATAAATAAACCTTAAAAATCGAACCTTATGCTCAAAACCCATAACTTTATTACCTTTCAGTTGGCTTTTTGTTTGATTGTACATCTTATAATTTAGTTTAGTAGTAAAAATAATTAATCTCTGAATATATTTTTTGAAAATTTATACCTAAATCTTAATATCACAAAATACTTTAGTTCCAAAATCATTACATAATTTAATCTTGTAGATCTTTCAACAAACCCTCAAGTTTATATAATTAACAATGAATGAACAAAATTTTTTATAACATTTATTGTTTCAATATTTAGACCTCCTCCCCTTTTTAAACACAAATTGTCACCACTTGTCAATAATCTCAATAAGAATAGGTGTTTACTCTTAAGTATTAATAATTGTTAGATTTATAATTTTGAATGGTTTATTATAATACTTTACATAATTGATAAAAACATCTCCTCCCCCATTTTTCGGTTATATAACTAGTAAAAAAAGTCAGCATCATATATCCTTCTCTCAATATTTTTATGATTATATAATTCTTCCTTTAATGTCTTAACTTATTATTAGATTTCATTTAGATTTATAATTACAAAAATGTCACTATATATTAATTTTCAACTTTTGTAACTTTTAGTTTAGAACGATCCTTGAAAATGAAAGCTTAGCTTTCGAAATCGATCGGTTGTAATAAACATATAGATATCAAAAAAGTGTGTTTTAACTAAACAATAACAATTATAAATTTTATGTACATTTTCAACATCTAGAGAATTTTGGTTCATAATTTAGGTGTTAATTTAATGGTATGAAAAATGTTACGTTAATCACATTTACATTTTTATTTAAAAAATAACTAACAAATTTAATTTAAATAAAAAAGCTTTCTGATTTAGATAAATAAACTCGATTTACATTTTAAAAAGCCAATAAGTGCTTAAAATAATCTTTACTATTTTAGTTATAAGGAAACAAAGTTGTGAACTTCGGTATAAATGTTACGTTAGTCACTTTGGAATGACCCTATATATATATATATATATATATATATATATATATATATATATATATATATATATATATATATATATATATATATATATATATATATATATATATATATATATATATATATATATATATATATATATATATATATATATATATATATATATATATATATATATATATATATATATATATATATATATATATATATATATATATATATATATGTATATATATTAGACATGACCTAACTTATCAAGTTGTTATTTATATCCCTCCCACCGACTAATTATGTTCCATTCGACTCAAATATGAAGCATATGCAGTTTTACTGAAATCGGAAAATAATTACCCACCGCGCAGTGGCGTCGAAGATAAGAAATTAGCAGAATAAAAGTATTTTTTATTTTTATCAGATATAATCATCTTAAAACATAATATATCTCATTATTTTAATTTTTTTATCAAAAGTCAATTCATTTACGATTCCAACGAGCCTAAGTATGTAGAAATATATCTTAGGAAAGCGTTTTTATCGAATTTCTTCTTCTTAAATCCAAAAAAAAAATTTCATCGAAAATTCAGCAAAAGTAAATTTTTATGTTAGATTTTATTTTGAGATACTTGCATGCGCAGCATTAAAACAAAAATAATGAAAAAAAAAACACAATGAAAGGATATCGAAAAAGAAGTTACGGTTACTACGGGCTGTTTATGATCTCAAATTTGGAAAGACCACAGCACCCGATATTTTGCTGTTCAACAAATTTCAGAAGGCATAGGACGATGGTAAAATTAATCCAAAAATGTTCAAAAGTGGAATATCTGACAAAAAACTGGGAAACAAAATACCAAAACACACGTGTGAAGCAGTTTATTTTTTGTCATGAAGAGTTGAAAAAATCACACCCACGCAGCGACTATAAAGAATTTTTGGAAGCTACATTGATTTTTCTTAGCAAAACCATTGAGAATTACAAATTTAAATGTCCAGGTCCGACAAGTCATGCCCGCTGGATGGCTAAAGCCATTTATCTCTTGAAGATATTTATGTTTCGTGATCAGTATGATATTGCAGTTGGAGATTTAAATAAAGTTCGAGACGTTTGCATTTTTCTGACTATGTTGTATGTAAAAGTATGGTTCAAATGCATAGATGGAGCAGCAGCTGCAAATCAGATCAGATCTGATCAATCAATCAGATTTGGATTTCATCAAATCGGCCATCGCTTATAAAAAATTGACAAAAGAGTTTCAGAAGGAATTTGTTATCATCTTTACTATTTAACGGAAGAAAATATTGGCATGGCTTTTTCGACCCAGAGATCTCGTTTGATGAAAAACGAAAAATGGCTCAACACCTTGAGGTCACAGCACGAGACATCCCCATCGCACTCCAAAATCGCAAAAAAGATTTTGACGCAGTCAAACATATACACCTTTTTGCTAATAAGAACATCAGTGATTTTGTCACAGAAAAAACTCAGAGTTTTTTTAATCGATTTAGAATTTGTATTGATTTTTTGCTACATGACCCATCGGAATGGTCAACAAATGAAGATTTCGTCAAAGCAACTTTGTTTTGCCAAAGTTTGCATGTAATTATTAATGATACCACCGAACGCGATGTTAAGTTGATGACGGAATACAACAACATTCTAACTAAAGACGAGGACGGTACATAATACACCATTGAGGTGGTCGAAAACTACAGAAAAGGAAACTACAGGTGGTCGAAAAGTACTTGCACCTAAACATTTCAATACTTGATTGTGTACTATAGCGCGCATACCTGTTGTAATGTGCTTATAATTTCGTATAACCAAGACAAGACATTTATGTCTGTTATACGAATTTTTCTTGAAAAATATATATGTCTGTCGAACTACGTAGTTCTAAGCAAAAAATATACCTAAAAGGTAACCCAAAACTTCCTTTAAATGGACAAGCTCTCGTATAGTATTGTTGTGTAATATATTGTTTTTTAATATAATACATTTCATACGAAAACAAAAAACAATTTTTGTGCCAAAACTGAATAATTCTATAGACACGTTTGGAATATTATTTTAGATTGAAAACTCAAGACAAAGTGCAAATTCTCTGCTGTGATACTATAACCGCTTCGAAAACACATCGTATGTGTGTGCGTTGAAAAAAATCCATATAGAAAAACTTATTTTCGCTTGCAACCATCACATGTACGAGCTAGTGTAAAAAAATCTTTTTGAAGTGAAATAAAACAAGTGCGTATAATAATCCCGGACATTCCACGTTTTCGAAAAATTAGAGATCATTGGCAAAAAGTTGATCTCCATATAATAGAATGCTATAGAGAAAAGGTAGAATGGTGCCTGTTTCCAAATTTGATAAATTGAAAGTAGATTAAATAATAATAGAAATAAGAATTAAAAAGGAGATATCAATGCTTAAAGCATTTCACCTGTATCGTTCAGATACAGCTAAAAGAGCGGTCTAATTAATGCAGGACTTTCATTGTTTAATTACAATTGAGGCAATATTTGTTATGTTGCGTACAAAAGCACAACATGTTATATCCGGACTGTAAACAGCAAACATTGAAAAGAAAATATACTTAGTAATAGTTGTTGTAATGAAAAATAATATTAAAATATGGAGGGACTGAAATCTCAAGTTTTAAGATATCAAGACTTCGGTCTGGGTTAAGTATTTTGATATAGTTTTCGGCAAAAAACTTTTATGAGGACATTGCTTTTAGTTTTGGGCAGCGATGTATGTCAAACATAAAACTCTTTGTTAAAGTATAAATATTTTTTTATTTCTGTTTAGAAATTTATTACAAAACTAACATGAAATATTAATAAGTGCCGGAAAATTATAACAGATCATAAATTAATATAACTTAGTGAAAAGATGAAACACTCAGCAAACTACTCAAAAACCTCTTCATTTAGCGTTTCAAGAAAATATTACAAAACCAAATATTCATGGTTCTTTCAAAATTCAAAAAATATTCTAAAATTAAAATAAAATAAAAAATTTAAACTCTTTTTAAAGTTCTAAAAATATTCCAAAAATTATTACAAAATCAAAGATTGAAACTTTTTTCAAAAATTCAAAAATTTTTAAAATATTCCCAAAATTATAACAAAATCAAAAATTTCCATGTCCAATTTCATGTTCGATAACATTTCCTGTCAAACATCTAATTAATTTCATATTGTTCCAAAAAATTAAGTAAAATGAAAATCATTCTTTTGACACACTTGACAACATTTTTTTGACAAACTTATAATACAATATTCTAGATTTTGGTTTCACATACCAATACCGACCATCAAAATTTATCCGAATTCAATGTTCCTATTCGTAATCACTTAAAATGAACGTTTTTAAGCAAAAAATAGACAAATTTCCTTGTTTTAACACACTTGACGATTTTTTTTGACACACTTCCCGTACAATTATCGAGCACATCGTCCTTTTGGCTCTTACAATTGAGAAACCCTATTTTTAGAAACAAAAATTTTTGAGATCCCTTTCAGCGCTTTTCTAGATTTCGTCGGTTGTGACGGCAGACAGACATACAGTTTTTTTTTAGAATCAGTAAGTCCTAAAACGTCAGAAATGCCAATAAATGGGGTAAGAATTTCATTTTTGACTCGAGAATGTAATACTTAGGACTTTCAGACCGAAGTAATATTTTTTTCTAATTCATTGGCGTTTTATTTATTGAGAGTAAAATAATTTCTCAAATAATTACACAGTAATTGCAGTAAAAGCTCGTATGTTAAAGTTCAACTTCAAGTCGGCACAGGTTATCGTCATCCAATCGCAGTAAAACTTTTAATTTATATATATATATATATATATATATATATATATATATATATATATATATATATATATATATATATATATATATATATATATATATATATATATATATATATATATATATATATATATATATATATATATATATATATATATATATATATATATATATATATATATATATATATATATATATATATATATATATATATATATATATATATATATATATATATATATATATATATATATATATATATATATATATATATATATATATATATATATATATATATATATATATATATATATATATATATATATATATATATATATATATATATATATATATATATATATATATATATGTTATATATATATATATATATATATATATATATATATATATATATATATATATATATATATATATATATATATATATTTTAAAAAAAAGATTTTTGGTTAAAGCCAATAAATAATTAATATATTATTTTTTACCCAACAATAGTTTCGGTTTATTTAAACCATCTTCAAGGATACAATTATACAAAAATGAAAACAAGCTTTGTTCAACAAAAAATTGACATAAATAAATAAAGAAAATCTTTGAAAAATAACAAAAAAAAAACGCTAACTATAATGCAAAATAGTAAAAGAAAAACAAACAATTATACAATTCAAAACATAATAAAAAATATGGCAGTTAAAGTTTGAACTTTCTTTCTAAACTTCATTTTTCTAAAATGTTTAGCTTCATAGAACAAAATCATAAATGTTACTTAAAAAATCTGTATCCGTTTGTATGTTCATACAATTTTTATTTTGTTTAATACGAATCATTTCTAAAATCCTACGTCTGTTTAAATTTGATTCTTTATCCAAAATTTTAAAATTTTGAAGGGGTAGATTAGCATTACAGCTTTTTTTGTGACTTGATAGTGCGCTCATATTGTCAATTTGCTTTTTTGCGTCGTTGAGATGTTGTTTGAAACGTTTACCTAGATATTGTTTTGTTTGGCCTAAATATGATTAACCACATCCACAATCAGCTTGGTAAACCAAATTCGATTGAAGATTAATGGGTATTTTATCTTTTAATTTAGTAAAAATGGTGTTATATAACGTTTTATTAGCTGTTCCGACTACTTCAAAATTAAATTTTTTCAGCAAATGTTTAACTTGTTCAAAAAGAGTTTTTACATATTGTAAAATCATGTAAATTTTGTTGTTGTTATTAATGGATGTTTTATTTTAAAATTATTTTTTCTTTGCTATAAATTTGTTGATTAACTAATTTCTGTATAAAATTTTTTGGATAATTGTTTTTTTCTAGAGTTTCGAAAAGTAGTTTAAAATTTTTAATATGGAATTTCGGATCAGATAATTTCAAAATTTTTTGAACCATTAAGGTAACAGTGTTTCTTTTATAAGATAGAGGCGGCCATGAATCAAAATTTAAATATCGCCCTGACCAGGTTTTTTTGTGGAACCAATCAGTAGCTAGCTGTCCGTTACTTGAACGGTGTATGACTAAATCCAAAAACGGTAAACAGCAATCAATTTCTGTTTCTAGAGTAAACTGTATTTTGTTGTTAAAACTATTAAATTTTGATAGAAAGTCTTGAATTTTATTTTTTGGAATTGCCGTTAAAATGTCATCTACATATCGGAAGAAAAAAGGTGGTCTTATGTCCATATATTTTAAAACGGTTTCTTCAACGTATTCCATAATTAAATTTGCGCAAGAAAGACTCACAGGAGAACCCATTGGACTTCCAAAAATTTGTCTATAGGCCTGTTGGTTGTATGTAAATTCGCAGTTATTTAAAACTAACTCCAATGCATCCACAAACTGAAATTTTGTTAATTTAAGTTTATTTAATTTTTTTATTTCCATCCAATTTCGTTTAACAAGCTGAATTACTAGTTTACTATCAATATTAGTAAACAAAGATACTACATCTAAAGATATTAAAATGTAGTCCTCTGGCAAATGGTAATCTCCTAATTTTTCTTTTAAGTCTTCCCCATTTTTTATAAAAGTGTTTGTTCTTCCCACAAATTTATTTAAAATACCAGATAAAAATGACGACAAATTATAGAGAGTGGTTCCAATAGAACTCACAATTGGGCGAAGAGGTATACCGACCTTATGAACTTTCGGTAAACCATACAAAGAAGCAGGAATACCATTATAAGATCTTAACCATTTTCCTTGTTGTTCAGTTATTCTTACTTCTGTTTCCCAAGTCATTATCATATTATTAAGAAGGTTTTGAACACTTGATATCGGTACTTTGACAGTTTTCTGATAAGAAGACTCATCTTGTAATAAGGTTTGTATTTTTAACTCGTAATCACTTTTTTGCATATTCATATTTCTTTCAAAATTCCAAAAATATTGTAAAAAATAAATAAAATCAAACTTTTTCCGAAATCCTAAATATATTCCAAAAATTATTACAAAATCAAAGATTAAACTTTTTTCAAAAATTCTGAAAAGATTGCAAAAATTATACAAAATGGAGGGATCAGTTTTTTGCAATGAATATTGCAAAAATTATACAAAATATTACGCATGGAGGGATCAGTTTTTATTAATTTGTTTATTTTTTTTCTATTTTTTGATCCACGGGTGTGACTACCCCGCGTACTCCAGTCCCTGCTATTGGCATATGAGTTAACGTGAGATATCACATACCACTGGCAATAACAGTGAGGTATCACTAGCCAAGGTAATATCTTAGGGGTGCAGGCGGATGAACTGTATTCAGTCAACGGTAGCACTCTCAAGCTTAGCTAATGAATATTCCTTGATGCTGGAACGCTGTAGCTTGCTAGAAGAAACGAGCCTTCATATAACTATATATCTGAGCTTTAATCATTGAAAAATATACTGCGTCCCATAATCAAGGACTATGCCATTAGCTGGACTATTGGCAAACCAATTTTAATTTTGTTCCTGCAAATTTTTAAAAAAAATTTGCTTTTTATCTCTTATTTTATTTTTATTTTCCCTATCCTATCACGAAATATTGGCCTATGTCATATTTTATATGTGATAGGATTTATGGTTTAGTTATCCATTATTTAACAAAAAAATATTAAAAAAAAAAACAGATTTGCGTCCATTAATATCCTTTGAACGCATGTTGTTGTGGGACCTTGGTCTTAAAAGGATTTTATGTGTTGTTGTGAGTTGTGACACATATTGTAATGCCTACTACACATCACATTTTATTAAAAAAAAAAAATCAAAAATTGAAACCTTTTTCAAAATTCCAAATATTCCAAAAATTAGAATAAAAACATTTAAACTTTTATCTAAATTCTAATAAAATTCCAAAAATTCTTAAAAATCCAAAAATTGAAACTTTTTTCAAAATTCTAAAAATATATATAAAATCAGAAAAATTTTTTTTTTAAATTCTAAAAACATTCCAAAAATTGGAATAAAATCAAATATTTAAACTTTTTCTAAATTCTAATAATATTCCAAAATTTCTTAAAAATACAAAAATTCAAACTTTTTCCAAAATTAAAAATATTGCAAAAATTATAACAATATCAAAAATTGAAACTTTTTCCAAAATTACAAAAATTATAATAAAATAAAAAATTTAAAATTTTTTAAAATTCTAAAAATATTCCAAAAATTCTTACAAACTTTTTCAAAATTCCAAAAATATTCAAAAACTATAACAAATTCAAAGATGTCCATGTCCAATTTCATTTCATTTTCAGCAAACTATTCAAAAACCTTCAATTTAGCGATTCGAGAAAATATTACAAAATCACGAATTCATATTTCTTTCAAAATTCCAAAAATATTGCAAAATTATAATAAAATCAAACTTTTTCCAACATTCTAAAAATATTGCAAAAATTATTACAAAATCAAAAATTGAAACTTTTTTCAAAATTCCAAAAATTATAAAAAATCAAAAATTTAAAATTTTTCAAAATTCCTAAAATATTCCAAAAATTTTTACAAAATCAAAAATTAAAACTTTTCCAAAATTCTAAAAATTTTGCAAAAATTATTACAAAATCAAAAATACCTACTTTTTTCAAAATTCCAAAAATATTTCAAAAACTATAACAAATTCAAAAATTTCCATGTTCAATTTCATTTTCAATTACTTTTACGTCATAAAAACAGCTACATTTTTTTCCCCAAAAAACTGGATAAAAAAATCAATGAAATCATTTTTTGACACGCTTGACATTATTTTTTTGACAAACTTATAACGCCATACTTCTCTATAATAATAATATATCTTCACGTCATAAGAATTATTTATTTTATATTTTCCAAAAAATTGGGTAAAAAATAAATAAAAATCTTTCTTTTGACACACTTGACAACATTTTTTTGACAAACTTATAATGCCATAGTTCTCAATAATAATAATAAAATTTATTTGAAACAAAATTTTAATTTAATTTTTTTTTTCTAAAAATTGGGTAAAATAATAAATAAACTTTCTTTTGACACACTTGACAACATGTTTTTGACAAACTTATAATGCAATAATCTAGATTTTGATCTCACATACCAATCCCGACCATCAAGATTTGTCGAAGTTCAATGTTCCTACTCGTAATCACTTAAAGTGAACGTTTTTTAAGCAAAAAAATTGCTAATTTTCTTGTTTCGACACACTTGACGATTTTTTTGACACACTTCCGGTACAGTTATCGAATACAGTGTCCTTTCGGACCTGTCTCTTGAGTATACCTATTTTAGAAAAAAATAAATAAAAAATAAAAAAGTAAAAACCTGAAGATGGGATGGGAACTGTTGTAAAACCGTACTAAATGTTTATGTACCAAGTTTTATCCAATTCGCTTATCAGGTACATATGTTAATGAGGTTTTCAAAAAAACAGGTGCTCCAGCCACCACCCCCTCCCCCCCTACTTTGTTCACTATCGTGAAAAAACTAATCAGTTCCTTGCCATACATGTTTGCATCTTTTTCCAAAGTGTCATGAAGATTTATTCACGAACGAATGCTGTGTGCTCCCAAAAAACATTGAAAAAATGCTGACACAATAAACAGGGATTCGGGAGGCCGCCCACCACTTATCCCAATATTGTCCAAAAACTAATCAATTCTTTGTCATTCAAGTCTCCATCTTTTTTCAAAGTGTCATTAAAATTGATTGATGAATGAAGTCGGTTAGCTCCCAACAAATTCTGAAAAACAAAGTGTAAAAAGTCAGCAGCTATATGGCGGTGGACTCCCCGCCACTTTGATCAATGTGTACCAAAAGGTGATAATTATCTTCTCACGGTAATTGAAACCCTTTGCATAAGTTTGATCATAATCACTTTATTATTGTAGGCTGTAGTCTGCATAAAGACACTGAAAAAAATTAAAAAATTGCAAAAAGTTTTTTTACCGGAAGTTGAGATGCAGAACTGTTGTGAACCTTACTTAATGTTTATATATCAAGTCTCACCTAATTCGATTGGCAGGTACAGATGTTATTGAGGTTCCCAAAAACAGCCGCTCGTGGGACCCCACACTACTCTGTTCACTATCGCTCAAAAACTAATCAGCTTCTTGCCATACAAATTTGAATCTTTTTCCAAAGTGTCATCCAAGTTCATTCATGAACGAATGTTGTATGCTCCCAACAAACATTGAAAAAATTGTGACACAGTAAACAGGTGTTAGGGGGGTCCCCCACCACTTATCCCAATATTATTCAAAATCTAATCAGTTCTTTATCATTTAAGTCTCCATCTTGTTCTAAGTGTCATTAAAATTGATTGATGAATGAAGTTTGTATGCTCCCAACAAACTTTAAAAACAAAGTGTATAACGGGAATTTTTTTTCAGGGTTAGATATTGTTGATGTTATTCAACCAAATAAAAAAATAACAGCTCGTTCCATGAAGAAATTGAACTTTGAATAAAAATACTGATATGTTGATGCTTATAATATTCTGCTCCTTATATTTATATCCTCATATTTTTATGTTTTCTTGAGAATCACTAATCAAATCAAATCCAATAACATTTTTTTTGATTTGGATGTATTACGGTTAGACCACTAATATTTTTATTTATATTTTCACAATTTTCTTTTCGTTTAACCTTAATGGTTTTAATCTTCTCAATTTTTTTTCCCTTTTGAAATTAAAATCAACCAAAAAAAGTCAGGCAAGTGCGAATATAATTCGCTCGCTGAGGGTTCCGTGTATATAATATGAGAAAAAAACAGTTTTTGTAAGTATAGTTTCAAGTTGGGTTGAATCTTACCCAAAGCTGTTTATGGTGGCTAAAGAAAGCTTCAATAACGCCAGCTTCTAAATTATTTATATTGGAAAATACATTATCAATTGTGGTAGCCTCAACTGTTGTTGGTTCATGAATTTTTCTTTGTAAATTTTTTTGTAGAAAATAGTTTGAGAGCCAGTTTTGAGGATTTTTATTGAAACCAACGGAAAAAACGGAGAAAAAGTGTCGTCAAATTATTTCCAACGAGTGCATTGTTAACACAGTCGAGTGATTTGTCTACTGAACATTGGGGAGATCGGTATAGTATACCAACAGGATTTGTACTTCAGCTAGTTGAACATTCACAATGACTGCCAGCAGAGCTAAACTCAAAGTGATGGTGGCTACTATTTTTCTGCACTGGTGGTACTGTATCAGACTTAACGAAAAGAACAGATCCCCAACCTCGATTAACTTGACTGTAACAATTTTCTAGTTCAACAGTAGTTCAATAGTTCAAAAATTTCAAAAATGTTTGTAATTAGTGATCAACTTCACAGAGAACATTTGCAATGCAACCATATTAAATGATAATCTATCGAATAGCAAACAGGTATCTGGTATGTTATTGCATAATTTTTCAACCTAACGCCTTTCGCCTGAAGTTTAGTTCATCTGACTTGTTAAACTGTGTTGATCTAATCTGATCTTGTTTGTTCATTTCTTTACTTCGTTTCACTCAATATTTACTATAATATACATTTCCTACAACGTAGTAAAATTTATCCTCTTCTACGATTATTTTACGTGAATAGTCCTTCACAAAACACAATTTTAGAATTTTAATCAAATGAATCAAAACCGAAAAAAACGAAAACTATAAAAAAATTGTTTTGGACTAAAAAAATTCACCTTTCATATGCCGAGTGGGGGTCAAAAATTATTTTTTGTCAAAATTTCCACTCTCAACCCCCTCAAAATAACATTTGAAATGATGATCCGACCGCTATAGTTTTCATTCAATCTTTACAACATTGCCCATAACCATGAATATTTTCAAATATTTTTCTTTTGTAATGTTCGAAGTTAAGGGGGAGGACAGGAATTTTTTTTCACATTTTTTAATATAACTCAAAAACTGCGCTTTTGAAAATTACATAAAAAATTGTTTTGGACTAGAACAAAATCAACCTTTCATATGATACCCTACTCAACAAGGTCAAAAATAATTTTTTTTCAAAATTTCCACCCTCAACCCCATCAAAATAACATTAGAAATGATGAGCTAACCGCTATAGTTTTCATTCAATCTTTACAACATTTCCCATAACCATGAATTTTTCCAAATTTTTTCTTTTGTAATGTTCGAAGTTAAGGGGGGGGGACAGGAAATTTTTTTCACATTTTTTTACATAACTCAAAAGCTGCGCTTTTTAAAATTACATAAAAAATTGTTTTGGACTAGAAAAAAATCAATCTTTCATATGACACCCCAATCGACTTGGTCAAAAATAATTTTTTTTCAAAATTTCCACCCTCAACCCCCTCAAGATAACATTTGAAATGATGAGTTGACCGCTATAGTTTTCATTCAATCTTTACAACATTTTCCATAACCATGAATTTTTTCAAATTTTTTCTTTTGTAAAGTTCGAAGTTAAGAGGGGGGGACAGGAAATTTTTGTCACATTTTTTAACATAACTCAAAAACTTCGCTTTTGAAAATTGCAAAAAAAATTGATTTATACTTGACAAAAAATCACCTTTCATATGACACCCCACTCAACAAGGTCATAAATAATTTTTCTTCAATATTTCCACTCTCAACCCCCTCAGAATCACATTTGAAATGATGAGCCGACTGCTATAGTTTTGATTCAATCTTTACAACATTGACCATAATTATGAATTTTTTCAAATTTTTTCTTTTGTAATGTTCGAAGTTAAGAGGGGGGGACAGGAAATTTTTGTCACATTTTTTAACATAACTCAAAAACTGCGCTTTTAAAAATTGCAAAAAAAATTGGCTTGGACTAGAAAAAAAATCACCTTTCATATGACACCCCACTCACTGAGGTCAAAAATAATTTTTTTTCAAAATTTCCACTCTCAACCCCCTCAGAATCACATTTGAAATGATGACCCGACCGCTATAGTTTTGATTCAATCTTTACAACATTGACCATAACCATGAATTTTTTCAAATTTTTTCTTTTCTAATGTTCGAAGTTAAAGGGGGGGGGACAGGAAAGACAATACCCGTTTATGGCAATATCAAAAAAACTAAGCAGTCGAAAAATCATTGAAATTTTTTTTTGAAATATTTTGAACTTTCTCGATTTTTCTAGACCAAACTCGATTCCTTACAAAAAACTTTTGTTTTACTATCTCCTTATCTATGTTCATAAAATATAGGTTAAAACAAATATTTGAATTTTTTTGTTATCAGTAGGCGTGGAAAAACACGTTTAAAAACTGTAGAAAATTTCAAGTTGATAGCACTTATAGTTTGTGAGTAAATTGATTATGTAGAAATTCGGACGGACACCGAAGTCTCACCAATAGGGTACCGTTTTTACTTTTTTAAAATACGGAACCCTAAAAACACAGGAATCACATCAGAAATTATCTTTAATTATTATTTTTTTTTTTGTTTTAAAACTTTCTTTTCATTTTTGTTTTTTTTTTTTAAAAACCACATACATTTTTTTTGAACTTTTGATTATAAATATATACATATATAATTTTTTTTTTTATTAATGGAAAACAAAAAAAGCACAAAACTAAATACTATAACTTTTCTTTGTATTTTATATAAAAAAACCAAACAATTTATCTCAAAATAATTCCTTCAAAAAACAAATCAATAAATCAATAAAAAAAAATCCCAGCGGCAGGTATATCCACTAGAAATAGGTAGATTTCGGGGCCAGACGGTTTTGTGTCCAAATAAAATTAGATAAGTCAGATTAGTTTAAATAAAAAATATAAGTAGAAACAGAATAATTCAAAAAAATTATCGAACCAAATTAAATACATTATCCGAACTAACTCAATCAATACAATTTCGGAACAGTTTTATTTAAGTTGGTTTAAACTACTTTTAATAACATATTAAATCCACCAAAGATCAAATGAACTACGTCACAACTACAATTATACCATCACACATAATTTATAACATTATCAAACAATTTTATTTCAAAATCATCTTTTGTTGTTGTGTTTTTTTGTTCTTATTTAATCTTTTTTCAAACGGTTACTTAGTAAAAAAATAAAAACAAAAGAGATTTTGATAATTTTTCTATGGTATTAAATGGGTTGATATTTTTCTTGTAAGGGTTGCATTATAATGCTTATAAAAATGGAACCTTTTGGGTTAGAAAGCTGAAATTTTTTGAGGCTATAGTTGAAAAGTATGTTTAAAAGCCAAGATGAATTTAAATAACATAAACTGCAACATGATGAAAGCATTGCCTTTTGCGTTTGTTTTTATTTCAACAGCCGTAGGGTCTCAACCGTTAGATTTAAACTATTATTTTTGAAAATTTTGGAAAGATTTATATTTTAAATACGTGAAAAAAAGTTTTCAACTATGAGCTTGGCCATTTCAGCTAGATCAAGGGCAGCAAAATTTAGCAAATTTTTGAAACAGCTGATTTTTGAGGAACCTGAAACGCCAAAGTAGTCATCTGAATAAAAATGATAGAAATATGTTCAAATATTCAATATTTATAAATTTTATTAAAATATTATGATTCAAACGGAAGTTATAGCGCCCTAGATTATTCGACATTTTAGGCTCTAGCCGCTTAACTGGTACCCGGATATGGCCAGTTCACGAACTTGTTCAAGACATTATTTGCCGGAACACATACAAAAAATTATTTTGGTGTAGGTCGAAAAATGCGACCGTGAGAGTGCCGCCAAATTCCGTTATATCTCATATCGTTATATATATATATATATATATATATATATATATATAAATTTTTTTTTCATTTTGATTTTCCGTCTCCGCTTATCATATATAGTCATTTGGCACCAAAATTTTTCCGAAATTCCGAGATGAAGCACATACCAATAGGTAGATTTTTATATGAAATCTACCTAAAAATAAACAAAGTAATCAAGAATTAATTAAAGGTAATTATTCTTCAAGAACTAATCAAAAATTGAATTCCCGAAACAAAATTACAATCTCTTATAACTAAATTAAACGGATTCTATATATTATATTCTATATATGTATTCTTCTATATACAAAACAATTTAAACAAGTTTAAAAGTTTAAAAAAAAAAGTTTAATTAAATTTTAACCTGTTACATCGGATCGTGATTAGGATTAAGAAATTTAATCAAAGAGAAGCGAAATTCAATATCCTCTTTGATTAGATTTCTGTTCTTTTACAGAAACAAAAATGTACTATTTATACCATTATTAACTTTTTTTTTTTATTTAACTGTAGGAAATCATACTAAAAATCTTGAGAAATCAAACGTAATAACAACTTTTGTTCAGCGTAAATATATTAGTCACTGACAAAAAAATAGCTCATAAGCTCATAATTAAATAATCATACAATTAGCCGACTCTTTTGGTCCTTGAACTAATTGATAATATAAATCAAACAAAAAAAAGGTATATCCGCTAGAAATAGGTAGATTTCGGGGCCAGATGGTTTTGTGTCCAAATAAAATTAGATAAGTCAGATTAGTTTAAATAAAAAATATAAGTAGAAACAGAATAATTCAAAAAAATTATCGAACCAAATTAAATACATTATCCGAACTAACTCCATCAATACAATTTCGGAACAGTTTTATTTAAGTTGGTTTAAACTACTTTTAATAACATATTAAATCCACCAAAGATCAAATGAACTACGTCACAACTACAATTATACCATCACACATAATTTATAACATTATCAAACAATTTTATTTCAAAATCATCTTTTGTTGTTGTGTTTTTTTGTTCTTATTTAATCTTTTTTCAAACGGTTACTTAGTAAAAAAATAAAAAAAACAAAAGAGATTTTGATAATTTTTCTATGGTATTAAATGGGTTGATATTTTTCTTGTAAGGGTTGCATTATAATGCTTATGAAAATGGAACCTTTTGGGTTAGAAAGCTGAAATTTTTTGAGGCTATAGTTGAAAAGTATGTTTAAAAGCCAAGATCAATTTAAATAACATAAACTGAAACATGATGAAAGCATTGCCTTTTGCGTTTGTTTTTATTTCAACAGCCGTAGGGTCTCAACCGTTAGATTTAAACTACTATTTTTGAAAATTTTGGAAAGATTTATATTTTAAGTACGTGAAAAAAAGTTTTCAACTATGAGCTTGGCCATTTCAGCTAGATCAAGGGCAGCAAAATTTAGCAAATTTTTGAAACAGCTGATTTTTGAGGAACCTGAAACGCCAAAGTGATCATCTGGATAAAAATGATAGAAATATGTTCAAATATTCAATATTTATAAATTTTATTAAAATATTATGATTCAAACGGAAGTTATAGCGCCCTAGATTATTCGACATTTTAGGCTCTAGCCGCTTAACTGGTACCCGGATATGGCCAGTTCACGAACTTGTCCAAGACATTATTTGCCGGAACACATACAAAAAATTATTTTGATGTAGGTCGAAAAATGCGACCGTGAGAGTGCCGCCAAATTCCGTTATATCTCATATCGTTATATATATATATATATATATATATATATATATATATATATATATATATATATATATATATATATATATATATATATATATATATATATATATATATATATATATATATATATATATATATATATATATATAAATTTTTTTTTCATTTTGATTTTCCGTCTCCGCTTATCATATATAGTCGTTTGGCACCAAAATTTGTCCGAAATTCCGAGATGAAGCACATACCAATAGGTAGATTTTTATATGAAATCTACCTAAAAAACCTCAACTTAGATACTTCAGTAGCCTATGGCAACATTAGCCTGAGCAAAACTTAAAGTTAAAAGTCTAAATCAAATGAAATAAATAAAAAATAATTAACCAGTAATCAACCGTTTTGGCAAAGTAAAGTTAAGAAGAAAAAAAAAATTATGTTATTTACGAAAGATTCCTCAGAACCGATAAAACTCTGAAGTAAAAAAATTATACTCTTACGAAAAAATACAGCAGATTTCCACAGCTAGATGTTTTTGGTGATATTATTATTCTATTTGAATCAATTTGACATTGATATTTTATTGTGATGAACAGTCTTCATCCATAGCTTATGGAAAAATTATATAAAATAAAAAAAATTATAATTAATAAACATTTTGTCTTTTTTTTTTTGAAATTTGGTTGATACATATTTTAGGTATTTTCGTGATGACACAAAGTTCATCCATAGCTTTAAAAATTAAAAAAAAATAATTAATAAACAAAAATTTTTTTAAATGTAATAAATTACAAGTTAACAGAATTTAAATAATAAAAAAAAATGAAATCATAAGTCTTATATTTAATTTAGAAAAGGAAAAGAAAATAAAAAAATATAATAAGATGAATTCAATTTCAAACCATTTGATAGTTGCCATAATAATAATTATTATTTCACGTCAATACATAAACAAATTAATAACGATTGAATGATATGAAACGAAGTTAGAAAGAATATAACTTAGAAAATTAATCTATAAAGAAAGATAAAAAAAATTAATTAGAATATATTAATTTAATTTCATTGAGTTACTGCCAAACAAAAAAAAACATTATATTTGCATATCGTGACACAACCCATTACCTCATCGTTCATAAATTATTCACTAACAAAAATGTTAACCTACTGTCAGCTAATACTATCTGCCTTAAAATCTTTAGTATGAAATGCTCCAATTTCTTTTTTATTCATGTCTTGGAGTTGATAAACGTTTTTACCTAGTTTCGACTTAATCTGACACTTTATCCATTTAGGAGCAAGTTTGGCACTAAAATTTTGTGAAGCGTCTGAATGTTGAAAATTTCTTTTCCACACAACATCACCTACCTGGTGGTCTCTAGCAGTGGAACGCAAATTATAGTAATGAGCATATCTTGAATAAGCTTTGGCTAAATTCTCTTTAACCAAGTTGTTTATGTTAGTAAAATTCTCTTTTAACTTTTGAACTCTAGCTTTGATGTGATCTGTTTGATCCGTCTTACTCAGTTCATCAGATTTGGTTGATCCATAACCATAATGAAAAAATTCCCTTCCAAAGTTCAAGAAGTATGGAGTGTACCCTGTAGAGTCATGTCGAGCCGTACGTATAGCACATGCAATTTTATGGAGTTGTTTATCCCATTCTTTATGGTCTTCCTTTAAATATGATCAAATAGCTGACAATATCACACGATTTATTCGTTCAGCTGGGTTGTTCTGCGGATGATAATGTGCATTTCGATAATGATGAACTCCGTTATCTTTCAAAAATTGTTGAAAAGTATTTGAAACAAACTGTGATCCATTATCCGATATCAATGTACGAGGTGTTCCAAAAATAGAAAACACATGTTGTTCTAATAACAAGAGAGTCAGCTTAAAATCTGCTCGACGAATAGGAAAAAGTAAAACAAATTTAGAAAATATATCTAAAACAACTAAAATGTAAATATTTCCATTTTTTGATCTTGGAAATGGCCCTAAATAGTCTACAGCAATAGTCTGCCACGGTTCATCAACAGTTTTAGGATCACCCATTGGTGAATGAGGTATGTTACTACTTTTTGAAGCCTTACAAATTTCACAATTTTTAACATATTCACGAACTGAAATGTCAATATTTGGCCAATAATATGTTTGTTTCACTCTGTGGGCTGTTTTAGATGCGCCCAGGTGAGCCGAAAGTGGATCATCATGTAATTTCTTCAGTATGCTCCTTTTTTCAGTTGCCGGTACCACCAGCTTCAGTATAGAATTTGGGTAACGTCTGAAAATTTGGTCACCAACGACGGTAAAATCTGCAAACTTCTCTGGTTTAGTTGTTATGCCAAACTTGATACTTTCATACCAGTTATCCCCTGTGTTGACCGACAGTGCATCACAAGTCATTGAACGAGATAGGGAATCTGGAACAACATTTAGTTTTCCCTTTCTATGTTTTAAAGAAAAATTGTATTGTTGTAATCTCAGCGCCCATCGACCTAATCTTCCACTAGGATCGTTTATATTATGTAACCATAATAATGACGCATGGTCGGTAATAACTGTGAAATGACTTCCTTCAATATACGGCCGAAAACGATCTATTGCTAATATTACCGCAAGACATTCCTTCTCAGTTGTATGGTACTTTCGTTGTTGTTTGGTTAGCTTCTGACTGTAAAATGCTATTACCTTCTCAGTTTCATTTTCTCCTTGTGTTAACACAGCCCCAATTCCAACATCTGATGCATCAGTCTGAATGGTGAATTCTTTCTCAAAGTTTGGATTTGCTAAAATAGGTGGAGAAATCAAAAGTGTTTTTAGTCTTAGAAATGCTTCATTAGCCTCTTCAGTCCAGATAAAACGTTTTCCTTTCTTTAGTGTATCTGATATGGGTGCAGAAATTGTTGAAAAGTTATTTATAAATTTTCTATACCAGCTGGCCATTCCTATAAATCTACGAACCGCCTTAGCTGAATCTGGAATAGGATAATTTATTTTGCTTGTCACTTTCTCTGGATCGGTTCTTAATCCTTCTCGTGAAATAATATAGCCCAAATATTTCATTTGGTGTTGTAAAAATTTGGATTTATCTAAATTTATTGTTAACCCTGCTTGGAGAAGTCGTTCTGCTACAATTCCTAATAATCTAAAATGTTCGTCTAAACTTTCCGTAGAAATGATGATGTCGTCCAGATAAACAAACACTTGGGGTTCAAGATCCACGCCCAGTACTCTATCCATTAAACGAGCTTGCGTTTGTGGAGCATTATGTAACCCGAAAGGCATTACTTTAAATTGGAAGTGACCGCGAGAAGAAATCGAAAAAGCTGTCTTTTCTTTTGAGCTATCTTCTAGAGGAATTTGCCAGAAAGCATCGGACAAATCTACACTTGACAAAAAATTGGTACTCTTGAAGCGACCTAAAATACGTGAAATATGAGGCAATGGATATGCATCTGGCTTTGTTACAACATTTAATTTACGCGAATCCAAACAAATACGAATTTTCCCATTTGATTTAATCACCGGAACCAATGGATTGCTCCAAGGACTTATTGAATCCTCAATAACATTTAGCCGCAACATCCTGTCAATCTCTTTATCCACCTTTTCTTGAACAAATGGTGACATCGGATAATTTCTCTGCTTAATTGGTCTTGCTTCACCAGTGTCAATAAAATGAGACAAAATGCTAGTCCGACCAATTTGATCTATACCAGAAAGTGGAAATTTCGATAAAACTTTTTCAAATTCTTTCATTTGATGAATGGTTAAAGGTTCCGGAATTTCTGAAATTATCTTTGAAAACCTCGACACGTCTAAGCTTTCCACAACTGGTTTAATGCTAAATAAGTTCCAAAAATCCATAACCAAAACTAAAGTATTTGTGATTGAAGGGACTACAAGTGTAGGTAACACACGCGTCTTTTCATTGTAAACAAACGGTACATTTACGTACCCCTCAATAGCATGATTAGTTCCATCTGCTGTTGATATTGATGAATTAATTGGAAACATTTTTAAACCTAAATCATTAATAATCTTTTTAGAGTTTCTACCAAAAATAGTGCAGCTTGCACCAGAATCCAGCAACCCTTTAATTTCAATACCCAGCACGTTTACATCAACTGTAGGTCTACCATCATCAGAATAATTTACTACTCTATTAATAACATTTGAAAAATAACAAAATTTAGAACCTAATGATTCTTCTTGGGTTTGAGTCGACTGATCACGGACATTAGAATGACTCTCACTTCTAATTCCTACTTTAAGTTTTCCGACTTGTTCGTCGAACATATAGTACAGTCCATCGAAGTTACTCCGTCAGCTCCGCATTTAAAACAAAATATTTTAGTCCTCGGTTCTATACAGGTTTGAAAAGGATGACCTTCACCACCGCAGTTCCAGCATCTGACTGTCTTTGGTACTCTTTTATCTATAACCAATACTTCTGCACCGTCCTCCATCGTTGTCACCTTGTTATCTGCGTAATCCAGCTCAGCACCTGAGGAATTTAAGCATGTAACTTGATGTCGCCTTTCAGTTTGAACTCTTCTAGCCGTTGAACCTCCTAAACCTGAAAATACATGTCTTCGTGAAAGGTTATACCTCAAATCTTCTATTCGTTTGCAATAGTGAGCAAATTCTTCTATTGAATTTATTTGGGTTATTGGCAGCTTTTCCAAATAAAACGCTTTTCCAACTTGCTTTAAAAAATCATTTAACGATAAACTATCCGGTCGACCAGTAAAACAGAGCTTCCATTTGTGAGTCGGACAAACCCTATATTTATTTCTAAATCGATCAAAACTAGACATTCTGGTGGAACGACCACGAGGTGGATCTGCCAATGATTCCCTGAATCATGGAATTAAGTCATCGCTGGAGTCGGAGTCAGAAAACCTCTTCAATTCCTCTTCAGATGTTTTAGATAGTGCTTTTTGCTTGCTAATGCCCATGACTTCTGTGTTTTTGTGCTTATGAATGTCCGAATTTTTCTTTGATACTGCTCCCAATATTGGTTGTCGGCTAATAAATGTTTCTAAGTTTACAGAATCTGAACGAAATCCAGTTACGTTTTGACTGTCATGTTCACTTTCAACCCCAGACACCACAATCGCTGAATCAATCAAAGTACCAACTGATATTATCATATTTGCTAATTTCGGTTTTAAATCCGAATTAGCTGGTAACGTATTGTTTAATCTTTCCAGTCTAAGTTTGAGGTGAAGAAATTTTGATTAGTGAGTTATACTTGCCTTCGCAGATTTTAAATTCGTCTAATATATTCACCGTTACGGTTCTTGGAACATTTTCAACCCCTTTCGCTTCATTACGCATGTGAGCTCGTAGTGTTCGTCTTAATGATTGAATAGAACCAGACGCAGAGATACCACGAATGTTTAGCTCATACGCCAATTCATCCGCACTAAGATTATTGCTATTCATATTTATTTTCTATTTTCTCAATAAATGCAAAATAATATCAAAATAAATAATGTACACATCTACCATTCAACTAATAAAACAACTTCCAAAAGTAGTAACGTACAAAGTTTTAAAGTTGAAACGATGAGATAAATTTTCATTAAATTACCCAAATGTATTTTCGCATATGCAAATATAAATATTATAAAATCAAACAACCGCTAACCGCAATAAAATAATTAAATCGTTATTAATTGTAACAAATCACTGAATAATAAAAAAAAATGATAAATACATAAAATAAACCGTACGTCAGTCAACTCATCTTTAAATTTTAATTTTTTCTCTTTAATTTTCTTTCACTCAATTTTCAAGACAATAAAATCTTTGACTCATAAAATATAATATATGTGTAAATCGTTTATGTAAAGAATATATAATAAAATATAATGTTTTTAATTTACTTACAAAATCTTGGTTTTCTAAAATTGTTCTATAAAAAAAATATCAAAAGTTAAATTAATTAAATGAAATTTCTAATCAGAATTTATAGAATGATATCAAAATATAAACACATATATAGCAATGAATTTTGAAATACTTATAAATAATAATCCAATAATATATAAAAAAAAATGTTGTTGTTGTATACTTATTTATATATACTTGTTTCCTTTTTTCGGCGCCAATTATAACGGGAATTTTTTTTCAGGGTTAGATATTGTTGATGTTATTCAACCAAATAAAAAAATAACAGCTCGTTCCATGAAGAAATTGAACTTTGAATAAAAATACTGATATATTGATGCTTATAATATTCTGCTCCTTATATTTATATCCTCATATTTTTATGTTTTCTTGAGAATCACTAATCAAATCAAATCCAATAACATTTTTTTTGATTTGGATGTATTACGGTTAGACCACTAATATTTTTATTTATATTTTCACAATTTTCTTTTCGTTTAACCTTAATGGTTTTAATCTTCTCAATTTTTTTTCCCTTTTGAAATTAAAATCAACCAAAAAAACACAGGAATCACATCAGAAATTATCTTTTTCGGCTAACGGCTGTAAAGTTTAACTTTACTGCCGCTGGGGAGTAGCTAAAGTCTTACTTTTTAGCCAGCGGCTGCAAAAGTGACGTCATTTTTACTTTTTCTGCCGGCGGCTGTAAAGTAACTTCCATATTTTTACGGCGGCTGTAAAGTAATTTTCATATTTTTACGGCGGTTGTAAAGTAATTTTCATATTTTTACGGCGGCAGTAAAGTAAAATAAAATGATATTATTAATTTGTTCAAAACAGAATGCATTTCAGTTCATTTTAATGAATAAAAATAAAAAAAAATTAATTTCAGAAAATTTATTACCTAAAACATATTTTTAAAAAATTTGATGCATTAATTTCATATTTTTAAACAAATTTAAACGTTTGCCGAAAAAATAGTGTATTGAATTCGGAGCTAAAGTGACTTTTTGTGTTTCGTCTATAATTGTATTTGTGTTTCGTATAAATATAATTGTGTTTCGTCTATAATCGCCAAACTATAGACTCAACACAAAAAGTACGACTTTAGCTCCTAATTCAATAATATACTATTAATTATTATTTTTTTTTTTTGTTTTAAAACTTTCTTTTCATTTTTGTTTTTTTTTTTAAAAAACCACATACATTTTTTTTTGAACTTTTGATTATAAATATATACATATATAATTTTTTTTTTTATTAATGGAAAACAAAAAAATCACAAAACTAAATACTATAACTTTTCTTTGTATTTTATATAAAAAAACCAAACAATTTATCTCAAAATAATTCCTTCAAAAAACAAATCAATAAATCAATAAAAAAAATAAACAAAGTAATCAAGAATTAATTAAAGGTAATTATTCTTCAAGAACTAATCAAAAATTGAATTCCCGAAACAAAATTACAATCTCTTATAACTAAATTAAACGGATTCTATATATTATATTCTATATATGTATTCTTCTATATACAAAACAATTTAAACAAGTTTAAAAGTTTAAAAAAAAAGTTTAATTAAATTTTAACCTGTTACAAGTGTGAAAAATCAGCAGTCGTATGCTGGACCCCCGCCACTTTGATCAATGTGTCCCAAAAGGTGATAATTATCTTCTCTTGCTAATTGGAAACTTTTTCATAAGTTTCATCATAATAACTTCATTATTTAAGGCTGTAGCAAAAAAAAATTAAAATTCACCGAAAAAAATTGAAAGAATTGCAAAAAAAAATTTTTACCGGAAGCAAAAATACGTAAGTTGGGATTCATAACTGTTGTGAACTGTACTTAATGTTTATGTACCAAGTTTTATCCAATTCGATTATCAGGTACAGATGTTATTGAGCATTCAAAAAAACAGGTGCTCGGGGGACCCCCACTACTATGTTCACTATCACTTTTTCCAAAACGTCATCAAAATTCATTCACGAACGAATGTTGTTTGCTCCCAACAAACATAAAAACCATGGTGGAAAAACCACCAGTGCCATGGTGGACCCCCCAACACTATATCCACTGTACTGCAAAAGCTGATAAAATCTGTTTCATGTTACTTAAAAGGTTTTAGCAACGTTTCATGAAAATGAACGGTTATTGTAGGCTACAGTTGGGAGGAAGTGACAAACCAGAAGTTGATACGCAGAAACATTGGAAACAGTACTAAAACCTTATATACCAAGTTTCCATAGATCATAAGCCGGGATTAGAAGTTATTGAAGATTTAAAGTTAAAGGTATTCGGGAAACCTCCCGCCATTTTGCCCAAATTTGAAATGAATTCAGATCTTCCAGTTTCAAGTGAACCTGCATCATTTGTCAAAGTTTCATCAAGATCCTACGCAAGAATGTCACCCACGACTTAAAACACCCACCCACCCACACACAGACGTACACCAAAATTTTTATTTGCTATTTAGATATAGGATGGTCCAAAACAAAAGAAAAAACAAAATTTGGGGTGTGTAACATTTTTTTTTCTCGACATATTGCATTACTTCACACAATTTAAAATTGTGGGGAAGCAAGAATACATATAATTCGATAATTCGGTGTTAGAACTTGTTCGGTACACCGTACAGTCGAAAAGAATTCATTAAAAGAGAGGGGAAATACCTAATTTTTGAGTAAGAATTGATGAAAAATATCTTAAATTGACAAATAAATTCGATTTTGGAATATGTGATAATTTGACTGAACAAACTAAGTTATGTTGCAAAGTTTGTTGTTTATCTTGAATGTAACAAATGTAACCATCGTAAATTTTATGTATTTTTACCATCGTAAAAATAATATGAGACAAAATCGCCAAACCAATGATAAAACCTTCTTCATAATAAAACCTTCAACAACTCAACATTAAAGTAGTATTGGTTCATCATCCAGTTTTGAAACTTGCTCTTCAATCGAATCAAGCTTTTATCAAAAACTAGTCGCATGTTGTATTAAAAATATAACAGCTAAGATCTGATATTAAACATAATAAAAATTTAATCTTTCAACTTAGTCTTAATGAACAGTTTAAAGTAATTAAATAGAAAGTTATATTTTCAAAATGTTTACCTGCCAGTTTGTAATATTTATAGTGGTGTTATTTGTATTGACAATAAATGGAAGAAACTCCGGTTCAAGTGAAAATCTTATTGTTAACACAAAATTGGGAAGAATTAAGGGAAATATTTTGACAGCAAGATTTGATACTCATTTTTATGCTTTTCGTGGAATTCGTTATGGAAAACCGCCAATGAACGAGTTACGATTTAAAGTAGTTTTAGCTAAGATTTTTATGGTATTTATTGATTTATTGATATATCTTTCGATTTTTTAAAGGCACCCGAACCAGTCGAACATTGGGATGGAATTTATGATGCTACCACAGATGGTCCTGCATGCCCCCAACCTTTCAAGTTAACACAATCTGAAGATTGCTTAAGATTAAATGTTTACACTAAAAATGTATAGGATCACTTCGGTAATTTTTGTTTGAGATATAATGATTGTGTTTTATATCAACAGTTGCCAGAAAAAACCGGTATTTCCATCAAGAAACCTGTTTTATTCATGATTCCGGGTGGAGGGTTAAGTCGCGGCTCTGGAGTTAGTACTGACGCTGGTGGCCCCAAATACTTTATGGAACAAGATATCATACTTGTAACAATAAATTATCGGCTTGGTGTGCTGGGATTTTTAGGTTTGAACACCATCGACGCTCCTGGAAATGCTGGATTTAAAGATCAAGTTCTAGCATTGAAATGGGTACAAAATAATATTGATAAATTTGGAGGAGATCCTAATCAAGTTATGGTCCTTGGACAGAGCGCTGGCGGTTATTCAATTTTACTACATCTCGTCTCACCAATGTCAACAAATTTATTCAACAAGGCAATAATTATGAGTCCAGTTGGAATGCAAAATAAAATAAAAACAAATCACATAGAATTATCAAAAAAAGTTGCAGTAAATACTGGGTGTATGAATTGTTCAATCCCGACAGAAATCTATAATTTTCTTAAGTTACAAGAGGCAGATAAATTAATTAACTCGGTATCGAGTAATATTAATATTGCTCATTTGTATTATGAGTGGAATGCAGTAACTGAACCTGATTATGGGCAAGAAAGATTTTTAGCCGAAGATCCATTTTTGATGTTGAAGCGTGGAAATTATACCAAAATCCCTTTAGTAATCGGTATGGCAAATACCGAGTTTGCTTATGTTTCGTTTGAAATTGTAACAAATGAAACATTATTTAAATCCTTTCCTGAACAGTTTCATGTTCTCCTACCAATTTGTTTTAGGTGTGAAAAAGATTCGGATTATGAAAGAAACACTGGTACAGAAATTTTGAATGCATATAACATCTCCAGATCATTAGCTTTGAACGATTTTCCAAAACTAGTTACGGTGAGCTTGAAATAACTATTACAAACTGTTTATTATAACAATAATTTTATTTCATTCGTTTAGCTATATAGTGATGGTTTGATGGGCTTTGGAATACAAAAGATGGTTGATTTCTTCCATGATTCTGTTGATGTCTTTTATTATCATCTGACATTTCACCAAAGGTATAGCTATTTTATGCTGAATGGCAAACCATATGGTATTGATCACGGTGATGAAATGAAATATTTGTTCGAAGTGAATCCTTTATTCAACCAAAATGATCCAGAGAATATAATTATTGAACGAATGACAAGATTTTGGGCACAATTTGCGCTTACTGGGTTAGTTTTTTATATTATAGTGTAAGAATTAAAAAATATTATCGACTTTTTAGAAATCCCAATAAAGAGGAAGACCAATATATTGGAAATATTATTTGGCGTGCATACACTGATAAGAATAAATATTATTTAGATTTCGGGGACTATTTGGTTTTGAAAAATAATTTATTTGGAGACCGTTTAAGAATATGGTTTGATACAAAACGCTCATAAATAGCCTAATTATAATGGTGAAAGTGGCATTAATTATAAGTTCTCTTAAATAAACTTCAAATGATTAAACATATTAACATGTTGTTTTATAAACTATTCAATATTTTAAACCTTATAGTTGATTATAAGTAGACATCATCAAGCAGAATATAATTTAATCAAGAATTATAATTAATAAATAGTAGGGTACTCCATAAGAGTTCTCATTTAGTTTATATGAAGTTTATGAAATAAGTTATTCTTTTTCTGCTGCAGTGGTAACACACTAAAACGTTGGTTGGTTTCGAATGTCTCAATTTCCTTCAAACTTTATTCAACTTTTATTTTCGATCAGCACTACATCACGGTCTTACAAAAACTAAACTTTACAATAAACGCTAGTTGCTTCCTAAGCAGGCCTTATCTTACTCTAGAACATGCCCAAACATTGGCCTATTAATAGATAAGAGTTCTTGGCTATTGTTATTGGGCCAGTACTAAAGCCATGCAATGGCCAATCTACGGCTAGTAGTAATAAAGAGCCAGTTCTGGCACACTTTGGGCAAGTTGGCAGTCGTGAGCTTTGGATGTGTGTCTCAACTAAGTCTGGTTTGCCACACAACTAACATGATGGCTTTTAACAGTGCAGTGAGCTTTGGGGTTGTGTCTCAACTAATCGACATTCTGCATTAAGCTTGGTCGAAAATTATGTACTAGTAAGAAGGGAAGGACTGAAAATAAACAAAAACTACGAGGAAAAATAGTTAACAAGAAACACCCGAAGCTCTCAATTTGATTATCTATGTACCAGGAGAGCATCAGTAAAAAATCTACGAAAAACGAAACACGAACACATTAAGAGCTGTATTGAAAATATCAACCAACATGCGGCTAGTGAAAATTCGAAAGTGTTTGGCCAATGCACGTCATCTGACAAAATGTTCCTTCCTAGATCTACAATCATCAGAAACTGTTATAAATGAACGTATGGCAGTAGTTTATTTGTAATAATTTCTGATGACTGTAGATCTTGGGAGGAACATTTTGTCAGATGCCATGCATTGGCAAAACACTCTTTCGATTTTCCACTTTCAAGATCTAACGAATAGGACGAATAAAGCCCATCGTGTTCGAGCAATTGCTCTGGTACCCGGACACGAGTAGGAAAATGGAGCGTCAGACCTCGTAGGCTCATCAACAGAATCATTGCTACTAGCACAAGTTAGAGAAAGTAGCCTAAGAATATAACATCGACATACTAGGACTCAGTGAAGTAATGTGAAAAAACAGCGGAGATCTTACAACAAGTAAAGGTAATTATATGATGTTCTCTGCAGTTAAATTCAACACACATGAACAAGGCGTAGCCATATTAACAACACCCAACGATAAAGAAAGCACTTATCGAATGGAAACCAATCAGTAGCAAAATAATAACAGCAAGATTCCAATCGAAAATTAAAATACAACTATGCTGATGATGCAATCAATAAAAGGTGAACGCTACGAATAGTTTCAAGGAACGATAGCTAGTGTTCACCGAAATCACATCAAAATAGTACAAGGTGATTTCAATGCTAAAATTGGAACCGATAACACTGGCATGGAATCAGCTATGGGACAAGTTTGTGCTTGAATCAACTCGAAACGATAATGGAGATATAAACTCATCGACTGTTGTGTCACCAATCATCTATTCATGGTAGCCAGCAAATTCATTCAGTCATTATTAGTAATTTTTTTTATTGAAGATGGTTTTGTGAAAATTGTGGTGCTTTTTTTATTTAACTTAAGAAAGAATTAAAAAATTTTTTTTTCTTTGTTTTTTAAATCAGTTACTGAACAGTTTTGTGTCACTAACTACTATATTTATAAATAAAAAAAGTCAGGCAAGTGCGATAATATAATTCGCTCGCTGAGGGTTCCGTGTATATAATATTTGAGAAAAAAATAGGTTTTGTTAGTACAGTTTCACGTTTATTTGAAATTATAACTAGTAAAAAAAGTATCGATTCGAAGTATCGATATTTTAGTATCGATTTAGCAAAATCCCTACACCCATGAACTTTTTTAAACTTTCTAACTGTTCGAAGTTAAGGGGGGGGGACAAAAATAATTTTTGCATTTTTGAAAATAAATCCAAAACTGTGCTTTCAAAAATTACAAAAAAAATCTTTTGCACTACAAAAAAAAAATCACCTTTCATATGACACCCCACATGCCATGATCAAAAATAATTTTTTTTCAAAATTTTCTACTTTAAACCCCCTCTATTCTGTAATGAACATTTGAAATTATAACAACAAAACAAAAGTTTTGGTTTCGATTTAGCAAAATCCCTACACCCATGAATTTGTTTAAATTTTTTCTTTTGTAATGTTCGAAGTTAAGGGGGGAGGACAAAATTAATTTTTACATATTTGAACATAAATCGAAAACTGTGCTTTCGAAAATTACAAAAAAAAATCTTTTGCACTACAAAAAAAAATCACCTTTCATATGACACCCCCATGCCATGATCAAAAATAATTTTTTTTCAAAATTTCTACTTTAAACCCCCTCTATTCTGTAACGAACATTTGAAATTATAACAACAAAACAAAAGTTTTGGTTTCGATTTAGCAAAATCCCTACACCCATGAAGTTGTTTAAATTTTTTCTTTTGTAATGTTCGAAGTTAAGGGGGGGGGGGGGACAAAATTAATTTTTACATATTTGAACATAAATCGAAAACTGTGCTTCCGAAAATTACAAAAAAAAATCTTTTGCACTACAAACAAAAATCAACTTTCATATGACACCCCACATGCCATGATCAAAAATAATTTTTTTTCAAAATTTCTACTTTAAGCCCGCTCTAATGAACATTTGAAATTATAACAACCAAATAAAAGTTTTGGTTTCGATTTAGCAAAATCTCTACACCCATGATTTTTTTAAAATTTTTTCTTTTGGTATGTTCGAAGTTAAGGGGGGGGGGGACAAAAAAACCATTCGTTTTTGGTAATAACTCAAAAACTAAGCAGTCGAAAACTCAATGAAATTTTTTTTTTGAAATACTTCCATTTTTCGATTTTTCTAGACCAAACTCGATTCCTTAAAAAAATCTTTTGTTTTACTATCTCCTTATATATGTATGTCCATAAAACATAGATAAAAACAAATATTTCAATTTTTTTGTTATCATCAGGTGTGGGACAATACATTTAATAACTACTAGGAATCGCCCAGTGGCCGAAATTCGGCCATTGTAAATAAAAATTGTGAAAAGAAATCCCAACAAAAAAGCTACAACACATTATTTCAGAGTTTGGTTAATTGATATATTTGATTTTGTATTGTCTACTTAGCTACTACCTTTCTAGACCTTTCCAACGATATAAATATTGCCACACTTTTGATAGGGCAAATATTTTAAAATTGTACCGCAAAAATATTGCTTACGTATTTATGTATAGATATAGATTGATTTTGAACTGTGAAACAAATAACTTGAAAACAAAAAATTCAAAAACTCAAACAAATGCCTATGACATTTTTGCCATTTTTTCTGAAAAAATCGTCAAAATTAAAAAAAATTATTTTTCGGCACTGCTACTACTCAATACCTTTCCAATGGTGTACATATTGCCACACCTTTGATGGGGCAAATATTTTAAAATTGTACAACAAAAATATTGCTTACGTATTTATATATAGATAGAAAACTTCAATTTGAGAGCACTTATAGTTTGTGAGTAAATTGATTATGTAGAAATTCGGACGGACACCGAAGTCTCACCAATTGGGTACCGTTTTTACTTTTTCAAAGTATGGAACCATAAAATATTTCATAAAATATTTTCAAATTTGAATTTAATTAGAAAAATAAAAGATTCATAACTCATTTTTGACAAAAATATCAAATTAACACCTCTGTGTTTACTGTTTAGCACGGCAGATTTAAGCCTGATTTAATTGATTGACCAGATTTCAAGGGGCCTGATTAAATTGATTGAATGGATTTAAAAAAATTATAACAAAATCGAAAATCCAAATTTTTTCCAAGATTCCAAAAACTATAATTAAATCGAAAATACCAACTTTCTTAAAAATTCCAAAAATATTCAAGAGAATATTCCAAAATCAAAAATTTAAACTTCTTTCAAAATTCCAAAAATATTGCAAAAATTATGACATGCTAAAAAATGACATTTAATCTACAACAGCTATGCACTTGCAACAATAACTGTTATGATCACAATTTGCTAACAGGTATCGTTTAGAGGCATCTACCATCCTATAAAAACAATTGAGTGATAAGTAAATGTGTCGGTAAGGAAAATTCGTTCTTTGTAGCTAAAAAACTAGCAGTAAGGACTCATTTCCTATACACCCTACACTTTTCCATCTCTCATTTATAATACCATCGTAATTGCATTTTTACATTAAACATTTCTGTTAATAATTATTCACATCTGTCTTCTCACAGACACAATTTTGTTATTCAATACTAGAATGTCTAGAGTATAACAAAACAGTGATCACCAGAGAAATTAATTGACTAAACCTGAATTTATTAAATGTATGTTTATGTAAATTTTTTGTTTTTACACTTCGCTAGAGTTGTAACCTAATTTTTAGTTTATATACATTAGCGTTGACATTTTTTGGTAGAGTTTATCTAGTCGGCTAGCCCTGATGAGATTGATAAACTTTTTTAAAGTTTAAAAATTTTCTCATTGGTTCGAAACTAGATCGCTCTAAAATTGTATGGATTGCAAAAAGTTTCATAATTTGCACCATAATTTTTTAAATTCAGTTCTTATATTATTCTTGATGGGAGATTTTCCATCGGGGTGATGTTATATCACAAATAATTTACTGAATTAATTGTTGATCATGTGTCAATAGACACAAGTGAAGACTAGTCATCTTCTTCTCACAGACACAATTTTGTTATTCAATACTAGAATGTCTAGAGTATAACAAAACAGTGATCACCAGAGAAATTAATTGACTAAACCTGAATTTATTAAATGTATGTTTATGTAAATTTTTTGTTTTTACACTTCGCTAGAGTTGTAACCTAATTTTTAGTTTATATACATTAGCGTTGACATTTTTTGGTAGAGTTTATCTAGTCGGCTAGCCCTGATGAGATTGATAAACTTTTTTAAAGTTTAAAAATTTTCTCATTGGTTCGAAACTAGATCGCTCTAAAATTGTATGGATTGCAAAAAGTTTCATAATTTGCACCATAATTTTTTAAATTCAGTTCTTATATTATTCTTGATGGGAGATTTTCCATCGGGGTGATGTTATATCACAAATAATTTACTGAATTAATTAATTATTCACATGACCTGATATTTTTCTTTTCTGATGCTTCAAGGTTATATCAGTTTATTGTTCAATAGCTGTTTCGTAATTTGCTTCGTAAGTTGCTTCGTAATTTATTAATGATTTTCAATTTCGTTTATTTCCCCTGTTTTACTAAGAATGAAATGAAACAAAACAAAAAATATTGTTACGTTTGGATACCCTTTCCTTCGTTTTCGTTATAATGAAGCGAAATACCTTAGATAGAAAGAAACCGCAATATTTAAGTAACCAGTTTTTTTGTTTAGGGAGTTCATGATTTATATATATGCTTCGCATGTTAAATAATTGTATATAATTTATTTTTGGGTAAACGTAATTGAAATAGCAACATGGAATACGACGAATGTTTCAAATAACCATTTCCTTTACTCCTACGTTTATTTTAATTTTTAATATTGAAATAAGATAAATATGAGATTTTTCAAACAAAGATGGGCAGTTCGATTTTGATTTTAAATCAATAATTAATAAAAAAATTGTTCAGCTCACTGAACTGTGCTTATTTGTTTATTAATACAATACTTGTTTATAAATTTACATAAAAATTAAAATAAAACAAAAGTTACCTAATTATGTATATTATTGTGTTTTCGCATTTTTATTAAACATTTTAGTAATCAAATTTACGGAATAAAAATATTTAAAACTATAATTTAATTTGCAAGTGTTTTTATTTTTATCAAGCTGAATCCACATGGAAACGATTTTAAATTGAAATAAATAAATTGAACGTCATCTGGGTTTTTGTGAAGTGTTGATAAATATTGTGGACTTGAAGAAATTAATTGAAAACAGAAAACTTCAAATTTTTTATGACAGCTCACGAAACTATTTGTTTTTTGTTCTTCTATTTTTAATTCATATGTTTAATTTTTTTATCAAAAGCTAGAAGAATTTGGAAGCATCTGGAATCAACATTATATTCAGATAATATACTACTAGCTGAACGATTTTCCGTTCGATTTAATTGTATAGAACGTGGTGATTAGGCATGACCAGATATGTATGAACAATTTTCAAACCATCTTTTTCTTCGCTCCCACCGGCTAATTATGTTCCATTTGACTCGAATATGAACTATATCCAGTTTTATTGAAATCGGAAAATAACTACCCACCGCGCAGTGGCGTCGAAGATAAGAAAATTAGCAGAATAATAGGATTTTTTATTTTTATCAGATTTAATCATCTTAAAACATAATATATCTCATAATTTTGATTTTTTTTATTAAAAGCTATTAATTAACGATTCTAACGAGCCTAAGTATGTAGAAATCGATCTTAGAAAAGCGATTTATCTTAATTTTTCTTCTTACATATACGAAAATTCACTAATTCATAATAATCTTGTTTCAAAGAAAAAAATTAATTTTTATGGTTAAATTTATAATAATTTTTCATTCAAAAGCAACATTTTTCCAAAAGAAATCAATAAATTAAATTTGATTTATAGTATGATGGGTATTTGCATATGTAGTATTTCGACCACCTGAATGGTGTATTGTATACCTTTCCCGTCTTTAGTTAGAATGTTGTTGTATTCCGTGTCAACCAAACAAACTTTGCAGCCCATCTAATTACCGAACAACACACACACACAAACAATTTTGAAGTAGACGTCGAAGTAATTAAAAAATGTCAAAAAGGCAAGCTTATGGACACCGTCGAAGAATTCCATATATACAAAACATCAAAAAGACACAACAACATATTGTTAAATGACAAACTAACCATAAAAAACAACGAACTCTACGAAACGGCAATAAAATTCAAAACTAATCCTTCACCACAATAAATAATTTTCGTAATATTAAGTTTAGTTTTAACTCTCCTATTGATAATGACAGTAAATTTGTCGAAACGCGTTTAGGAAAATTATATTTTTATTTTATTCTATTTTATACAATAATAATAAAAATTATAAATAAATACGTCACTTGACGAAAAATTTAATATTTGTATTTTATAAAAATTAATATCAGTGACGCGAAAAACAAAAAACACTCCAAATGGCCAACAACCATCCAGGAAACTACAATTTTAATAGTGCAAGTCAAGCAAATATTATTAATAAATACACTAAAACTAAAGTGAAAATTATAAAAACAACATCAAGCATCATGTTTAACAAAAAGTGTTTAGAATTGAATTTAGTTCCGAAATATGCAACTGTGAAGATAAAAACAAGAAATAAAACAGCACAACTAGTGAAAATAAAAGCTGAAAAATACTGGATACAAATTGAAATTCGACGGCAGTACCATAAAAAAGCTATGCTTTTTAACGAACTGTACGTTCTTCACCTACAACTTTTCAATGAAATCAGCCAAATAATCATCAACGATGTCATGGACTTCATACACATGAAAACACAAAGACTCGAGAACAAAATCACATCGCAACAAAATAAGAAAATTGAAAAGCTGTTACAACATGCGAATCCAACCAACAATCTCCAAAGGACACAAGTCACAGTAAACGAACACAAGTTTTATCCAAGATTCATCAACAATACCCAAATAGAGTTCAACGAAGACGAAGAAATAATCTTGAACAAAGGATTAAAATATAACATCAGCAACACCGGTAATATCAAAAACGACTTAGAAAACGAAGTCATCAACATCGAAACAACAATAAAACATGTAAAAGATACCCAAACACAAAACGAGATCAGAGTATTACTTAACAATAAAATCAAAAGAAATATCAAATCAGGTAGCAAATTATACAGGAATATCAAAAAACAATATAAACAGGAAAAAGTGACAATAAACAAAATCAAAGCAAAATTAAAAAAGGATAAAGCCATCTTGACTAAAGCTGATAAAGTAAGCTTGCCAGATTTTTTTTGGAGGCATTCCGGGCCGGAAAATCCGGGCGGTTTTTTTATAAATCCGGGCAAAATCCGGGCGACAAGTGTCAAAATTTCCATTTGAAAAGCCAGGCGAAATCCGGGCGAAATACAAAATTTTTAAAAATCGCACAGAAAAGAAGAAAACAAAAAGACAATGTTTTTTCATAAATAACCTTTGAAAACTCTTTATTGCGTTGAAATGTTGAAATATATTTTGTTAATAATATTTTTAATTCCGTTTATTACAGAAAGAGTTCTATGCTTAAGTTGTCAACATTGTATTCAATCAATCTCCATCGAAGTCGATGACTGTCCACTCTCTTGAGTACCAAACAGACTATCAGCTATCATTTTGTATTTTTCACTTCCAGCAACTTTTTGTAGAAAACCAGCATCTTCTTTTATTTTTGTATAAAACTCTGGACATGTCTCCTTCCAGTTGAATTTTACCATCAATTGGGCCCGAACGTTTTCCAGTGTCAATTTGCCTTTTTCTTTTGTCCAAATGTCATTGATGTGAAAAAATACGCGCTCAGTTGTTGTTTTGGGCGCCGCTGGGATAACTAAACCAAACTCCACGATTTGCAGCAAACGATTGAACGAACGAGAGCACAATATATAAATTATAAAACGTTGAAATGATGTCAATTGTTTATATATTTTCATATGAAACATTGAAAATAACACGATTTAACATGTGAAACATATTTGAATAAGAAAGATACAGATTATTGAAATTTTGACTATGAAACGAATTAATATTATATATATATTTTTTTTTTTCAATGAACAAATGTTGGAAAAATCCGGGCGATTTTCGGATTTTGTTTAGAAATCCGGGCGTCCGAACCGGGCGATTTTTCAGCCAAGTTTTACCAAAAAAAGCCGGGCGAGTCCGGCTTTAGCCGGGCGATCTGGCAAGCTTATGATAAAGGCAACACCGCAGTAATATTATATGAAGAAGATTACATCACAAAATCACTAGATTTCATACACAACAATAACATCAGAAAATTAGATAAAGATCCTACAGAAGCATACAACAAAATAATAAACAGCACAATTAATCAATGCAATAACTTATTCAAAAACAAATACAACAACCATCTCAAACAGATCAACCCAATCGCACCCGTATTCACAGGATTACCTAAAATCCATAAACAAAACACACCAATCAGACCACTGATAAACTTTACCACCGCTCCAAGTTACAAACTATCACTAAAACTAGAAAAAATAATAAAAAACAATATAAACATCAAGAACAACCATAGCATCAAAAACCACCCTGAATTTATCCAAAAAGTGTCAAACATACAAATAGAACAAGATTACACAATGTTATCACTAGATGTCACGAACATGTATAATAATATTCCTGTCGAAAAAGCCATAGAATTAACCGTCAAGCAACTAAAAGATCACAACAAACTAACCAACAACCCAATCTACGAAATAGAACAACTCCTCAAAACCATACTTGCACAAAATTATTTCTCGTTTAACAATGAGTACTACTCTCAAGATCAAGGACTAGCTATGGGTTCACCACTGTCGGGATTGATGGCCGAAATATTTTTAAATTACTATGAAAATAAATTTATATGCAGTCCAGAGTACAACAAGCAACACAACAAGATTATATCATATAGCAGATATGTAGACGATACTTTCGTGATATACAAAGGCAATAAAAGACAAATTAAAACATTCTGCAGCAATATCAATAAAATAGACAAAAGAATTCAGTTCACTTGTGAAATTGAGAACAACAATAAAATTAATTTTTTGGACCTAAACATCACCAATAATAAAGATAGACTTCAATTTAGTATATATAGAAAACCAACTACAAGTGACGTCACAATACACGCTACGTCACATCATCCACAAGAACACAAAATAGCAGCATATAACAGCTTCGTCCACCGTCTACTCACCATACCAATGAACAAACAGGATTACAACCAAGAAATTAGGACTATCAAACAAATCGCATCAGCCAATGGATATGACACCAAGATGATAGATAAATTAATAAAAAAACAAAAAAAGAAAAAGAACAGCCTCTCAAAACTGTTAAAAACAGAAGATGAAAACAACACACAATACATACCAGCCGAATACCCCAACTTCATACCACACGACATCAAAAATCTCTTCAGAAAATACAATTACAAAGTCTCATTCAAAACAAACAACAACATCAAAAATAAATTAAAGAACAATCCAGAGATAGACAATAAAAATTCAACCGGCATCTACAAATTAAAATGCAATACCTGCGAAAAATTCTACATAGGCCAATCAGGTAGAAAACTAATAAAAAGGTACAAGGAACACCTACCTAGCAACAATACTAACAACAACCAATCAAACTTTGCAGCCCATCTAATTACCGAACACCACACACACACAAACAATTTTGAAGTAGACGTCGAAGTAATTAAAAAATGTCAAAAAGGCAAGCTTATGGACACCGTCGAAGAATTCCATATATACAAAACATCAAAAAGACACAACAACATATTGTTAAATGACAAACTAACCATAAAAAACAACGAACTCTACGAAACGGCAATAAAATTCAAAACTAATCCTTCACCACAATAAATAATTTTCGTAATATTAAGTTTAGTTTTAACTCTCCTATTGATAATGACAGTAAATTTGTCGAAACGCGTTTAGGAAAATTATATTTTTATTTTATTCTATTTAATACAATAATAATAAAAATTATAAATAAATACGTCACTTGACGAAAAATTTAATATTTGTATTTTATAAAAAAAAAAAAAAAAAATCTAAATCTAACATAAAAATTTATTTCCTCTGAATTTTCGCAGAAATTTTTTTTTTGGATTTAAGAAGAAGAAATTCGATAAAAACGCTTTCCTAAGATCGATTTCTACATACTTAGGCTCATTGGAATCGTAAAGTAATTAGCTTTTAATAAAAAATCAAAATTATGAGATTATATTATATTTTAAGATGACTTTATCTGATAAACATAGAAAATCCTATTATTCTGCTAATTTTCTTATCTTCGACGCCACTGCGCGGTGGGTAATTATTTTCCGATTTCAGTAAAACTGCATAGACTTCATTTTCGAGTCAAAAGGAACATAATTAGTCGGTGGGAGGAATGAAAATAACAACTTCATAAGTTAGGTCATGTCTAGACTGGTGATATAATAATAGTAAAATTACCAACAAATCCAATAGTGCGTGTATGCAAAAGAGTTGTCTGTTTACCGGGTGATAAAATTATAGTTCGAACAACATTTAATTTTAATCCATTTTTGAATAGTCATAAACATAATTCAAAAGTTGAATACAATTATCAAAGTGATGAAAAGAATTTCGACGAATCCAATGATCTAGACAATTTTGGGAAACATAAATAAAAAAATTGGGCAATTCAACAAGTGCCATACAAGGACGAAGGTCGCTTGCAACATTGAAGTCAACAATCAACTATAATAAGCTAAGTTTTTGTTTATTTTACTATTACTAAATTCTTTGAATTATATTTAGCCCACATGGTCTGCTAAATTAGAGTTTTATATTAGAGATCCTTCCTTGGTGAAGTTCGCGCATATCCGTACAATCGTGTATCATTCTAAAATTAAATAATCCCTTGGATATATAGATACCTTAAGTATCTAATATTATACCTCTAATAAAGCTCAATGGCTTTACAACCACAACACATTGTTCAGTTACATTTTATGTCATACAAATAATTAAATTTATTTGTCAAATGTTTCTAATCGAAAATGTTTTCCATTATATATGTCTAAAATAATAAATGAAAATCATTCTTTTGACGCACTTGACGACATTTTTTGTCACACTTATAGATGAAAACCATGGTCAATCATCTTCTTCATACAAGTGAAAAAGTTAGAACTTGAATTTGACCATTTTTGATTTGCCTGAAACTTGGCACATAAGTAGTACGGACAAAATAAATAATACAACTTATTTTAGATTTTGAAGTGAAAACTTCTTTAGTCGCGTTGTGCAATTTTCTATGAGGAAAAATTTATATATTCGCGCTACCATTTTTAATATACATTTTTAAAGAACAAAATATTTTTAAATATGAAATACATCTATTATTTCTTAATATTTCAAATTGCGATGTGCATATCGCGGTCGACTGAGGTTCAATATGTCGTGAGTTCAATGCCTGGTGTGGTACATGTTTTTATTGTTTTTTTTAACTTTTTATTAAATACCATTAACATTATTTTTTTAGGGTTCCGTTTTTTATACGGAACACTATTGGTGAGAGTACAACGTGTTTTTCACATTATTTCGATTATCTCGTGAGCCATTAATCCGATGAACTTAAAATTTGAGGTGCTTATAAAACTAACATATCCACACAAGATGGCGGGTTAAAAAATAAATAAAGTTGTGTTCGTTTGTTTTAAGGAGGTACGCCTTTGTAAACATACATTTTTTAGCGAGACGAGTAGGATATCATATGAAAGGGCTTCATTTCAGCATTATTTAAAAATATATTTTGGAATTTTTCACCTCACCATTTTTTGTATAATTTTGAAAAATGACGTTTTCGGGATGTTTTATTGCCCCGATTAACTCCGACCCTACTTCATCGAAAATCTTGAAATATATTTGGAATGATAGAACATTGAGTCAGTTTTTAATGAAAAATATAGAAAAGTGGCAGACACTAATAACTATATTTATTAAAGGGGTGGGAATGTTAAGGGGTAAAAACATCATTTAAAACCAGGTCATGTTGGGTGTCATTTGAAAGAGTACTTGATTTTAGAAATATTGCCATTTTTTTTAGAATTTTGCAATGCACAGTTTTTGAATTATTATCAATAAAGTGACACAAAAAGTTGGTCCCCCACTTGCATTTCGAGCCTAATTAACAGGAAAAATTGAAAAAATTCACAGAGACAGGAAGTTTGATAAACTCTGAACGAAAAATATAGCGAACTCTCAAATAATTATATTTTTGTGTTTTTAAGGGATTGGGGTGGGGAAGGGTGAAAAAACCCTTTTTTTACCCAAGCGAGTGGGGTGACATTTGAAAGAGCTCCAAATTTCAGAAACTTGGCAATTTTTTTTAGAATTTTGTGGTACACAGTTTTTGAGTTATTCTAAAAAATGTGCAAATTCCAGACCGTTCCCCCCCCCCCCTACGTTTCGACTCTGATTGACAGAAAAAATTGAACAAATTCACAGAGACAGGAAATTCGCTATATTTTGAACGAAAATTATAGCGAACTCTCAAATAATTATATTTCTGTGTGTTTAGGGGATGGGTGTAAGGGGGGTAAAAAAAACTTTTTTTGACCCAAGCGAGTGGGGTATCATTTGAAAGAGGACCGAATTTCCAAAACATTGCAATTTTTTTTAGAATTTTGTGGTACACAGTTTCGGAGTTATTCTAAAAAATGTGCACATTCCAGACCGTTCCCCCCCCTACGTTTCGACATTGATTGACAGAAAAAATTGAACAAATTCATAGAGACAGGAAATTCGCTATATTTTGAACGAAAATTATAGCGAACTCTCAAATAATTATATTTCTGTGTGTTTAGGGGATGGGTGTAAGCGGGGTAAAAAAAAATTTTTTTTGACCCAAGCGAGTGGGGTATCATTTGAAAGAGCACCAAACTTCCAAAACATCGCAATTTTTTTTCGAAATTTCCGGTACACCGTTTTGGAGTTATTCTAAAAAATGTGCAAATTCCAGACCGTCCCCCCCCCCCCTACGTTTCGACACTGATTGACAGAAAAAATTGAAAAAATTCATAGAGACAGGAAGTTTGCTATATTTTGAACGAAAATTATAGCGGACTCTCAAATAATTATATTTCTGTGTGTTTAGGGGATGGGTGTAAGGGGGGTAAAAAAAACTTTTTGACCCAAGCGAGTGGGGTATCATTTGAAAGAAGACCGAATTTCCAAAACATTGCAATTTTTTTTAGAATTTTGTGGTACACAGTTTCGGAGTTATTTTAAAAAATGTGCACATTCCAGACCGTTCCCCCCCTACGTTTCGACACTGATTGACAGAAAAAATTGAAAAAATTCATAGAGATAGGAAGTTTGCTATATTTTGAACGAAAATTATAGCGAACTCTCAAATAATTATATTTCTGTGTGTTTAGGGGATGGGTGTCAGGGGGGTAAAAAAAAACTTTTTTTGACCCAAGCGAGTGGGGTTTCATTTGAAAGAACACTTAATTTAAGAAACATTGCAATTTTTTTTAGAATTCTGCGATGCATAGTTTTTTAGTTATTGATGAAAAAAGTGCTATTTTAAGTGTATGTATACTACCCTATATTTCGACGCTGATTTGTAGAACAAATATTCCCAATTTAGACTATTAAAATACTTTAGCTAACATAAACAGCTATGGATAAGATTTAACCTCAAGTAACATTTTGATCAATGTAGATGTGATTGACATTTACGATTGACGTTTACGATTAAACATTTATTCTGTTATGCGTCCATAGTCTGGCGATATAAAGACTTTACAACATAACTTTATGTCATTTATTTTTGATAATGTGTTCTTTTACATTCACGGAACCCTTGGCGAGCGAATTTTATTCGCACTTGTCCGACTTTTTATATTCATGAATTCATAAAAATAATTGTGATGTTTTACCAAAGAAAATAATTACAGAACTGATTAATTTATTATTGACAGATAAAAGATTACACTTATTGTTTGACATAATTTATTACCATCACCGTTATAAATATAGTGATTCCCATATATGCTACAATATCCCCCTCAAGTTTACATAATTTAAAATTATCTGTTACAATTTTTTATTTCAGACTTAATTATTTTATAGGTTGTAGTTTTAACAATAATTTTCTTATATTTATTTATTTCTTTTTGGATATCTATCTTTATCTTGCAATAGTTTCCAATCGATTCGTCTTGATCCTTTCATTTTATTATCAACATTATCATCCGTTTTATCCAAATCAATTGATAACGAATCATTGGTACTTGGTACATATTGAACATCTTCAATAGAACAAGGTATTATTTGATTGCAATGCCTTTTTCAAACTAAATTATTTTTCTCTAAAACAATCACATCGTAATATTGCTTTCCGAGAACTTTTTCTATTTTACCCTTTGTCCAACTTTGTTTACCAGGTACTGAGTAATCTCTTGTTAAAACTACATCACCTAATTTAAATTTTATTTCGTTCGAACCATTATAGTTCTTCATTTGTTTATCTTGCATTTGTTTAACTTTAATATTAAGATTATCATTGTTAAAAAGGTTAGTTTTTAATTTTGTTATCGGATTAATTATATCAAATCTACTTTTAAGTTGTCTATTAAACATTATCATTGCTGGTGACATACCTGTAGTGCTGTGAATGGAATTTCGATAGTCTAGTAAAAACGAATCAAGATATTGATCCAAATTAACTGCTGATTTTTTAGAGTATAGTGCTAAGTCTCTTCAAAGCCAACTTACAAATTTTAACACCATTTTCGGCCTGTCCATTAGTTGCAGGATGACCAACAGGGCTAGTTTTGTGAACTATATTATTTTTTTTTTAAATTCTTTAAATTCGGCCGAAACCATTGCCCGTTACAATTTGGATTATTTCGATTTGCTAAACAGTTATCACAAGATTTCACCATAGTCTCAATCTGTTTATCCATTGAAGGCCACCAATAATAGCTACGGGCTACACATTTTGTCTTTACAATACCCATATGAGTTTTATGGAGATCTTTCAAAACTGCATTTCGTAAGGATGTTGGAACAACCAATCTGTATCCTCAAAAAATACAATTTGATTCTAGGGACAATTCATCTTTTTCGATAAATAGTGATGAAGTTCTTCATCATTGCTAATATTGTTCCATCTATTACTAATACATTCGCTTACTTTAATACACACTTGATCTTTCAGAACTTGCCATTTAATTTGTTCGAATGTAACTTGTGACTCTAGTTCATTAATATAATTAATAAAAACATCTTTAGTACTTAAATCTATCTGCTCATGTTTTAGATTATCAATTGGTGAACGCGATAGGTAATCAGCTATGTTACTCTTACTATTTACATACTCCAACTCATATTGATATCCTGATAAAAACAAAGCGTAACGTTGCAACCGATTTGCTGACATTGCTGGAATACCTTTCTGAGAACCAAATATCGATATAATCGGTTTATTATCTGAAACTAAGGTGAACTTACTACAAAATAAATACTCATTGAACTTTTTAACTCCAAACATGACTGCCAAGGCTTCTTTTTCAATTTGAGAATATCTGGTTTCTGTTTTTGATAATCTTTGCGAGGCAAATGAAATGGGTCTTTCGGTTCCACTTTCGTAGCTATGGAGTAGAACAGCTGCTACTCCTGTAGGACCTGCGTCTACTACTAACTTTATTGAAGCGCTAGGATCATAGTAGGCTAATACTTGCTTTGAAGTCAACAGTTGTTTAACGTTCTCAAAACAGGTATCCTGTTGTGATCCCCACTCAAATTTAACCTTTTTAGACAGCAATTCATATAATTTTGAGGCTACAGATGCTAAATTAGGCATAAATTTTCGGTAAAAATTAACCATTCCCAAAAATGATTGTAGTTCGACTTCTGACGTAGGTCTAGGAAGTGAAACATAGCTCCAATACGTGTATTGTCCATATGCAAACCGTTTTTGTCAATCATATGTCCTAGATACTTAAGAGACTTTGCCAAAAACTCACATTTCTCTAGAGAAACTTTTAAGCCTGCATTATTAAGGATCCTAATTACTTGTTCAAGCCGATTAAGGTGCTCTTTCCTATTCTTAGCGGTGATTAAAACATCGCCCATAAAAACTATAATTCCGTCTAATCCCGACTAAAAAACTTTCTATAATTTTTTGAAATATTGCTGGTGCTGGACCTAATCCATAAACCAACCTTGTATATCTAAATAAACCTTTTGTTGTCGAAATTGTTGTTAAGTTTTTTGAACTCTCATCCAACTCTAATTGCTGATACGCCATAGATAAATCTAACTTTGAAAATTCCACTCCACCATGTAATTTTGCAAAAAGTTCCTCAATTTTGGGCAAGCTATATTGGTCGATGCACAATTGAGGATTGAGAGTTACTTTATAATCTCCACAAATGCGCACACCAGCATTTTTTTTGAGAATAGATACGACAGGCGTAGCCCATTCTGAATAATCAATTAGCTCCAATACGCCGAGATGTACTAAAAAATCTAAACCCTTTTCAACTTTTTCTTTAATAGCAAACGGCAATCGCCTTGCCCTAAAAAATTTCGGTTCTGCACCCTCTTTTAATTTAAGTTTCACCTTGCCTTTATTGAACCTTCCGAGTTGTTTATCGAAAACTTTAGGATATTTATTAAATAATTTATTTATCTCATTATCCCTACCCAGAATTCGTGGCCCGCCATGATCAATCTATAATAATAAAATAAAGTGTTTGTCTGTCTGCGTGCGCTCTCCAGCGAAATCTGTAGCACACAGGAGTCTGAAATTTTGTCAGGAGAAGGCCATTAACCGGTACTAATGCACCTTGGAGCCGAAATTTTAAAATTTAATTTAGATTTTTTATAATTAATAATTTTAATTTTCCTAATGGTTAAATGTATGCCTAAATGTATATTATATTTTATACTTGAATTTTATTCAACTTTTACTCAGGTATCTTTGATCGATTTTTTTTCCGCAAAACAGAATTACCATTCAAATGGAAAATTAAAGTATAATATGACAAACAAATTCATTTAGATGAAAATTATATACATTTATATATATATTATATACATACACGATACACTTGTATGTATCCAACACATTACGTTGCAACAAATATTTCTAATTTACAACAAACATGTTCTTGGTTTGGTGTATATACATGTGTAATACATATTTCATTTGGTTTATATATATATTATACATGTTCAAAATATAGAAAATTGGAAAATTGAAAAATTCTTTTCCTCTTTTTAGAAACATTGATGCAGCAAGTTTTTGCAATGGAACCTTTGTATTGAAGAAAAGGATTATGAACAATAATATCAAAGCTACAGGTTGAAAGTGTTTTACTTATTAAGAAAAATATGCGTCCCCGTTCATTTAAAAAACAAACAAACAATGTAGATTATTTGAAGAAATCGGTAAAATATATGCAAATATGTCAACAAATGAAGTGATCTGACTGGTTTTAGATTAGTATATAAGTCTGGATTTATAAATGATATTATTCTTATTATTATTTTTATATTATACTACAAATTAGTCTTATTATTAAGTTTGTCCAAATTTTTTTTTAAACTCTGGCAGAAATGTCGAAATAAGACGATGGCCATAAATCAACAAAACCGAAACCGAAAAAAACGAAAACCTTCACTAAAAATGCTGTCATTCTTAGACCGGTTTTTCGATCAAAATCGTGTTTCGTATCAAACATCTGCGCTATGCATATTTAGTCTGCTCTTCAAAGTTTTCTTTCAGTGACATGCTCCATCACTAATAAAAGCACACAGAGCAGAGCGCATGTAGAGCATTGGAAATAATTGGTAAAATATATTTAAAAATCTAAATTGACTTTATTTAAGATCAGCAAATAATCTGGATAGATTGATAAACGAAATTAGTCAACATGAAATGGTACGATAAAACAGTAAATTTTGGTGCGGTGTGCCTATTTTGTATCGCAAGTATGACGGTTCCAGAGTAAGTCATTGACAACTGTAACACCCAATAAACGAATGTTTTGACGTTCACCTAATTTTTCGCGACACATATTAAGCCGATTAACGCGAAAAATTGCAAGTGTTTAATTTGAACTCTCCGAAACTCTTTACCAATCACTTTCAAATGTTGACCTTCCTTTCAATTTTCAAACTATCTGGATTGATCAGCTAGAGTGATAATGATCTCTGTTATTCATATTTCCCAAATGAAAAAATTAAAATAGGCTTCTTCTATTCTCATTACGACTCTTTGAAATTATTCTTACTAATTCAACAAAATCTACGAACACAAACTTTTTTATAGGCGTAGCAACGTACGCCGGGTCCTGCTAGTAACAAATAAATTTAAAAACTTACATTTATTTTTAAACCGAATTTTCACGTTAATTAACCCAGCTGGCTCAATCGTACTTTCATTGTAAGCATTAAAAATTTGTTCAGTTGGCTTCAGTGCATAATTTTCAAAAAGTTGATCATAAGTGGCTTTTGAAATAGCTGATATTGCTGCACCACTATCGACGTACATCTCCATCGCAAGTTCATTCACGAACACTTCTACTGAAATAGGTTTTACATCATTGTTTGTACTACAATAAAAAATTGAAACATTATTATCACTAACATTATCTTCTTCAATTTAATTAATATTTTTATTAGCGTTAATATGTAATGCACACATGTTTTTTATATGTTCTTTATTTTTACATTTTCTACACGAATAATTTTTAAATCTACAATTAACTTCCTCGTGGTTTGTATAACCACAAATTTTACACATATTTACCGTACCTTCCTGTTGTGATGATTTTGAATGTTTACCGTTTTTCCTGAATGACCTTTGATTTTGAGTTCCCTGTAGTTGATATATTTCACTTTTAACTGATTCTGGTTCATATTGATTTTTAATGCAATCCACAGTAGCAGCAATTGATATCGCCTGTTGAAACGTTAGTGTTGTAACATTTTCAAGAAAAAGTTTATCCTTTATTGCGCCCTTAGGTAACCCTACTACAAATCTATCTCTCAATGCAATCTCCAAATCCTTCCCAAATTTGCAATATTTAGCAGCTTGCCTTAGTCCAGCTGTCCACTGGTTTATTGTTTCTGTATCTTCTTTATTTAAATTGTAAAGCTTGTTCCTCTCTGCAAACTCGCTTACTACTATAGAGAAAGGTGCATTTAAAACATCTACACACATTTTATAATTAGTTTCCTCTTGGCCGATTTTATTTGGTTCAAGCAAGTTTTCTAGTAGTTTTAGTGTACTACTGGATAATCCACTTATAAAGTGTGCTTTCTGTTTTTTTACATTTTTCATCCTCTATGCCGTTAGCAATAAAAAATTGTTCTAATTGAATAACATAGGGCTGCCAATCATCTTCTTGATTGAACATAGGTGTTTTTGCACTCATTTCAATAAATTTTACTTTTATTATTACTTTATAAAACTATAAAATTTAATTTGCTGCCATTGACATATGAGTTAGCGTGAGATATCACATACCACTGGCAATGGCAGGAGATGTCAATCGCCAAGATGATATCTTAGGGTGCTGGCGGACGAACTTTAGTTAGTCAACGGCAGCACTTCCAGTCTTAGCTGGGCAGCGTTCCGTAGCGGTACCGCACATTAGCTCTTCCGAGGAATTGGACCAACACGTAGCTATGTGTGGGCTTTGTGCCTCGATTGAGGTGGTGGGCGGTGCGTCTAGGGTGCGCTGCATCAGCTGGATTATTGGCATTTAGTTTTGTTTTGTTTTCTGCAAATTTTGCACAATTTGTTTTTCACTTATTATTTTGTTATTATTTCTTCATCTTATCATGAAATATTGGCATATGTCATATTTTGTTGTATGGAAGGATTTTTTACTTAGCTATCCATTTTAAAATAAAACATAAAAAAATAAAATAAACCTTTTGCTATATATATATGGCAGTACAACCGAAAAAAAATAAGTCTGCAAGTGGTAAAGCAAATTTGCGCAATCCACCCGCCCATAAAGCGGCACGTCCACGGAATTTGCAGGGACAAAACATATATGAATCAATAAAAAATTTTAAAATACATGTTCAAAACATCTGCAGATTGAACGCTAACCATGGACACGTGCAACATCATCTTGAACACGACAAACCGAACATTCTATTCCTTACAGAAACACAAGTTTCTGAAAATTTTCTCTTTATAGAATCGCTTAATTCCAAATATACTCTCGAATCAGCTTTCAAACTCCATCAGGGCGGATGCGCATTCATTCATGAGAGTGTTGCGTACACGCGCTTTCCAAATTTTGAACTACACGGTGACGGCTTCAATACAATGGTTTTAAAGATTTGTCTACCAGAAATGACTTTTTTTACAATAGCTTTATACCGGTCCCCCAACAAACGTAACCCAAACTTTTTTAATATACTGACAAAAATTGTGGACGAGATTAGAGCAAAGTCCCCTAATTGTGAAGCTATCGATACCGGTGACTTCAACGTCCACAACAAATCATGGTTGGAATTCTCCAAATCGACCAACGATGTTGACAATAGTGGAAAACTGGCAGAAATTTTTGCCGCGTCTCAGGGCCTATTCCAAATTGTTAAAAGCCCGATTTTCACTCCCCGTAATGGCGGTGATAATAGTTTTCTTTTAGATTTCTATCTTACCACAATGCCAGATATTACGAGTGTCGATGTCGCGAAAGGTAGTATTGGAAATTCTGATCATTATTTAATCTCATCAGTTATCAAAACTGATTTACTTAAAACTACAGCTCCCAAACCCCGTAAAATACGTCACTACTCAAAAATGGATAACAGTGGTCTTCAAAATTTTTTTCCATGGTTTCCCTTTCGACCGTCATTGTTTTTACACTGACAATGTAAATGTTTCTGCTCAAAACTTTACAGAAACCATCCAATTTGCTATCAATAAATTTATCCCTTTCTCCATAGTAAAACCCAAACAAAAATACTTGTATTCGAAAGCTGCCAAAACGGCACTTAGAAACAAACGTAGATCTTTTAATATTTGGATTCATAACAAAACTCCCACAAATCGATCCCAATATCTATAGGCCAACAAAATATCTAACCAGATTATCTCAAACGAAAAGTCTGAAATTGACAGAGCGAAAGCCTCAAAACTTACGTCTATGTCTGTTTCTGACAAGAGTTTCTACAGTGCCATTAATTTTTTAAATTCTGGTACAAAATTTTCTATTCCCCCTATTATTGATGGTGATTTAATCGTCAATGATCCCGCAAGAAAAGCTAACTTGTTCGCTGAACGCTTTGCTCTGAACTCCACTGTTTTGGAAACTCCTAAAGAAATACCCCAAATCCAGTCTTCAGGAGTTAATATGAATGAACTCCACTTCAAACCCAAAATAGTCGTCAAGCTTTTAAAGGGGTTAAACATCAACAAAGCCTCAGGAATGGACAATATTCCACCCATTATTTTAAAAACCTTTTCCAAAGAACTTGCACCAACTTTATCTAAAATATTCTATCAATCCTATAAATCTGGTATATTTCCCTCGTGCTGGAAGTTTACAAATGTCCGGCCCGTCCCCAGAAAGGGATCAAAATCCGATATCTCAAATTATAGGCCAATAGCTTTACTATCGGTCCTATCCAAAGTCTACGAGCAATATATTAATACACATATTTCAAAATTTCTGGAGGAAAATCAATTAATATCCGACAGCCAATACGGTTTTCGAAACAAAAGATCAACTACCGATCTATTAAACTATGTAGCGCATTGTTGGAACAGCATACTTGATAAAGGTGGTGAAACATACGTTATCGCTTTAGACATCTCCAAGGCATTCGATCGAGTCTGGCATGCCAACTTAATCAACAAGCTCGTTGCGTACGGTTTTCATCCCAATGTTGTGAGGCTGATTCAAAATTTTCTATCCAACCGATACATTTCGGTCTCCTTAGACGGATTTTCTTCTGAGTCTAAACTAATTAACGCTGGTGTACCCCAAGGCTCAGTATTGTCCCCAACCCTATTTTTGATTTATATCAACGAATTGTTGGAAATCACCAGCAACCCAATAAATAGTTTTGCAGATGATAGTACTCTGCACAAGTCGTTCGAGCCGCTTCCTTCAAAAGGTAAAATGCACGAACGAATTAATCCTGCCCGGAGAGACGCTGCCATAAACGCGAACAAAGACCTGAATAAAGTCGCCGACTGGGGTGACCAAAACCTTGTCAATTTCAACTCTACCAAAACACAGCTGTTGATTGTTGCCAGATTAAAGACCGAGTTCCCCAAAGATATTTTATTTAGTATGTGTGACGAACCAATAGGTGAATGTAAAAACATTCGTTTATTGAGTGTCACAGTTTCAAATGACCTACTCTGGAACGATCATGTAATGGCGATGGCAAAAAGCGCGTTTAAAAAACTCGGCCTTCTAAATAGATGCAAAAATTTTTTCACTCCATACCAATTGCTCCATGTTTATAAGTCCTATATTCGTCCCTGTATGGAGTACTGCTGTCAAGTTTGGGGTGCTGCCTCTGTTTCCATCTTGGCCCTCTTGGACTCTGTTCAAGGAAAACGGAAAACTTGATTCCCTACAACATCGTCGCACTGTTGCTGACCTCGTTGTTTTTTACAAATATCGTCATCAGCAGTGCTCAGATGAAATCAGCGGCATCATGCTTCAAACTTATTCTTACCCCCGTTCCACTCGGCAATCGGCTGCCGCAACCGGTGAAACTTTAAAGATCCCGCGCTGTCATACTGGCAGATCGCAGAGAGACTTCTTTGTCCGAACTGCGTACAAATGGAATAGTTTGCCGGAACACTTAGTCTCAGGTGGCTTCAACCCGAAGATGTTTAAAAAAAGCGTTAACCTACACCTTAGAACGCCGGTTGTTGTGGGATCCAGGTCTAGACCTAGGTCTTAAAAGGTATTTATGTGTTGTTGTGACACATATTCTAAACCCTATTACACAACACATTTTATTTAAAAAAAAAAAAAAATTTATTAAAATATTTTTTAATTTCGTCGCCAATTGTGATGTTTTACCAAAGAAAATAATTACAGAACTGATTAATTTATTATTGACAGATAAAAGATTACAATTATTGTTTAACATAATTTATTACCATCATCGTTATAAATATAGTTATTCCCATATATGCTACAATAATAAATAATAAAAATTTCTTTTTACGAATTTTAAAAAATTGATCTATAACGCAGTTTTTAAAGTTGTATTGCTACTGTCTTTTGCAATTTATATTCAAGTCATCATGCTAAATAAATATAGAATACATATAAAATGGAAAGTATGTCTGTTTGTCCTTTATGCATTAATACATTAATCATCATGAAAATTTGAAAAGTTGTGTACACTTAATTTGCTTTTTATTTAACTATCGTTTTAAACGGTAGTTTGCTTTGATTAGTTTTTTTTTGTTGAACATAATTTTTATGAAATTAAAAATAACGTAAGAAAGATAGTATAACCTGAAACAATTACATTTGTATATCAAAATTATATGTATTGGAATTTAACACATCATGATGTTACAAATTTTATCACCAAATATGTTGTTGGTTTGGAATTGAATGTAATACATGTTTCTAAAATTAAGTGAAGCCTTAATACTTGTAACTTAATAATTGATAACTTAGATTATATAGATTTAAAGCTCACAATTACGAGACGGAAATCGCATAAATTCTATACAAAGAAGCATAGCTTATGTATGATTAAACATGGATAACATTAATGATAAATAATTAAAATAGTTGAAATAATTAAAATAATAATAATAAAAATAATTAAAAATGGTGGCACTTAGCCGATAGGTGATTTGCAAACGGCAACAATGCGCAATAATACCAATGAATTTACTTAGCTTTCCGCAGGAAGATTTGTAAAATTTAAAATTGTTGATCTATGGGTGTGACAACCACGCGTACTTTAGTCCTTGCTTTTGGCATATGAGTTATCTTGAGATATCGTATACCACTGGCAATAGCAGTGCAATCTCATTAGCCAAAGTGATATCTTAGGAGTGCTGGCAGATGAACTATTGTCATTCAACGATACCATCCCTTACTCTAAGTTATGGAATATTCTTTGAGGATACGCTATTTTTTTTTTAAATAAAATGTGTTTGGTAGTAGAAATTACAAGGTGTGTCACAACAAAACATAAAAAATTTTAAAGAACAAGGTGCCACAACAACATGCTTTCTAAGGTGTTGATAGACGGAAATTTTTATATGATATGTTGTGATTATTTTAAATATAAAAATGTATATAATAGTTGCTTGGAATGCTGATAGATGTGAAACTCAGAACAATTTTAATAATTTTAATTTAAACATTCTGAAATTTTAATTTGTAATGCTACAATAATTGGAAGATACAAAAAAACACAGCTATTTCACAGATTTAAGTTTTCACTTCTGTCGGCAGTCCGTAACACTGCCTTCTTTTTTTTAAAGTTGATAGTGTGAGCATAAGGGGCGCTGCAACATGCATGAAAAATGTAAAATTTGAAATTAAATTGCTCAAGAATGGCCATATAGTGTATGATAATAATTTTACGCACTATAATTAATTATTTATTTATTTATTTATTTATTTAGTCAAATTAAGACAGTACAAAGAAATTACTAAAATCTAACACTTAATAACTAAAATAAATCTAAAATTTTAATACATATTAAAAAATAACAACAGAAAAAGAAAAGAATCAAGAATCAAACGGTATGCAATGTTTTAAAAATTCTTAATAAAATGTTTTTAAAACATGTCCGGCTCATATTAGTAGTTAAAAGATGACAACGTTTGTTCAAATTACGAATACATTCACTAATAGGATCAAAATACTTATAATCAGTATTGGAAATGCGTTCAACTAACAAACGACGAGATCTTAAGCCATAAATATTTTCATTCAATACCAGTGCATTGCACATATCAATACACTGAATATTTCTTGTTAACAAATCAAAGCCAAAGAGAGTTGATGATAATTCACGACGGTCTTCTAAAGAAATCATATTCAAAAGCAACAGTCTACTCTTATAAGGAGGTAGGTGAAATCCTTTGAATCCCAAACTTTTTAGTGCGAATATCAAAAATTGCTTCTGAACAGATTCAATACGTTTAATATGGTCTTTCCTAAAAGGAGACCAAATAATGCTCGCGTATTCAAGTGTAGGTAACACTAATGAACAGTATAAAGTCTTAGTTAGAAATATATCATCAAATTCTTTAGCCCTTCGTTTAATGAAACCAAGTAAGGAATGTCCTCTAGAGCAAATCTTATCAAGATGTTGCGCAAATGTGACTTTTGTATCTAAAAGTACTCCAAGATCGCGAACTAATGACGTCCTGTGGATCAGTTCACCAATGATACAATAATCTGAAAGAGAAGTAACTTTTTTTTTAGAAAAGGATATAATAGAACATTTCTTCACATTTAAAGACATACCGTTTTCATTGCACCATTTAACAACTATATCAATGTTATTTTGTAGACCAAAGGTATCATGGGTATTTTCAATAACTTAAATCCTCTAACTCATTATGATTTGTAGTTATATTACAAATTTAAATATTTAAATAACTTTTATTTAAAATATAAATCCTTTTTATAACAGTTCAATTACTCTTGACAGCAATAATTATGCTTATAGAAGGATTAACAATATTTTTAGAGCGAAATAATTATAATGTTATTTTTTAATTTTCAATCAGCTGGTACAATTGCATTTTTTTCCTTTGTTTACCACACACACAAAATGTACTCTACAGGGATGTACCTAAAACCTAAGGTCCTACAGGCATACCGATTTCAACAGACTTTTTTTGTTTAATAGCTAATTGATTATTCTTTAGAAAAAAATTAATTAAACTTTTTTTAATTAATTTTAAAATTAAAATATAAACAAAACTTTTTTAAAGATGGCGCCAAGGTCAAAGATCGATTGAATTTCAACTTTTTAATATTTCTTTTCTTATTCTAAAATATTTCCAATTTACAAAGAGGCTATTTGTCGAGTTCTTGAGATAATTTTTTTTCACGATTTTTAGTTCGACTAAAATCCTGATTTTTCATAATGTTTCCGAACAATTTCTATTAACAAAAAATTTTAACTTTTAACAATCAAGTATTAGTTTTTTAAACAAAGTTCAATCCTTACTGTAAAATATTCAATTATACAAAGTGGTTGTTTTTCGTTTTCTGGAGATACATATTTCATTTGATTTATAGTCCGACTTAAATTTTAAATTTTTATAATTTTTTTGAACAATTTTTATTAACAAAAAATTTAGCCACTAAAATTAGAATGTTAGTCAGACTAAAATCTAACTCTTTGTAAATTTGATATATTTTAAAATTCTAAAATAAGTTGTATTTTTTATTTTGTCCATACTACTTATGTGCCAAATTTCAGGAAAATTAAAAATGTTTTTCGTTTATAATACAATAATCAAGCTCCTGGTCTCACATACCAATGCCAACTATCAATATTGCTTCACATTATTACTACTCGTTATCACGTACAGTTATCCCATTGCCAGACACTTACTATCGTGGAAACCCCTGCCACACACCCTTAAACTTTAGAGTTTAAGGGCGTCTGGCAGGGGGTTTCCACGATAGTAAGTGTCTGGCTTAGTACGATAGTAAGTGTCTACACCCTTAAACTTTAAAGTTTAAGGGTGTCTAGCAGGGGGTATCCACGATAGTAAGTGTCTGGCAATGGGTGACGTGACTTCTAATACTATCCCGAAGAATATATAAAAAAATTAGCTTTTATACTTTCACGGAACTTTGGAGGCCTCTATGGAACCTGCTCCCTGCCAAAGCCACTATGATCCAAACTTCATATGTCGCTAATCGTTCCTACCTAAAAAGGGGGTATGCGCAGAGAAACTTTCAGCTTTTATAAAATAGCGAGGGTCTGGCCGTCGCGGGCTCTTAGTCTATAACACGTAACATAACTAATATTGTTTTTTGAGCACTAGATATCACCAAACTAATATTGAAATTATATTTGAGAAAAAACACACAAATTTTTGATATCTATATAATATTTTTAACACAACAGCAGAAGCTCTAACACCACTATTAGCTGATGTATGGAACGAAGGGAAAATACCAACCAAATGGAAAGAAGGTTTAACCATAACAATCCCAAATAAAGGTGATCTAAGAGAATGTAAAAATTGGAGAGGTATATCTCTGCTCAACACAATAATGAAAATACTAGCGATGATCATTCTCGAAAGAATATCTCCATCAATTAACATGAAACTAAGAAACGAACAAGCCGGCTTTAGACCAGGAAGAAGCTGTACCGATCATATCAACACAATCCGTATCATAATAGAGCAATCAAACGAATGGAACTCACCATTGTATCTCCTCTTCGTGGACTTCGAACGCGCCTTCGACTCAATTAACAGAAGCGCGATATGGAAGACACTTTGTGAAATGAGCGTCCCGAAGAAAATAGTTGATCTAATCAAAGAAATGTATCGGGATGCTGGAAACAGAATACAATACAAAGGACAGCAAAGTGATAAATACTACAACCACCAAGGAGTGAGACAAGGCTGTGTACTATCCCCGCTACTATTCCTGATAGTACTAGATAGTATCATGAGAAAGCTCGATGATGCAAGTCCAAATGGAATCCAATGGAACACAACAAGCCGGCTCAATGATCTAGACTACGCAGATGACATCTGTCTACTTACACACACACATACGGACATGCAGCAGAAAATACAGAAGCTATCAGCCCTTGCACATGAAGTCGGACTCAACATTAATATCAGGAAAACAAAGTCTATGAGATTAAACACCAAAACGATAACACCAATTACCATCAACAATACACAAGTGGATGAAGTCGACAAATTTGTGTACCTTGGTTGTACTGTAGCAAAAACAGGCGGGACTGAAGAAGATATCAGTCAGCGTATTAACAAAGCTAGAAATACGTTCAATATACTTCACAAGATCTGGAATGCATCCGTCCTGTCAAGAAAGACAAAGCTACGAATGTTCAATGCATGTGTCAAGTCAGTACTGCTATATGGGTGTGAAACGTGGAAATACACAAAGAAGATCACAAATCAACTACAGGTGTTTGTGAACAAATGCCTGAGAAGACTGATCAAATGCTTTTGGCCGAACACCATCAGTAACCAGGAACCTCTACGACAGACTGAACAGTTAGACATTGAGTCCGAGATAAAACAAAGGAAATGGAGATGGATAGGACATACACTGAGGAAACCAGCTAAAGATATAACAAGGATGTCCCTAGAGTGGAATCCACAAGGTAAAAGGAGAGTTCCACCCATGACGTGGAAGAAAACGGTGCTAGCTGAAGCAAAACAAATCGGCAAGACATGGGGTGAACTGAAAGCGATTGCCCCGAACAGAGTCAGATGGTCCAGTCTAGTAGACGCCCTATGCTCCTAAATGGAGATAAAGGAAAAAAAAAAAAAAAAAAAATATAAAATTTTTATTTGCCAATCGATTTCGAAAGCTAAGCTTTCATTGTCAAGGCCTGTTCTTAAACTTAAAAAAAAGTTTAAGAACATGCCTTGACCTAGCAAGCTTAGCTTTCGAAATCGATTGGCAAATAAAAATATTATACATATATCAAAAATTAGTGTGTTTTTTCTCAAATATAATTTCAATATTACTAACACGTAACATCAATTCGTTGCAGGAAAATTATAACAGATCATCATACATTAATATAATTTTTTATTCGCATACATATTAAAGTGTTAAACTAAGTGTTAAACTATTCGCCTACATACTAAAGTGTATTACTGTGATTTGCGGCCTTAAAGTGTCACTTTTTAGTTCTTACCCATGTGTTTTGTTGTGGACGTAACACACAGAAGTAAAAAACATTTTTATTTGTTTAAATTCTATGAAAAAAAGAAATTTTTATCAAAACAACCTTTCGATTCCAAATTTCCAAATCCAATTAAAATATTTGTTATTCTTTGTTGTCATAGTTATGCGATTTGTTTGATAAGAAATAACAAGTATATTGGTTATTGGTCCGCAATAAAATGGAATTCTATCGTAGATATATGACAATGGATGAGACATGGCTTCATAATTACACACCAGAATCCAAAAGACAGTCAGCTGAGTGGACAGCAGTCGACGAACCGAATCCAAAGCGAGCAAAGACGCAACAGTCGGCCGGTAAGGTGATGGCGTCTGTATTTTGGGATACGAACGGAATAATATTCATCGACTATCTCCAAAAAAGAACCACCATCAACAGCGACTATTACTGTGAACTTTTGGATCGATTGAAGGCTGAAATCGCAAAGAAACGGCCACAATTGCAAAAGAAAAAAGTGTTGTTTCACCAAGATAATGCACCGTGTCACAGATCGATGAAAACGATGGCAAAATTGAATGAATTGGGCTTTGAATTGCTTACCCACCCACCATATTCTCCAGATTTAGCCCCTAGCGACTTTTTCCTGTTTTCAGATCTCAAGAGAATGCTTGCTGGAAAGAAATTTAAGTCCAATGATGAAGTAATCGCTGAAACTGAGGCCTATTTTGACGAGAAAGAGAAATCATACTATAAAAGTGGTATAGAAAAGATGGAAAATCGCTATACTCGTTGTATCGCCCTCGAAGGCAACTATGTTGAATAAAAAAATCGAGTTTTGTCAAAATGTTGTTTTTTTCTTACTTATCCTACGGACTTATTGAATGACCTGTTATATACTATTGGTCATATATACTATGGTCATATATGCTATACTTGTTCAACATATTTTTATTTTAAAATTTATAAAATATGTAATTTTGAATTATATTAACAAATTTCATAATCATAATGTACTATTGTGAAGAGATGATACACCTAGCATCTTACTCAAAAACCACTCCATTTAGCGTTTCGAAACACACCACAAAATCAAAATTCCTTTTAAAATTCCAAACTTATTTTAAAAATTATTATAAAATCAAAGATTGGAGCTTTTTCAAAATTCTAAAAATATTGCAAAAATTATAAGAAAATCAAAAATTGAAACCTTTTACAAATTGAAAAAATTATAACAAAATAAAAAAAACTTTTTTCAAAATTCTAAAAATATTCCAAAAATTATTACAAAATCAAAAATTGAAACTTTTTCCAAAATTCCAAAATTCTGAAAATTCAAACTTTTTCCAAAATTCCAAATATATTGCAAAAATTATAACATAATCAAAATAAAACATACTTTTTTCAAAATTCCAAAAACTTTAATAAAATCAAAAATCAAAACTTTTTTTCAAAATTTTAAATATATTCCAAAAATTCAAAAGTTCAAACTTTTTCCAAATTTCTAAAAATATTTCAAAAATACAAACTTTTTTCAAAATTTCAAAAATATTTCAAAAATTTTAATAAAATCAAAAGTTTCCATGTCCAATTTCATGTTCCATTACATTTAATGTCATACAAATAATTAATTTTATTTTTTTCACAAAGATTTGGTAAAAAATAAATGTAAACCATTCTTTTGACACACTTGACAATAATTTTTCGACAAACTTATAATACAATAATCTAGTTTTTGGTCTCACATACCAATGCCAACCATCAAGATTTGTTTAAATTCAAGGTTACTACCCATTATGACTTGAAATTACCATTTTTTAAGCAAATATGCAAATTTACTTGTTTTGGCACACTTGACGATTTTTTGACACACTTCTGGTACAGTTATCGAACGCATTGTCCATTCGGTTCTTTTAATTGAGTATAACTATTTTTAGAAACAATAATTTTTGGAATGCCTCCAGCGGTTTTCTAGTTCTCGTAGGCTATGACGGCCGGCCGGCCGGCTGACAGACATACATTTTTTTTGCTTTTTTAGAATCAGTAGGTCCTAAAACAGTGGGGACAAGAATTTCACTTTTGGCTCGAGAATGTTATACTTAGGTTTTTCAGACAGAAGTAATAAATGAAAAGATATTGAAAATATACACGATAATTCAAATTTAGCAGAGCGGATATCGGGTTAACTGTGTTATGAGGATATCTTCCTACAGCCTAGATCGAAAAACGACGATGTTATTTTTATTATTGTTATGAGTTTTTAAGATATAAAAATCTACCGTTATTAAGTATGTTTGTATACCAGGGGGTCAATTCTAACTTGATGAGGTGACTCAGTCATATGACTGTTAAAAAATTCAACTCAAAGAGAGTCACTCATTTATTCGAACTCAAAATTCTATGTTTTGCGATTCTAAGTCAAAAAGTGAGTGACTTCAAATCAATTTTCATAGAATGACTGTTTGACATTTAAAGAATTCAATTACTGTCAGTTTTATGTAAATTTGTGTTTCTTTATGATACATAATTTTAAGTTTTATACAAAATAAATATTTTAAAAAGTCGTTTTCGATGTCTCTCTCGTCATAGAATTTTAAAGTATACTCTTCAACGATCCGGCAGTATAATTAATGGATGCGCTATCATCCATAATATTATGTTGACAGAAAATTATACTTTGCCGTCAGATAATGAAATTTCAATGAAGTGGATGACGAAGAGGATGGTATTAGTGCTTAAATGTTCTAATCAACTAATTTAGCTTACCGCAAATCCTCCCAATATTTTTTCCAAGTTGGTCCAGTCTTATGAGCCCCTCCCATTGCATTTATAAGGCATGCTACATCCTGCCATTGCTCTGCAAGTTTGCATTTTTTATCCTCTGCAGATGAAAATTGGATTCGAGCCAACTCTAAATGTTCCTCTAAATAACCAACTAGAGCAACCTTTTCGCTGTTTGTTGGTGCTTTAGCTAGTTTTTTTTTAAATTTATCATTCGAAATTTTTAATACATAACGATAGTCACAGCTTTTTTTCAATGACTTTTTTGACATTTCAAATGAGTTTGGAAAAACTCATATGACCCAGACAGAATCGATATTTATGACTTCAATTTCGAAATTTCGAAATTCAAGTCATATGACTTGAAGTCATCAAGTTAGAATTGACCCCCAGGTATTGATTTTTGGGTGTCGTGTGAATATTAAAATATGTGTTAGTAGATTTTTTATAAATGGTGTGAGAGAGATGTCCAAATTCTCTAGGATTGTGTAATGTTGTGTTATAATTTTTTTTTTTTTTTTATTTTTTTTTTTTTTTTTAAGGCGTTCATGCTCCATGTAGGAGCGTTGCCAGGCTGATCAGCTTTGAATATTCACCACGGTCATTCGCAACAGCGACATAATTACCATGGCAGCCGATTTTTTTAAGGTCGTTTATTACGTCAGTCTCCCATTGTTTTCGTGGTCTACCTCGCGGTCGCCCACTCCTTGGGGTACTAACGTACATTTTTCTAATCATTCCAGACTGTGAATTGGCTCGTAGATCATTCCCAAACCAAGCAATCCTATTAGAACGGATACAACCTATTATATCAGGACCCTCACGAAGGTCTCTGATCTCAAAGTTATACCGGGTTCTATACTCTCCATCGTCTGTCTTAAGTGGACCAAAAATGTAGCGTAGGATCTTACGCTCAAATACAGATAAATGCGATTCGTCATTTTGTGTAAGGGTCCACGTTTGTGACCCATACATCACAACCGGTCTAATCAATGTCTTGTATAACTTGAGCTTGGTGTTAGTTGATACATACGGTGATCCAAGGAGAGGTTTAATTGAGTAGAAAGTTCGATTACCTGCAGCGATTCGAGCTTTAATATCTGTGAGTATGCTGTTGTTTCAGTCAAGCATTGATCCCAAATATTTAAAAGATTCAACTCCCTCAATTCGTTCATCGCCGCACATCAAATCTTTCTTCTCAGCCTCCCTTGAAACATTCATATGTTTGGTTTTATTGTAGTTAATTTGAAGACCAATTTTTCTAGCACCACTCTCAAGCGACTTGAAAGTCTCACTCATAACAGCTTCACTTCGGCCGAGGATGACAATATCATCAGCGTAAGCAATCATCTGTACTGAGTTTATTGACAAGATATTGTTATTAGTCGGTAGTTTCTTTTGACGGCACACATATTCCAAGGCTAAATTAGAAAGTATAGGAGAGATAGCATCACCTTGTCTTAAACCGGAGTCGACTTTAAAAAACTTTGATATTTCGTTCTCTACTCGTACACAGCATTGAGAGTTCTGTACTGTCATTTTGCATAGTGATACCAGTTTACCAGGAATTCCCATTGACACCAGAGCAGACCATAAAGTCTCTTGTTCGAGAGAGTCGTAGGCCTGCCTGAAATCAATGAAAAGTTGGTGCACAGGTATGTTGAACTCTCGACACTTTTCCAAAATCATCCTTATCGAGAAAAGTGCATCGGTAGTACCTCGGCCCCGCCGGAAACCACACTGATATTCTCCAAAAAGTTGTTCAGCAAAAGGATTGATTTTGGATAGCAAAATGTAAGAAAAGATTTTATATGCTGTGCAAAGGAGAGCGATTCCTCTGTAGTTTGCACATTGTAGGCGATTACCATTTTTATGGATTGGTATCAGCATAGCTGTGTTCCAGTCCTGTGGCATGGTTTAAGTCCTCCAGATCATTTGAACAAGTTCAAACAATCTTAAGGATAGAGTTTCGCCACCATGTACAATCATTTCGGATGTTATATCGTCGATACCAGGTGCTTTATTGCGTTTTAATTTAGACAGCGCCGCTTCGAATTCCTCTTTGGTTGGTTCGTCTACATGTACCTTTGACGCACAAATAAGCTTTGCTCGTCGCCCGACTTGTTGCTGGTCACTTAAGTTGAGAAGATTCTCAAAATAAGCGGCACAAGTATCTAAAATATTTTTAAGGTCTACTTGTAGCTCCCATCTTCGTTTTGAATAGCAGTCGATCTTGTTTGAGGGCCCTTCTTTAAGGTTTTAACCTGTTGAAAGAAGTTACGCGATTGATGTTCCTTATTGAAGCTTTCAATCTCCTCACACTGTCTCTTCCACCATTCTCTCTTCGTTCGTCTACATAGCTTTGTAACGGCTTGTCTTGCCAGTTTATAATTCTCCTTCGTGGACCTGGTGTTGCGTCCTTGTAGACACTTCAGATAGCAATATCTTTTGTATTGAATAGCATCAAGGCATTCTTGATCCATTCATGGCTTCTGGGAGTGGTTCTGTGGTCGTCCAAGTATTCCCTCAGCAGCGCTTAAAACAGCATCTTTGAGCAAATACCATGACTTATCGACGTCTCCATTAATGGTTTCTGATTTCTCCAATGTTTCGGCAATATGGATTTGATATCTCTCTTCTGTTTCAGCATTCTTTAATGATGAGATGTTAAAACGTTTCCGTTGATTGAATTTTGGAATGCCTGGATTTGGGAAGTGGAACCTTATCCTTGCACATACAAAGAAGTGGTCACTTCCAATGTATGCACCTCTAAAGGATCGCGCATCCAGAACGCTCGAAACGTGTTGTTACTAGAACGTGATCAATTTGATTTCGAGTATTTCCATTCGGTGAGACCCAAGTCTGCTTATGAATCGATCGATGCGGAAAGAACGTACTGGAAATTCTCAAATTATTTGAAAATGTAAACTCAGTCATTCTCTCACCATTATCATTCGAATTCAAATGCAGACTGTTGGGACCCACCACATTTCCATAAGAGATATCTCTTCCAACCTGTCCATTAAAGTCACCAAGAACCATAATGAAGTCGCGTGTTGGTGTTTGTTTCATAACCTCTTCCAGTGCTATGTAGAAATTATCCTTCTCGTCGACGGTCTTAGCTTCAGTTGGAGCATGCACGGCAATAAGAGAAATATTGTTATATGTACCGCGTACACGTAGGGAGCAGATCCTCTCACTGACCGGGATGAATTTCATCACGGCTTCTTGTATGCGTGCACCAACAAGAAAGCCAGTTCCAAATTCTCTTCGAGAAGGATGACCACTACAGTATAGAGAGTGACTATCCAAATCTTGTTTTCCGATTATCGGCTGTCTAATTTCTTGTAGAGCAATAATATCCATCCTATGCCCCTCAGCCTCTGTTTCTAGACTATAAGAGCATCAGGAGCGCTTAGGCTGCGCACGTTCCACGTTCCGATTCGGTAGTCTGGTCCTTTTTCACGTCCAGGTAAAATTCTGTTGTTGTTTCCGGGTCTGTTTTCCTCTTTCTGATAACCAAATTTAACATATTAGTTTTTTTCCGGGGTTAGGGTGTTAACCTTAGGCCCAACCCAAATTGTCGTGAATGGGTCCGTTCTGTATATTAAGGTCACCAGAAACAACCTTTTTTACACGTTTATACCTTTTTTACACGTTTTTTACCTTTTTTACACGTAATTCAAATACAATCAAGAATTCTTCAATAAAATTTAACATTATTTTCATTTCATTTGAAAATTTTTAGGAAAAACTAATTGTTTTTTATGAATTTTAACGCAACAAACGTCGCATGCTAAATTTTGTTTTTCTCCGATCGTAGGAAAAAATATACCTTTTCGTGGTTTTTTCGAAACGAAAAGCTCATGATTCCAGCATGTTGTATTTGTTGCTAAGCAACAAGTAATAATAGAACGAGAACATTTTTTCTGGCCTAGGCCGGGAATATATTCCCGTATGGATTTTTTATTGTTTAGAAGAAATAAAAGTACACTTATAAGGTCAAACGCATTTATTTATTTTAATTTAACAGTATACATAATGAAATGAATTTGATGAATCTATGCCAAACTAATTATGTGTTAGGTATAGGAGTTTAATTTTACTTATTTGTAATATCAACGGTTATCGTACAATTAGTACAATTATTGAACATTGGTGGATTAATAGTATCACATCCCAGCATTGTTGTTGATATAGTGCTATTAAAATCATTAACATCATTTGCATCGGCTGCTCCGTTATCCGTTGTATCGAAAATCTTATGAGCAACTTCAATTTTATTGATAATGGATTCATCGATTACCTTTACCATTACCATTTGTATATTTAAAAAAAAACGCAAAGAATTTAAATCTTTTGGACGCGAAGTTATATATTTTCTGTAATATTCTAAATAAGTTTCGTTTACGATAAATGGTCGTGGTTTATTTGTCTTGTTATTCGGGATTTTAACTAAAAGTTTAGATCCCAAATCACTAATATCAGTAATTTCCATGCGGGCTAGTTCATCCCGTCGACAAGCACCAGCGATTCCAAAAATTAACGCAACCTACAAAAAACAATCATAATATTACATACAAAAAAATATTGCAGTGTGAATTGTATTTTATCCGAAAACATATTTGAATTTAATGTGTAAATACAAATAATAATCGTTTTAAATACCAACATGCTTACTTTAGTAACTAGGAACGAATCATCTGAAGCTTCCAAAATGAATTTTTGAACATATTCCATAGTTAATATTGCAACGACTCTTCGTTGGTTCTTTTCGATTATTGAGCAAATACGACAGTAAAAAGACGGATCTTTGGTTAACAGAATCTCAAACTTTATTTGTCAACAAATTACAGCAGCTTCCGTTTTTCCTTACAATAAATTCCAGGGTCTCCAATTTATGTACCATAAACTTCACCGCTTTTCCGCAATTTGAATCAACAATATTCGGAATCGTAAAATCTGTATTTACTATTCCACTAAGTTCAGATTCTTTCACTATTAGTACCCAGGCTCAAGTACCACCGATTATTCCTTAAACTTGCGAATATTTATAAACACTTTTAATTGCAAAAGTAAAACTGCCTATCTGATATTTTTGTTTGCTTATTTATATCGAAAAATAAATAAATCGAAACTTCTATAATCCACTAGAAATCAATACTACGTAGTCCGTACATCTGAAATAGGCCACACCTGTTTTCATTCATACTTGCATTTGTATTAGCGAACTCAAATTTAATTTATGCAAAATGTATTAGGTAACTCCTTTTAATTCATTAATGTAAACATTTGTATAACAAATTTAATTTACATTAATTTATGCAATACAATTTGCAATACAAGTAAAAGATTGAAAAAGGAGTTAACTTTTAATTAATGAATGAGTAAATAAAATTAACCCATTCTGGACGAAGTTTATTACATTGCCCTCCATTTAGTTTTGTTCGTCCCGAACAATATCAGCTATCGCATTGGTGCTGTTACCTTGGTACGGTGCCAACCTTTGCAGATGTGTCACGTTCATCTTGGTACGGGGTCCCTTTTGTATGCGGTAGATGACATCATTAATTCGTTTGATTATTTTATATGGGCCTTCCCAATCTGGCTGCAGCTTGGGTGATCTTCCCTTAGTTCTTCTGGGGTTGTATAGCCATACCAATTCTCCTTCTTGAAAACCGCCACTATTTGCATTTATGTCGTACCTGGTTTTCATTTTGTCACTGGCAATCTTAATGTGGTCTCGAACCTGCTGATGGATTTTATTCATCTTCTCCCTTAGTTGTCCCACATAATCTGTTTTCGTGGATACCAGACCTCCAGGGATGCCAAACTCGATGTCACTAGGAAGATGAAGTTCTCTTCCGAACATGATATTCGCTGGCGTTTCACTTGTCCTATCGTGTACTGCGCTACGATAGGCCATCAAGAATAACGGAAGATCCTTGTCCCAATTTCTTTGGTTGGCTTCTACTACCTTTGACAAATGTTCTTCCATGGTTCGGTTGAATCGTTCTACCATGGCATCCGATTGTGGGTTCATAGGTGTAGTTCGTGTTTTTCTAATGCCGAGTGTTCTGCACAGCTCTTCCATCAGTTGAGATTCGAAATTCCTTCCCTGGTCGGTATGCAACTCGAGCGGTGTTCCATACCTGCAAACCCATTCATTGACTAATGTTTCAGTGACCGTAACTGCTTCCTGGTTCGGTATTGCATAAGCTTCCGGCCATTTTGTAAAGTAATCAATGACCACCATGATGTATTTGTTACCTTTTGTAGTTTCCGGAAATGGTCCCGCGATGTCTATAGCAATTCTCTCCATTGGGGCGCCCACATTGTACTGTTGCATCTCTCCTCGAGTTCTAGTTTTTGGTCCTTTGCTCGCTGCACAAGTATCGCATCGCCGACACCATTGCTCTACGTCGGTTCGATACCTTACCCAATAAAACCTCTCCCTTACTTTAGCCAGGGTTTTATTGACTCCCAGGTGTCCTCCAGAAATACTTCCATGCAGCTTTCCCAGTACCTCTTCCACTCGACTTGATGGCAACACCAGTTGCTCTAACACTTTCTTTCCATCAGCGGACTCCCATTTTCTTTTAAGTATCCCGTTGTACATAAATAGTGAGTCCCATTGCGCCCAGTAGCATTTCACCTCCATACTTAAAGGTGCGACCTCTTTCCACTCCGGTCGCCTTCCTTCGGTTTACCATTTCAATATCGGAGCCATAGCTGGATCTTCTAGCTGCTCTCTTTTCATTGCTTCGGTACACCAGTCTTCAGGAGTTTGGAACTTAATTTGCTTCACTGTCATTGCCTCTTTTCTTTCAGTCCTGCTACATGACTTGCGCTCTTCAACACAGGGTCTTCTTGAAAGATCTTCAGTGTTACAATGTATCCTTCTCTTTCGGTGTTCAACGCGGCAATCTTCTTCCTTTTTGACATTTGCCTCCTTTCTCTCAGTCCTGCTATATGACTTGCGCTCCTCAACACAGGGTCTTCTTTAAAGATCTTCAGCGTTACAATGTATCCTTCTCTTCCGGTGTTCGACGCGGCAATCTCCTTCCTTTTTGACATCCACTTGCTTGTTTGAAAGGTTCATAAACCGGCCTAAAACTATTCCTTCTTTTCCATTCCATGATCACTTCATCAAGCGCTGCTTTTAGAGGTTCTTCAGCAACTTTCATCTGACGTACTCTACCTGAGTCATACGCTCTTTTTCCAGCTTCCATTTGCAGGGCTAATGCTAAGACTTCCGCAGGTAGTTTCTTCCCGCTTAGATACAGCTGATTTCTCATTTGTACATCTCGAAGAGCATTGATAAATGTATCAGCTGCCAGTTCGTCTCGGTGTTCAGCGTTATAGTTCGGATATGACAGATTAACCAGTCTCACAATGTCAGCCTCTAATTCTTGCAAAGTTTCGCTGACTCCCTGTTTTCGTGTTTTGAGCTGCATGCGATGGAGAGCTTGCATATGACTTTCCCCATATCTTACTTCTAAGGCCTCCATTAGCCTGCAGTAATCACGCTCTGTCGCTGATAGTGTCTGCAAGATTTCAGCAGCAGGTCCCTTCAATGCCAATATAAGCGCGTTTGCTTTTTGCTGGTGATCAACCCCAGTTGTTGCTATCTCAAATTGCATCTTAAATATCTGATACGATGTAGATCCATCAAATGCGGATGTTTTCACTCTAGCTGGGGCTGAAGTAGTTGATGGATTGATCATGTTACCGGACTTCCCTTGTGCTATTTCTTGACGTAATTCACTTGAAAGTTTGCGTAATTTCTCTTCATGTTCTTCGGTAACTTTCCGCAGCTCCCTTTCCACGTTGTTGATTTTCACCTCTGCACTGGATATACGTGACTCGATTACTTCACGTAGACTTTCTTGCTTCGCCATCATATCAGCAAATTGTTGTCGTTGCTCTACTTTTTGTTCTGCTGCCTGTTTTTCTTGTCGGGCCATCATATCAGCAAGTTGTTGTTGTTGCTCTAATTTTTGTTCTGCTGCCAGAACTTTTTGTTCTGCTGCCTGTTTCTCTTGTCGGGCCATCAGATTGTTTCCTTGTTTGGCGATCATATCAGCAAGTTGTTGTTGCTGCTGTGCCATCATTTTTTTCATCAACGCCATCATCGGATCAATTGCTGGGGCATTCTGAGCCGGAACTTCTTCCTGCTCTATTTCTATGACGTCTGTGTTTTCACCTGCTTCTTCTAAAACTTTACGCAGCCGGACTGCAAGTTCTGCCTTCGTTCCATGGATCGGAGCATTCCTCTTCCTCAACTCGTCCTTCAGCTGGGTCTGGCTGAGATCACTAATATTAACTGTCCTGACCATTGTTTCAATAATCCCACTTCTGACACCACTGTAACGACTCTTCGTTGGTTCTTTTCGATTATTGAACAAATATGACAGTAAAAAGACGGATCTTTGGTTAACAGAATCTCAAACTTTATTTGTCAACAAATTACAGCAGCTTCCGTTTTTCCTTACAATAAATTCCAGGGTCTCCAATTTATGTACCATAAACTTCACCGCTTTTCCGCAATTTGAATCAACAATATTCGGAATCGTAAAATCTGTATTTACTATTCCACTAAGTTCAGATTCTTTCACTATTAGTACCCAGGCTCAAGTACCACCGATTATTCCTTAAACTTGCGAATATTTATAAACACTTTTAATTGCAAAAGTAAAACTGCCTATCTGATATTTTTGTTTGCTTATTTATATCGAAAAATAAATAAATCGAAACTTCTATAATCCACTAGAAATCAATACTACGTAGTCCGTGCATCTGAAATAGGCCACACCTGTTTTCATTCATACTTGCATTTGTATTAGCGAACTCAAATTTAATTTATGCAAAATGTATTAGGTAACTCCTTTTAATTCATTAATGTAAACATTTGTATAACAAATTTAATTTACATTAATTTATGCAATACAATTTGCAATACAAGTAAAAGATTGAGAAAGGAGTTAACTTTTAATTAATGAATGAGTAAATAAAATTAACCCATTCTAGACGAAGTTTATTACAATATATTAGATTTCTTCGCTTTATATCCGTCAGATTTGCATTTCAAGAAGACACGTAATTTTTGGTATTTTGCAATATCCACTTTATTTTTAACCACTAGCATCGACCTGATCATTGAGTAGTTTGACCATAATGTGGATGATTTCAATTTTGTAGATAAATCAGCGAAATACGCCAGAACTACGTTTTCCGAAAATGATTTGATGTGTTTAGATTGACGATAATCCATAAAGCGTTTATAAGCATTTACGTATTTTTCCTTCGATTTTTGCGGGAGTAAATCACATGTAGCTGAATTAGCTGCTTCCACTTTATCCGGCGGGGTACAGGATAAGGATAATTCGCTTTCACTGTCCATATCCCTTAAATTTCGTTCACACGTTTTTTATAAATCAAATAGGTACACAAACTTGACAACTTTTGAAAAAAAAAAAAAACAAAATGTATTTGGGCTATTATTTTGAAAACGTACATCGAAAAAAAAACAACTATTTTTTAAAAATCTGAAATTTTGATATTTTGTTGGTATTGACGAAAGGAAAAAAGTAATTTCTGCTTTTATTTTTTGTGTACTCTGAATCGGAGTTATGCGCGGTTGAATTTTGAGGCTTTTTCACGTAGTTTTTGGTAATGGTGGCAATGTTTTGTGAATAGGTGCCACAAATTTCATCCAACTTACGTATATTTTTGCAAGTAAAAAGGAAAATAATTGAATAATTGAAATAAGTAAGTTTAAAATTAATAACTTTTCTCTTTTCCGCTAGGCGGCGCGTAAAACCTTGGTTTACTTCAAAGCTCATATCTCAAAAAGTAGGCTTTTTTTTTTTTTTGTTTTTCACAAATTTTAAAGTAAACATATGCAGCTATGAAATTGAGAAATAAAAAGTCAGCAATTCAATATGGATTTTTTCTTACGATTTTTTAAAGTTTGTTATATGAAAAATTCACATGTGTTTTTTTATTAAGTTAATAATCCTGTACTAAATGTGGATCTAATAAATTAAACATTTCATATTTTAACACCTGCAATAAATTTGAACCATTTTTTGTGTATATCTGATTGAGAAACAGGTTTTTATTCAGAATAAGAATTGTAGATTCCAATGATCGAAGATTTTGTTATAATTTCAACATCACCAACATTAACATTAGAAAAAAACATTAAAAAAATATTTTTTCTTTAAAAATTTAATTTAATTTAATCAATATTATAAATAAATACATTAAAAAATTAATTTATATATTTTTTTTGCCTTTAAATTGAAATATTTATGATCATCAGAAAAAGAAAACATTTTGGCAATTATTTTATCGGGTGTAGTGTTATCCGGTAAAAAACAGTGGAATCCTTGAGTTCTTTGTTTTCTTCCAAGAACATTTCGTAGATGTCGGTTAGGGTCCATAACACCAACCGCTTTGATTTCTTAATTTTTGTCGATCCTTCTGTAATAGTAACAACATCTTTAAGGCCAGGCATTGTTCTACTAATTTCCTCTGATAAGAAGTATGTTTGAATTTGTTTTACTATATTTTGTGACAAATTGTGCACTTGTTTGCTTTGAGGCCAACTGTAAGGACCTACTGTTTCCAACAGATCCATGGCGAATTCTACCAGTCGTCTTGATGCATTAAATTCATCCTGGATACGTTGATTTGACCAAAATTTACGTGGTAGAGTTGTCAACAAAAACACTTGTTTTGATTTACAGCTGGCATCTTTAAACTCTTTTTTAAGGTTCATAAGCCATGATGTATATTCACATTCCTCGTTTGGTGATAACACTTTAACTGAATCTACTTGAAATATTCTTTGACTTATTGCCGATGTGACACTTGCAATTTTTTTATAACTTCCTGTTGTAATATGATTTTGTTTGATAGGAGATTCAGCTAACCTTCCAAGAACATTGTTAATATCTTCTAAAATGTCATTAAGTAGTTCAGGAACTGGTGGAGATATAGTATCAACCGAAACTGGTGATGGATCTAAAGATGCTGGAGGTATTTGAATATTTTCGTTCGTTGGAACATTTTCAACATCCTGATTTATAGAAATAATTTCACTATCGATAGTTTCCGAACATGAAAGCTGCTGTATAGAAAATATTGGTTGCATATGAATTTTTATTCATTTTAATAAAATAATTAGATTTACCTTATTTTTATAGATATAAGTGCGACATGTTTCACATATAAACTGGTCATCACGCAAAGTAAAATTTAGGGTCGCAGCTTTTTGAATAACAGCTGGTGTGACCAGTTTCACATTTTTTGATATCCGCTGATGATTTTTGAGACCGTACAAGTTGCAGCACAATTTGAAAGGCATTTCTATTATTATCTTTTCTAAACGTTATGTCTTCTAAATATTTTGGAATATAATTGATTATAAGGCAATCCAATCAATATATATATATATATATATATATATACCCTTGAAATAATTTTGACATAGGTAGAATCAGGTAAAATTAGGTAGGTACAATTTAATATATTTTGATTAGATGCAAGTATAATTTGGTCAAAAACCGTTTGTGGGCGTCATTAGAAATTTTAAATGTTAAAATTATGAGCCTCTAATGAGATTTTAATTAGTAAAAAGGGGCTGAATAGACATTTTTTAAAATGAATAAACATTTTACACACCCTTTTAATAATTTAAATTCCTTTATTTTACCACTTAACTTAAATTAATTTTTAATAAGTTTGTAACCATTTAACCGCACAGAAAATGGTTCAAATTTATTGCAGGTGCTAAAATATGAAATGTTTAATTTATTAGATCCACATTTAGTACAGGATTATTAACTTAATGAAAAAACACATGTGAATTTTTCATATACCAAACTTTAAAAAATCGTAAGAAAAAATCCATATTGAATTGCTGACTTTTTATTTCTCAATTTCATAGCTGCATATGTTTACTTTAAAATTTGTGAAAAACAAAAAAAAAAAAAGCCTACTTTTTGAGATATGAGCTTTGAAGTAAACCAAGGTTTTACGCGCCGCCTAGCGGAAAAGAGAAAAGTTATTAATTTTAAACTTACTTATTTCAATTATTCAATTATTTTCCTTTTTACTTGCAAAAATATACGTAAGTCGGATGAAATTTGTGGCACCTATTCACAAAACATTGCCACCATTATCAAAAACTACGTGAAAAAGCCTCAAAATTCAACCGCGCATAACTCCGATTCAGAGTACACAAAAAATAAAAGCAGAAATTACTTTTTTCCTTTTGTCAATGTCAACAATATATCAAAATTTCAGATTTTTTAAAAATCAAAAATTTAAAAATCAACAAAAAAATGTACGTTTTCAAAATAATAGCCCATTTATGTCTTATGATGTCGTGGCTAACTAAGCAATAATTTTATGTTATTTTCGATTTTTTACTTTGTTTTGATTTCTTAATATGATAATTAATGAATAATACTAAAAATTATTTTGTATTTATATTCGTTTTAAAGTCCGATCGGAGAAAAAATAGTATGTACAATTCGGAGGAAAAGTGCATTCACGGACTCCCGTGGTTGCCGGACTCGGCTATCGCCTCGTCCGCCCATTTCCACTATCGTCCGGGAATGCAGTACTTTTCCTCCTAATTATACAATATACTATTTCTTAAAAAATTCCTGTCTATTAAACATTCAAATAAAAATCTTTAATAATAACTCCATTACTCCTTTGTGCATAAGCAAATTGAAATGTTTGTAAACTAAGTTTTGAAATTGAAGAAGATTTGTAAATTAAATTACTGCCAAGTTTTTTTTAAACAATTATGATGTTGATGGAACTTTCAAAGCGGTGCAATCTTTATTAGTTAAAAAGACATTGAAATCTTACTGATTTATGGATAAATTCGTCGGTGTAATATTTTGAATGATATATTGGTTCAAGTTGGGATTTTACAAGGAAAATTGGTACTCCACACAGTTCCCAAAGTAATTGCAATTTTTAATACAGGTTTTGCTTTATGAGTTATGTAAAGCAAGTCATTATTGAGCTGCAAAGCAAATGTTGCATTAAAATTAATTTTAATGCGAAACTACAAATTTTGGTACAAATTTTGCATCATAATTGATTTTTATAGAATTGCTAGAAGTTATAATGTAACATGCTAAAAATCTAAATAAGTATTCGTATTTTTGGTTAGGTGCACAAATGCTAGTCAGCTTGGATATAATAGATTTGATTCTTTGTTGTAAATTTATATTACCATAAATAGAAAAAATTTTGTTTGTCATTCATTATCATAAAAATTAATTGACGTTTTTTAATATTTGCACAATGCTTTAAACTGTAGCTAGCTAGCTTCATTTTCTAATGCGTTATGAGGAAAAAGTTAAGAAATGTTTAACTTTTTCATTGAGGAAAAAGTATTTCAAAAATAAATTTTTTAATTCTCAAAATAAATTTTCATACAAACTTGTATCTCATGAGTAAAAGTATTTTCATTGTGCATGCTCTGTTATTGTAGTTGTAGTTTTTCTTAATTTTGAAATACATACGTAATTGTCAAAATGTATTATGCGTTTTTATATAGTAAATCTATGGTGAATTCTTTTTCAACAAACGTCAAGAGATGAAATGAAATTAGATTAAATTTTGAAATTTCAAAGTGATGTTACATCGAAGTTCTTTTTAAATTGATTAAGTGTTAATTAAAATTATTGGTTTAATTTTATGCGAAAAATATAAAATTAAATAAATTAAGTTGTATGTTTTGTGTAACTTCTAAAAATACAGCACACAATAATATAGTGATATATTAGTGAGTGATATTTCTAATAACATTTATCTATCGTTTTTTGTAAGAATCGGGCAGTCGCGGAAATTTTCAAAATTTTTTTACAAATTTGATATCAATCGATCGGGCTTGGCCGTCTCCCAAAAACTTTATGAGATTGGGTGGTAGGACGCACCCCCACCCCTCTAGACCCTCTTTAAGTTTTAGCATATATCTATATAAAATAAATAGGAAGAGATAAAAAAAATTTAATGGCACCATTATCTTTTATTCAGACCGGCGCAACTTTTGAGTCCAAAAGTTGATTTGCACCCCCACCCCCAACCAACCCCGTCTGTGGGGTTGACACATTAAATGAGTAAAATATGTCATGTGGGGTATCGTTAGAATCAGAATTTTATAACAAATACAATCCCCCATACTACCCCTTGACCGGTGACATAATAATTTTTTACTTCCAAGGGGGCCCTTATCGTAGAAAAAAAATATTTATTTTGCATGTCATTTTTGGTGTCGATTTCAATATAATTGGGGATGCTGAGTTCAATGATGATAATAAAATTGGGGGTCAGACTCGGGGTAGTCCAAAAAGGGGTGGAAGTTGGGGGTCAGTTATAAAAAATGATTTTGTTTATTTCTTTTTTTTTATTTTTTTATTTTCCATATTTTCATTTAGATACAAACATTATATTATTCCAAAACAAAATTCCAAAAGAAAAAATTTTATAATTTTTTTTTCCTTTAAAAATATCAAAATTATCGACATAATAAAAATTGGGGTCGGACTCAGGGTAGTAAAATAATAGGTGGGGGTTGGGGGTTCAGTTATACAAAGTATCGAAATTATTGTCATTATTATCGATTTTTACATAATCGAGGATGGTGAGTTCAATGGTGATGGTAAAAATGTTGACTGGACTGAGGGTAGTTCAATCAGGGGTGAGGGTTGGGGGTTTGGTCATGAATAGTATCAAAATTATCGTCATTATTATTGGTTTCAACATACTTGAGGACACTGAATCCAACAGTGATGTTTAAATTGGGATCAAAAATATAAGGCTGTCACTAGAGGGTGGGAGTTTGGGCTGAAAGCCGAAAATATATTATGAGTACCGATTTTCGATAAATTGAGGGTACTGAATGCAATGGTGATGCTGAAATTAGTATTTGGGCTCCAGGTAAGAAACTAGAGGATAAGAGTTTGGGTCTAAATTAGGAAAATGTTCAAATATACATAATAAATATTGGTTTTTCTATGAATTGAGGATACTGAATAAAATGGCGGTCTTGGAATATGCAATCAAGCAACCATAGGAGCAAAATCAGAAGCCGGAGGATGGGGTGGAGAATAAAAAAATGTTCATATATACATTAGACACCAAGGCTAGAGCTACTTAGCAAAGGAGCCTCTTAAAAGTGGGTTATTCTTAAATGTTAGCTGAATTTTATCGTCAAATTGATGTATCGTCGAAACATGGCAGAAAAATATTTTAAAGTTATTAAATAAGAAAAAAATAAACTAAAATAGCAAATTCTTTATATTTCTTATATTTTTATTATTGAAACATACAAACAACTGCCAAAAAAATAAGACTGTATCAATTTGAGTGCTCATCATTTTCTTGTATAAATAATTGAACTTCGTCTTTAAACAATAGTACAAATTTTTTATTTTCAAACATTGTACAAATTTTTTATTACGTGGTTCTGCATTTTAACATCGCCATTGGATTCAGCATTCTCGATTCATAGAAAAACCAATATTTATTATGTATATTTGAACATTACCCCAATTTTAGATCAAAACCCTTATGCTCTAGTGAAGAAACTAGAGCATAGCCTATATACTAATTTCAGCATCACCATTGAATTCAGTGCCCTTGATTTATCCAAAATCAATACTCATGATATATATGTGAACATTTCGGCTTTCAGCCCTCAACTCCCACCCTCTAGTGACACCCTTATATTTTTGATCCCAATTTAAACATCACTGTTGGATTCAGCGTCCTCAAGTATGTTGAAATCAACACTAATGACGACAATTTTGATACTATTCATAACCAGAACCCCAACCCCCACCCTTTATTGAACTACCCTGAATCCGGTCACCGTTTTTATCATCACCATTGAGTTCAGCATCTTTGATTATGTTAAAATCGAAATAATGACGATAATTTTGATACTATTCATGACCAGACCCCCAACTCTCACCCCTAGTGAAGAAACTAGAGCATAGCCCATATACTAATTTCAGCATCACCATTGAATTCAGTGCCCTTGATTTATCCAAAATCAATACTCATGATATATATGTGAACTTTTCGGCTCTCAGCCCTCAACTCCCACCCTTTAGTGACACCCATATATTTTTTATCCCAATTTAAACATCAATGTTGGGTTCAGCGTCCTCAAGTATGTTGAAATCAACACTAATGACGACAATTTTGATACTATTCATAACCAGACCCCCAACCCCCTTTATTGAACTACCCTGAATCCGGTCACCGTTTTTATTATCACCATTGAGTTCAGCATCTTTGATTATGTTAAAATCGAAATAATGACGATAATTTTGATACTATTCATGACCAGACCCCCAAATCTCACCCCTTATTGAACTATCTGGACTCCGGTCAACATTTTTACCATCACCACTGAACTCACCATCCTCGATTATGTAAAAATCTATATTAATGACAATAATTTCGATACTTTGTATAACCGACCCCCCAACCCCATCTATTATTGGACTACCCTGAGTTCGGCCCCAATTTTTATTTTCATAATTGAACGCAGCATCCTCGATTATGTTAAAATTGATAATGATGATGATAATTTCGATATTTTTTATAACCGACCCCCAACCCCCACCCCCTTATTGAACTATCCTGAGTCCGGTCAACATTTTTGCCATCATCATTGAACTCAGCATCCTCGATTATGTAAAAATCGATAACAATGACAATAATTTCGATACTTTGTATAACCGACCCCCCAACCCCCACCTGTTATTGGACTACCTTGAGTTCGGCCCCAATTTTTATTATTATAATTGAACGCAGCATCCTCGATTATGTTAAAATTGATAATGATGGTGACAATTTCGATATTTTTTATAACCGACCCCCAACTTTTGGACTCAAAAGTTGCGCCGGTCTGAATAAAAGATAATGGTGCCATTAAATTTTTTTTATCTCTTCCCATTTATTTTATATAGATTTTTATATGCTAAAACTAAAATAGGGTGTAAAGGGGTGGAGGTGCGTCCTAACACCTCAATCTCTTAAAGTTTTCGGGAGACGGCCAAGCCCGATCGATTGATACCAAAATCACAATATCGAGTCAAAAATATTTCCAAAAACCACGTTTTCTGCCCGATTCTTAAAAAAAACGATGGTTAAGTTTTATTAAGGTTATAGATTTATAAAAAATATAAGAGTAAAGTGGTATACATTTTATTTAATCTTATTAGTAGTTATTATTTACAGTTAACGTAAGTTAACCTATATAAAATATGAATTAAACAAATTTAAAATACAAGATAAAATTTTAGTTTCATTTTTATCGCTATGGATAATTAATTGCAGCAAATGTTTGTGTTTAATACAGGTGCGTAATGAAAGAAACTCTAAATTTAAATGTAATTTGCATTCAAATGTCATACAACATCAAATGTTGCACTGTGACGAAGGATATTCCCAAACAGGCTAATTTATCAACATTTTTGTTATTAGTTTCCTTCGTCCCAAGTTGCTCAATTCCAGAAATAAACCCATTAACTAATAATATTGATGTTATATTACATCACACCCATTTGCAAATTCATTTTTTTATGTTTCAGTTTTGCTAATCTTGCAAGACCTCATTTAGTTATATTAAAATTTTCCCACACCTCGTTTTTTTCAAATTTAGTAAAAACATGTGTCTTAACTTCCGTCTAGACATATGCTATATATAAAATTTCTCATAGCTCGTTTTTGTACACAATTGAAAAAGTAACTGCAATATTTAAAGCAAGTCTTGCAATAGGAGCTATGCGTTGCAGGTTATTATTGAATTGTAAAGAAATGTTGCATTAAACCTAATTTTGATGCATATTTATAAAATTTAAAACAACTCCTGCATCATAATTTATTTCTATAGAACAGCTAGAAGTTTTAATACACCTTGCTACAATTTAATACATTAAAACTTTAATGAAATTTCAAAATTCACTAGAGTATTATCCATTTTAGAAAATATATAGTTAAAATTGTTTCAAGTATGTTTTAGTTATCGCTTTTCAGCTGAAAGTCTATAATAAAAGTGATTAAGGTGGTGTGTATGTTTTAAATTCTTTCCGTTGTAATTTTATTTTAATTTTATTAATTTAGGCAGGAGCGTAATAATCAAAGTAACTCGAAATGATGATGTAATTTGCATTAAAATGTCATACTAAAAAAACGTTGCGCGTAATATTATTTAATGCAAATAACAGACATTTTTAAACAACAAGCTTTATCATTTTACTCCAAGTACTCTGTTAAATATTGATGCAAAGAGCATTAGTTGAACTTTATATTGCAAGCTTTGTATTGTTTTGTAATGGAAACTTCCGTATGACCTGTATGTGTAGCAATTTGCATTACATATTCAATTTTTTTTTTAACTGTGTAGTATGTATATGCAAAAATTTATTCTAAAACCCTCAAATTTTCTATTTGTTTTTTTCTATTAGGCTGAAATTCAGTCATTTTGTTAAATTAAATAGTTTTCCTTTGTTTAATTGTGGGAAAATTAATTTTTTTCAAACAATTAACTGGTTGTCTGGAATTGGGTTTCTTTTATTAACGTAATGATTTTCTTTCTTTGTTTTTTTGTTGGGGGTGGAATAAAACCGAGGTTTGGAGTAAAGTACAAGAATTGTTGGATGGGACTCAAAAAGTGACGATCGACCCGGATGGTCAGAGATAGTCGGTTTTGTTTATTTTTTGTTGTTTTTTGATTAATTAATTTGAAAAATCCCGGGAAGTGAAAGATAATAAATTTGTATAATAAATCTGAATTAGGGATTTTTTCTTTAGTTTTAGTAATTGATTTGAAAAATAATAGTTGATAACATTAGTAGAAAAATAATAGTGGATTAAGTTAAAGAATAAATCTGGATTGATTTATATTTTTATTTGAATAATTGATTTGAAAACTCCAGCATAAAAATAACAGTTGATAAAATTAATGAATAAACAAAAAATTGAATAAAAGTTGTACAATTTTTTTTTATTGTTGAAAACGAAGGTGAATGGAAGGTTAAGTAAGTGCATCTTGGCTGTTCATATTTTCTTCTTTTAATTTTATTTGATTTGCTTGGTTGTTGTCTCGTGTTAAAGGCTCCATATGGCCGGCGTGTGTTTGTTTTTGACGATATATATATATATATATATATATATATATATATATATATATATATATAATATATATATATATATATATATATATATATATATATATATATATATATATATATATATATATATATATATATATATATATATATATATATATATATATATATATATAGACTGGTCGTTAAAAACCTAAATTTTCCGAGACCCGCCCCCTAGAAAAATTCTTTGTGGTCAACGGCATTTTTTTTTTTTAAATCAAAAGAACACGTGCCGCAAAATCGTTGAAGTTGATTTTTTTAAAAATTCGTAGATTTTTTCAAATATCTCATAAAGTATGCAGATGTCAAAAAAAATCACAGAACCATTTTTGTAGGAAATTTAATTCTCTACAAAAAAGGTGCAAGTCATTTTTTCCCGAAAACGTATAGTTCTCATGATATTTTGGAAATGAACTTGTAAGTTTTCGTAATTTTTAAAAAACATAAAAAATAAAGATGACGAAAAACTCCTAATTTTCTTCTTATGCTATAGAATAAAATGTATGAAAAAATAATCGTGACAAAAAAAATCAAAATTAGTACTTTTTCGTCGAAATTTTCATCATTTGGTTTTACGAGTTTCGAAGAATTTCAAGTTTTATTTCAAAATATCATCAGAAATATAGGTTTTAGGAAAAAAATGACTTGGACCTTTTTGTATAGAATTAAATTTCCTGCAAAAATGATTATGTGATTTTTTTTGACATCTGCATATTTTATGAGATATTAACAATTTTATCAAAAAATAAACTTCGATGATCGGCACGTGTTCTTTTCAGTTAAAAAAAAAAAAAAATAAAGCCGTTATGGTTTCTTGACCACAAAGAATTTTTCTGGGGGGCGTCTCGGAAAATTTAGTTTTTAACGACCAGTCTAATATATAGTATAGTATATATATATATATATATATATATATATATATATATTATATATATATATATATATATATATATATAATATATATATATATATATATATATATATATATATATATATATATATATATATATATATATATATATATATATATTATATATATATATATATAAATATATAACATCTAACACTCAAAACCAAAAATTTACTTACGAATCACAAAGCAAAATTCACACATTT